>CM068584.1:67993377-68200877 GCA_035048485.1 Pteria penguin
TTGGAGGTGATCCTAAGGGGAGTTATAATTGAAAATTGTTTTAGTTGAGGGGAGTATTGATGGGTGTGGGGGGTTTTTGATTAAGATGTTATGAAGGTTTTGATAAAATTAGAGGGAGGTAAAGTTTTTGGGTTTGTTATGATTTTAAGTGGATTTTAAGTTTGGGAGGTCAAAGAGATGGGGAGTGGAAATTTTATGTAATGGGAATGAATATTTATAAGTATGAGGTGGGGGGTGTGGGTTGTTTTGAGTAAAGGGTGGTGTTTGGGGAGGGTGGGGGAAGGGTTAGGGTTTGTTAGGATTTAATAGAGGATTAAGATTTGGGGTGGTGAGGGATATGATTGAAATTTTGTAGTGTAGGAGGGTGGGATTATGTGGGTGTGGGGTGTTGATTAAAATGGTTTTATGGGGGGGTTTTATTGAGTTAGATGGAGGGTTGTTTTTGGGGTTTGTTATGATTTAAGTGGGATTAAGTTTGGGGAGTGGGTGTGGTGGTTTTTGAATGGGAATGGTTGTATAGGTGGGGGTTGGTTGTGGGGGTATTAAGGGTGGTGGTGTGGAGGGTGGGAGGGTGTAGTTTGTTAGTATTAAAAAAGGGTTAAATTTTGGAGGGGGTAGGGGGTATGATAATTTTTTGGGGGGTTTGTGGGGTGGTTTTGGTGTGGGTGTTGATAAATATGTTATAGGTTTTATAAGTTTGGAGGGTGATTTTGGTGGGTGTTATTTTTAAGGATTTTTGGTTGGGGGGATGGGTGGGAAAGGTAATTTTGGTTTGGAGGTTTGTTTTATGGGGGTGTGGGGTTTTGTTGGTTAAGGGTGGGTGTTGGGGGGGGGGGTTGTGTAGGTTGTTTATATGGGATTTGTTTGGGGGGGTGTTGGATGGTATGATTTAATTGTTTAGTGTAGGAGTGGATATGTGTGGGGTGTTGATTAAGAATGTGTTTATGAGTTTGAAGAGTTAAGGAGGGTTTTTGGTTTGTTATGTTTATGTGAGTTTTTTTGGGAGGTAGTGGGGTGATGTTAAGTTGTTTTAGTTTAAGTGGTGGGGGTTTGTTTTGTGGAGTTTTTGGGGGGTGGGGAGGGTGGAAGGGGTTGTTTGTTTAAATTGGATATGAGTTGGGGTGGTAGGGGGTGGTATTATTAAAGTTTAGTGTGGGGGAGTGGTTATGGGTGTGGGGTGTTGTGTGGTTTTATAGGGTTTTTATTAGGTGGGGTGTTGGGTTTATTATGATTTTTAATAGAATTTTTTTGGAGGTGGGTGTGTGGATAATATTTGTGAATGGTTGTTGTGGGGGGGGTTTTTTGGGGGTGGGGTTTGTTAGAGGTGGATGGTGTGGGGTGTGGGGTAGGTGTGTTGTGTGGTTTTTGGGGTTTGGGGGTGGTATGGGTTGTTGGTGTATTTTTGTTGGTTGATGGGGATGGTGTGGGTGTTGTTTTGTTTGGTTGGTTATTAGGGTTATTTGAGGTGTGTGGTGGTTTTGTGGTGGGTTGGGGGGGGGTGGTTGGTTTTGGGATGGGGTTGGGGGTTGGGGTGGTGGGTGGGTGTTGTGTGTTTGGGTGGGTGTGGGGGGTGGGGGGTTGGTGGGGGGGTTTTAGTTTGTTATTTTAATTAAATTTGGGGGTTATGGGGGGGAGGGTATGATTGAAATTTTTTATTGAGGGAGTGGATTATTGTGGGTGTTGAATTAATAAAATGGTTTTATGGTTTTATTAAGAGGGGAGGGTGAGGTTTTTGGTTGTTATGTTTAAGGTGGTTTAATTTGGGAGTGGGAAGGATGGATGAATTTTAAAGTAATGGAATGAAGGTTAGTATAGGTGGGGGGGTGTGGGTTGTGTTGGGGTATTAAGGGTGGGGTGTTTGGGGAGGTGGGAAGGTGTAGTTTGTAGATTTAAGGATTATATTAAATTTGGGGTGGTATGGGGGAGGGTATGATTTGAAATTGTTTAGTGTGAGGGGAGGGTGGATTATGGTGTGTGGGGTGTTGATTAAGAATGGTTTTATGAGTTTTATAAAATTAAGGAGGGTAAAGGTTTTGGGTTTGTTATGATTTTAAGGGGATTTTATTTGGGGAGGTTGGAAGGATGGAGTGGGAATTGTTTAGAAGTAATGGGAATGGGAAAGGTTAGTATAGGTGGGGGGTGTGGTTGTTGGTGGGGGTATTAAGGGTGGGGGTGTTTGGGGAGGGTGGGGAAGGGGTGTAGTTTGTTAGATTTAAGATGGGATTAAGATTTGGGGGGTGGTATGGGGGAGTATATTGAAATTGTTTAGTGTGAGGGGGAGGATTATGGTGTTGGGGGTGTTGATTAGAATGGTTTTATGAGGGTTTGGGATAAAAGTTAAGGGAGGTAAAGGTTTTGGGTTTGTTATGATTTTAAGGTGGATTTTTAAGGTTTGGGAGGTGGGGAAGGATGGAAGGTTTAAATTGTTAAAGGTAATGAAAGGGTTAGTATAGGTGGGGGGTGTGGGTTGTTGGGTGTATTAAGGGTGGGGTGTTTGGGAGGGTTGGGGAAGGTGTAGTTTGTTAGATTTTAAGATAAGATTAAATTTGGGGGGTGGGTGGGGAGTATGATTGAAATTGTTGTAGTGTGAGGGGGGTGGGATTTATGTGTGTGGGGGTGTTGATTAAGAATGGTTTTATGGAGGGGTTTATAAAAAGTTAAGGGGAGGTAAAGGTTTTGGTTTGTTATGATTTTAAGTGGATTTAATTTGGGAGGTGGGGAATGGATGGAGTGAAATGTAGATAATGGGAATGAAGGTTGAGTATAGGTGGGGGTGTGGTTGTTGTGGTATTAAGGGTGGGGTGTTTGGGGAGGGTGGGGGAAGGTTAGGGTTTGTTAGATTTAAATAGATTAAATGGTTGGGGGGTGTATGGGGAGTATGATTGAAATTGTTTAGTGTGAGGGGAGTGGATTATGTGTGTGGGTGTTGATTAAATGGTTTTATAGGGTTTATAAAAATTAGAGGGTAGTTTTGGTTTGTTATGATTTAAGTGGATTTATTTGGGAGTGGGAGATGGATGGAATGGTTAGAAGGTAATGAATAGGTTTTAGGTGGGGGTGTGGGTTGTAGTATTAAGGTGGGTGTTTGGGGAGGGTGGGGAAGTTTAGTTTTGTTAAATTTAGATAAGATTTAATTTGGGGGGTTATGGGGAGTATGATTGAAATTTTTTAGTGTGAGGAGTGGATTATGTGTGGGGGGTTTTGATTAAATATGGTTATAAGGTTTAAATTAAGGGAGGGTAAAGGTTTTGGGTTTGTTATGATTTTAAGTGGATTTAAGTTTGGAGGTGGGGGATGGGATGAAATTTTAAAGTAATGGGAATAGTTAGTATAGGTGGGGGGTGTGGTTGTTGTGATTAAGTGGTGTTTGGGGAGGTGGGGGGAAGGGTTGGTTGTGTTAGGTTTTAAGAAGATTAAATTGGGGGGGTATGGGGAGTATGATTGAAATTGTTTAGTGTGGAGGGGGAGTGGGATTATGGTGTGGGGGTGTTGATTAAAATGGGGTTTATGAGGTTTAATAAATTAAGGAGGTAAAGGTTTTGGTTTGTTATGATTTTAAGGTGGATTTAATTTGGGAGGTGGGGGAAGGATGGGGTAATTTTAAAGTAATGGAATGAAGGTTAGTATAGGTGGGGGGTGTGGGTTGTTGGTGGGTAAGGGTGGTTTGGAGGTGGGGGGGGGAAGGTGTAGGTTGTTAGATTTAAGATAAGATTAAATTTGGGGGTGGTATGGGGAGTATGATTGAAATTTTATGTGAGGGGGAGTGGGTATTGTGTGGTGTTGGATAATGGATGAGGTTATGATAATTAGAGGAGGGTAAAGGTTTTGGTGTTATGATTTTAAGGTGGGATTTAATTTGGGAGGTGGGGATGGATGGAAATTTTAGAAGTAATGGAATGAAGTTAGTATAGGTGGGGGGGTTGGTGTGGTATTAAGGTGGGGTGTTTGGGAGGGTGGGGGAAGGTGTAGTTTGTTAGATTTAAATAGAGATTAAATTTGGGGGGGGGATGGGAGGTATGGATTGAATTGTTTATGTGAGGGGGAGTGGGATTATGGTGTGGGGTGTTGATTAAAATGGTTTTATGAGGTTTATAAAATTAGAGGAGGGTAAAGGTTTTGGTTTGTTATGTTTAAGGTGAGGGGGATTGAGTGGGAGGGTTGGGTTGTGGGATTAAGTTGGGGAGGGGGAAGGTGTTGAGAGGTTAGAGGGAGGTGGTTTTGTTTGTTTGATTTTAAGGGGTTGGTTATAATTTAGGAGGTGGGGGGGGAAGGATGGGTGGTTTTAGAAGTAATAATGAAGGTTTGTATAGGGGAGGTTGTTTGGTAGTATTAAGGGGGAGGTGTATGTGGGAATGTTGTTAGATTTTATAATAGATTAAGTTTTGGGGGTGGTTGGGAGTATGGATTGAATTGTTTAGTGTAGGGGAGTGGATTATGTGTGTGGTGTTATTAAGGTGGTTTTATGAGGTTTATAAAATAAGGGAGGGTAAAGTTTTGTTTGTTATGATTTTAAGGGGGATTTAATTTGGGAGGTGGGAAGGATGGGATTGAAATGGTTAAGTAATGGGGATGAAGGGTTAGTATAGGTGGGGGGTGTGGTTGTGGGAGGGGATTAAGGTGGGTGTTTGGGAGGGTGGAAGTAGTTTGTTAGATTTAAAGGATTTAAGGGTGGGGGGTATGGGAGTATGATTGAAATTTTATGTTGAGGGGAGGTGGATTATGGGTGTGGGTGTTGATTAGTTTTATGAGGGTTTTAAAATTATGGGAGGGTAAGTTTTGGTTTGGTTTTGATTTTAAGTGGGATTTTTTTTGGGAGTGGGGGATGATGGGTTTAAAGTAATGGAATGAAGGTTTAGGTGGGGGTGTGTGGGTTGTTTAGTATTATGGTGGGTGTTTGGGAGGTGGGGAAGGTGTAGGTTTGTTAGATTTTAAATAGTGATTATTTGGGGTGGGTATGGGAGTATGATTGAAATTGTTTAGTGTGAGGGGATGGATTATGGGTGTGGGGGTGTTGATTAAAGATGTGTTATGTGTTTAATTATGGGAGGGTTAGTTTGGGTTTTTGTTAGGTTTTAAGTGGATTTTTTTTGGGTGGGGAAGGTATGGATGGAAATTGTTAAAGTATTGGAATGAAGTTAGATAGTGGGGTGTGGGTTGTGTGGGTATTAAGGGTGGGGTGTTTGGGGAGGGTGGGGGGAATGTGTAGTTTGTTAGGATTTAAATAGGAATTTATGAATTTGGGGTGGTATGGGGGGAGTATGATTGAAATTTTTAGTGTGAGGGGGAGGATTATGTTGTGGGGGTGTTGATTAGAATGGTTTTATGGAGGTTTGATAAGAAAATATTAAGGGAGGGTAAAGGTTTTTGTTTGTTATGATTTTAAGGTGGATTTAAGTTTGGGAGGTTGGGGTGGATGGGATGGAAATTTAAAGTAATGGGAATGAAGTTTAGTATAGGTGGGGGTGTGGTTGTTTGGGGTATTAAGGTGGGGGGGTGTTTGGGGAGGGTGGGGAAGGTGGTTAGGTTGTTAAGTTTAAATATGATTAAATTTGGGGGGGTGGTATGGGGAGTATGATTGAAATTGTTTATGTGAGGGGGAGTGAGGATTATGTGTGTGGGTGTTGATTAAGAATGGTTTTATGAGGGTTTATAAGTGAAATTAAGGGAGGGTAAAGGTTTTGGTTTGTTATGTTTTAAGTGGATTTTTTGGGAGGTGGGGGAAGGGGTTGGAAATTGTTTAAAGGTAATGGGAATGAAGGGTTGTTATGTGGGGGTGTGGGTTGTTGGTGGGGGTATTAAGGGTGGGGTGTTTGGGGAGGGTGGGGGGGGAAGTGTAGTGTTAGTTTAATTTAAATAAGATTAAATTTGGTGGGGGTGGTATGGGGAGTATGAGTTTGAAATTGTTTAGTTTGAGGGGGAGTGGTGATTATGTTGTGGGTGTTGATAAGAGATGGTTTTATGAGTTTTTATAAATTTAAGGGAGGGTAAAGGTTTTGGTTTGTTATGTTTAATGGATTTGAATATTGGAGGGAGGGGATGGATGGATTGGAAATTTTAAAGGGTAATGGGAATGAAAGGTTAGTATAGGTGGGGGTGTGGGTTGTTGTGTATTTTAAGGGGGGTGTGTGGGAGGGTGGGGAAGTGTTAGGTTTGTTAGATTAAATTGAGAATTAAATTTGGGGTATGGGGGAGTATGATTGAAATTGTTTAGTGTGAGGGGGAGTGGATTATGTGTGGGGTGTTGATTAAATGAGTTTTAGGGAGTTTAGAAATAAGGGAGGTAAAGTTTTGGTTTTATGTTTTTAAGTGGATTTTTTTGGGAGGTGGTTGGATGGATGGAAATTTTAAGTAATGGGAATGAAGTTATATAGTGGGGGGGTGGGGTTGTTGGGTATTAGTGGGGGGGTGGGGTGGGGTGTAGTTTGTTAGATTGTAATTAATTAAATTTGGGGTGGTATGGGAGTATGATTGAAATTGTTTAGTGGGGGGGGGTGGAGTAGGGTGGGTGGTGTTGGTTTTGTGGTTTGGGGGGGTGTTTGTTTGTGTTTTATTTTTGTAGTGGATTGGGTGGGGGGGGGGGTTTGTTTTGGGTATTTGGGGGGGGGTGTGGTTTTTGTGGGTGGGGGGGGTGGGGGGGGTTAGTTTTTTGTTAAGGGTGGGTGGGGGGGTTGGGGGTTGGGTTTGTTTTGTGTGAGGGGGGTGGTTGTGGGTGGTGGTTAGTATTGGGATGGTGTTGTTTAAGGGGGGGTTAAGTTTTGGGTGTTAATTTTAAGGGGGGTGGTGGGGGATGGGGGGGTGGTTGGTGTTTGTGTTTTTGTGTATTTTTGTTGGGGGGGGTGGGTGGGGGTGGTTGTTTGTTTTGTTTTATGTGTGGGTGGGTTGTTTTTGGGTGTGGTTTGTTGTTTGGTGGTGTTTTTTGAGGGGTTTTTGGTTTTGGGTTTGTTATGTTTGTAAGTTGGATTTTTTTTGTGGGGAAATGTTGGGGATGGAATTGTTTTAAAGTAATGGAATGAAGGTTTTGTTTGGGGGGGTGGGGTTTGGGTATTAAGGGTGGGTTGGGGAGGGGGGGTGGTGTAGGTTGTTTGTTTTTGTTGGGGGTGGGATGGGGTATTTGTGTGTTAGTGTGTGGGGTGGGTGTTTGTGTGGGGGTGTTGTTATGGTTTTATGGAGGGTTTGTAAGTTGTTGTGTTTTGGTTTTTTGTGGTTGGGATTTATTTTGGATGGGTTGGGTTGGGGGGAATATGGTTGAATTTTAAAGGTATTGGGAATGTTGGGGTTAGTTTAGGTGGGGGTGTGGGGTGTATGGTTTTTGGGTGGGTGTGGGGAGGGTGGGGAATGGTGTAGTTTGTTATTTTAAATGATTGGTGGGTATGGGAGTATGATTGAAATTGTTTTAGTGTGAGGGGAGGGTGGATTATGTGTGGGGTGTTGTTGAAAATTTTTTATGGGTTTATAAAATTTATGGAGGGTTAGTTTTTGTTTGTTATGATTTAGGTGGGATTTTTTTGGAAGGTGGGTGGATGGTTGAATTTTAAAGTAATGGGAATATGTTAGTATAGGTGGGGGTGTGGTTGTTGGTATTAAGGGTGGGGTGTTTGGAGTGGGAAGGTGTAGTTGTTAGTATTTAGAGGATGTTGTTTGGGGGGGTGGATGGGATTATTTTTAAATTTTTGGAGGGGTGTGGGTGTGTGGGGGTTGTTGATTTGAATGGTTTTATGAGGTTTGGATAAATTAAGGGAGGGTAAAGGTTTTGGTTTGTTATGATTTTAAGTGGGATTTAATTTGGGAGGTGGGAAGGATGGGGGATGGAAATTGTTAGAAGTAATGGAATGAAGTTTAGTATAGGTGGGGGGTGTGTTGTGGAGGGTATTAAGGGTGGGTGTTGGGGAGGGTGGGGGAAGGTGTAGGTTTGTTAGGATTTAAATAAGATTAAGATTTGGGGGTGGGTATGGGGAGTATGATTGAAATTGTTTAGTGTGGAGGGGAGTGGGATTATGTGTGGGGGGGGTGTTGATTAAAATGGGTTTATGAGGTTTGGATAAGGAAATTAAGGGAGGGTAAAGGTTTTTGGGTTTGTTATGATTTTAAGTGGATTTAATTTGGAGGTGGAAGATGGAGTGGAAATTTTAAAGGTAATGGGAATGGAAGGGTTAGTATAGGTGGGGGGGTGTGGTTGTTGTGGAGTATTAAGGTGGGTGTTTGGGGAGGGTGGAAGGGGTGTAGTTTGTTAGGATTTAAATAAGATTAATATTTGGGGGGTATGGGGAGTATGATTGAAATTGTTTAGTGTGAGGGGGAGTGGGATTATGTGGGTGTGGGGGTGTTGATTATAGGAATGGTTTTATGAGGTTTATAAAAATTAAGGGAGGGTAAAGGTTTTGGGTTTGTTATGATTTTAAGGTGGGATTTAAGTTTGGGAGGTGGGAAGGATGGATGGAAATTGTTAGAAGTATGGAATGAAGGGTTAGTATAGGTGGGGGGTGTGGGTTGTTGTGGGTATAAGGTGGGGTGGTTGGGGAGGGTGGGGAAGGTGTAGTTTGTTAGGATTTAATAAGTATTAAATTTGGGGTGGTATGGGAGTATGATTGAAATTTTTGTTGTGGGGAGTGGATTATGTTGTGGGGTGTTGATTAAGAATGGTTTTATGGAGGTTTGGATAAATTAAGGGAGGGTAAAGGTTTTGGGTTTGTTATGTTAAGTGGATTTATGGGAGTGGGGGGATGGAGTGGAAATTTTAGAAGTAATGGAATGAGTATATAGGTGGGGGGTGTGGGTTGTTGGAGTATTAAGGGTGGGGGGGTGTTTGGGAGGGTGGGAAGGTGTAGTTTGTTAGTTAAATTTGAATTTTTGGGGGTGTATGGGAGTATGATTGAAATTGTTGGGTTGAGGGGTGGGGGGTGGGGTATGTTGTTGGTGTGTATGATGTGTTATAGGTTTATAAGGGGGGGGAAGGTTTTGGAGGTGAAGGTTGTGGTTTGGTATTTTAGTGGAGGGGTGGTATTAGGTGGGGGGGGGTGTGGGTTGTTGGGTATTAAGGTGGGGGGTTTTGGGGAGGGGGGGAAGGTGTTTGTTTGTAAGTGGTAGGTTTGGGGTTTGTATGTGAAATTTTTTGTGGAGTGGGGGGGTGGGATTATGGTTTTTTGGGGTATATGGTGTGGAAGGGTTGGATGGGGGGGGGGTTTGGGGGGGGTTATATTGGGGGTGGTGGTATTGAGTGGAGTGGGTTTGTTTTTATGTGGGTATGTTGGTGTGTTTTTGGGGTGTATGGGGGGGAGTATGATTGAAATTGTTTGTTAGGGGGGGATTTTTGGGGGGGGGGGGGGGGGGGGGGGGGGGTGTGGGGGGTGTTGATTAAGGATGGTTTTGTGGGTTTTTTTAGTTTTGGAGGGTGTTGGTTTTTTGTTTATGGTTTTTTTGTGGGGGGGGGGGGGGGTTGTTGGGGGGTGTGGGGTTGGTGGTGGGTTTTGGTTATGTTTGGGGGGTGGGGGGGGGTGGGGGTTGTGTTGGGGGGGTGTTGGGGTGGGGGGGTTGGGGGGGGTTGGTATTTGTTGTGTTTTGGGAGGGGGGGGTGTGTATGGGTTGGGGGGGGTGTGGGGTGGGTGTGGGGGGGGGGGGGTGGTTGGGGTGGGGGGTGGTGGGTATTTGTTGGGTGTTGGTGGTTTTTGTGGGGGGGGTTGTTATGGTTTTTTGGGGGGGGTGTGTTTTGGTGGGGGGGGGTGTTTATGGGGGGGGGGTTTAGTAGGTGGGGGGGGTGGTTGTTGGGGGTATTAAGGGTGGGGGGGTTGGGAGGTGGGGGAAGGTGTAGTGTTTGTTTAAGTTAGTATTTTGGGGGTGGGTATGGGGAGGTATGATTGAAATTGTTTAGTGTGAGGGGGAGTGGATTATGTGTGGGGGTGTTGATAAATGGTTTTATAGGTTTATGTAGGAGGTTAAGGTTTTGTTTGTTTTGATTTTAATGATGGATTTAATTGGGGGTGGGGGTGGGTTGGAATTTTATATGGGAATGGAGGGTTGTTTGGGTGGGGGGTGTGGGTTTGTGGGGATTAAGGTGGGGTGTTTGGGGAGGGTGGGGGTGGGTGGGGGTGTTTTGTGATGTTAATTTGGGGGGGAGGGGGGGTAGATTGTTATGTGGTTTGTGTGAGGGATGGGGTTTATGTGGTGGGGGTTGTATTTGTTTAGGGTTTATGATTAGAAATGGAGGGAGGTTTGGTGTTTTGATTTTAAGGGGGGGGTTGGGGTTTGGGGGGGTGGGGGGGTTTGTGGGGGTAGGTGGGGGATTGTTAGTGTGGTGGGGGGGGGTTGTTGGATTTGGTGGGGTGGGTTGTTGTGGTGGGTGGGGTGTGGTATAAGGGTGGGGGGTGTTTGGGGGGTGGGGGGGGTAGTTGTTAGATTTTAATATGAGATTAAGGTTGGGGGGGGTATGGGGATATGTTTGAAATTGTTTAGTGTGTGAGGGGGATTATGTGTGTGGGGTGTTGTTAAGGAATGGTTTTATGTTTATTATATTTGGGAGGGTTTGGTTTTGGGTTTGTTTTGATTTTAAGTGGTTTTTATTTGGGTGGTGGGGATGGTTGGTGGGGGGTATAATGGGATGTGGGGTATAGGTGGGGTGTGGGTTGGTGTGGATTAAGGGTGGGTGTTTGGGGGTGGGGGATGGGGTGTTGGGGGTTTTGTAGTGGTGTTTTGGGTGGTATGGGGGGTATGTTTAAATTGTTAGTGGAGGGGGGTGGGATTGTGTGGGGTGGGGGGTTTTTGGGGTGGTGGATAAAATTTGGGAGGGGTTGGGTTTTGTTTTGATTTTAGGGATTTGGTTTGGGAGGTGGGATGGTGGTGGGAATTTTTATGTGGGAATGTTGGGTTATTGTGGGGGGTGTGGGGTGTGGGTATTGGGTGGGGTGTTGGGGAGGGTGGGGGTGTTGTTTGTTAGATTGTAAGTAGATATTTGGGGTGTGGTAGGGAGTATATTGATTGAGTGTTTAGTGTGGGGAGTGGATTATGGTGTGTGGGGGGGGGGGTGTTGATTTTGGTTGGTTGAGTTTCGGTTAGGGGAGGTAAGGTTGGGTTTGTTTTGTTTTTAAGTGGGATTTTTTTTGGGAGGGTGGATGGGTGGATTTTTAGATGGGAATGAAAGGGTTAGTGTGTGGGGGTGTGGTGGTTGTGGTATTAAGGGTGGGGTGTTTGGGGAGGTGGGAAGGTGTAGTTTTGTTAATTTTGGGTTTTTTGGGGGTTTTGGGGGGGGGGGGGGGGGGGGGGGGGTAAGGTATGGGGTGGTTGGTTTGTGGGAGGGGGGGGGGGGGGTGTGTGGGGGGGGGGTTGGTGTGTTTTTGGGGGGGGTTGGGTGGGGTGTTGTTTGGTGGTGTGGTTGTGGGTTTTTGGGGGGTGTTGGTTTTTGTTGGTGGTTTGGGTGGTTTGTTTGGTTTGGGGGGGGTGGGTTGGGGTGGGGGTTGGTGGAGGGTTGGGGGGTGGGGTTTTTTGGGTTTGGATGGGTTGTTTGGTGGGGGGGGTGTGGTGTTGTGGTGGGTATTAGGGTGGGGGTTTGGGGAGGGGTGGGGTTGGGTGTAGTTGTTGATTTTAATGTTGAGTTGGGGGGGGTGGGGGGTGTTATGATTGGTTGTGTGTGTGAGGGGAGTGGTTTTATGTGTGTGGTTTTTGTGAGTTGTGATGAGGTTTTTTAATTTAGGGAGGGTAAAGGTTTTTGGTTGTTATTTTAAGTGGATTTATTGGAGGTGGAAGGATGTGGGGAATTTTGTATTATGGGGAATGAAAGGTTAGTATAGGTGGGGGGTGTGGGTTGTTGGGGTATTAAGGGTGGGGTGTTTGGGGAGGGTGGGGGAAGGTGTAGGTTGTTAGGATTTAAAATAAGGATTAAATTTGGGGTGGTATGGGGAGTATGATTGAAATTGTTTATGTGAGGGGAGTGGATTATGTGTGTGGGGTGTTGATTAAGAATGGTTTTATGAGGTTTGGAAAAAATTAAGGGAGGGTAAGGTTTTTGGGTTTGTTATGTTAAGGTGGATTTAAGGGGGGTGGGTTGTTAGGGATTTAATGGGGGTTGGGGAGGTGGGAGGGTATGGTAGGTGGTTTGTTATGATTTTAATGTATTTGGGATAAGGATGAGGGTTTTAGAAGGTAATATAGGTATAGGGGGGGTGTGGGTTGTGGGTGTATTAAGGGGGGGTGTTTGGGGAGGGTGGGGAAGGTGTAGGTTTGTTAGATTTAAATAAGATTAAATTTGGGGGTGGGTATGGGGAGTATGATTGAATTGTTAGTGTGAGGGGAGTGATTATATGTGTGGGGTGTTGATTAAAATGGTTTTATGAGGTTTGGATAAAATTAGAGGAGGTAAAGGTTTTGGTTTGTTATGATTTTAAGGTGGATTTAAGTTTGGGAGGTGGGGAAGGGATGGATGGAATTTTAAGGTAATGGAATAAGGTTGAGTATAGGTGGGGGGGTGTGGGTTGTTTGGGGGTATATTAAGGGTGGGGTGTTTGGGAGGGTGGGGGTGTATTGTTAGGATTGTAAGATAGATTAAGATTTGGGGGTGGGTATGGGGGAGGTATGATTGAAATTGTTTTAGTGTGAGGGGAGTGGGTTATTGTGTGGGGTGTTGATTAAAATGGGTTTTATGAGGTTTGATAAGAATTAAGGGAGGGTAAAGGTTTTTGGTTTGTTATGATTTAAGGGTGGATTTAAGTTTGGGAGTGGAAGGATAGTGGAAATTTTAAAGGTAATGGGAATGGAAAGGTTAGTATAGGTGGGGGGGGTGGGTGTTGGTATTAAGGGTGGGGGGTTTGGGGAGGGGGGGAAGGTGTTAGGTTTGTTAGATTGTAAATAAATTAAATTGGGGGTGGTATGGGGGAGGTAAATTGAAATTTTTAGTGTTGAGGGGGAGTGGATTATGTGTGTGGGGTGTTGATTAAAATGGTTTTATGAGGTTTATAAAATTAAGGGAGGGTAAAGGTTTTGGGTTTGTTATGATTTTAAGGGTGGATTTAAGTTTGGGAGGTGGGAAGGGATGGGTGGAAATTTTAAAGTATGGGAATGAAGGTTTAGTATAGGTGGGGGGTGTGGGTTGTTGGTGGGTATTAAGGGTGGGGTGTTTGGGGAGGGTGGGGAAGTGTAGGTTTGTTAGATTGTAAGATAAGATTAAATTTGGGGGTGGTATGGGAGGTATGATTGAAATTGTTTAGTGTGAGGGGAGTGGGATTATGGTGTGTGGGGTGTTGATTAAAATGGGTTTATGAGGGTTTGGATAAAATTAAGGGAGGGTAAAGGTTTTGGTTTGTTATGATTTTAAGGTGGGATTTAATTTGGGAGGTGGGGAAGGATGGGTGGAATTGTTAAAGGTAATGGGAATGGGAAGGGTTAGTATAGGTGGGGGTGTGGTTGTTGTTGGGTATTAAGGGGGGTGTTTGGGGAGGGTGGGGAAGGTGTTAGGTTGTGTTAGGATTAAGATAAGATTGTTTTGGGGGTGGTATGGGGAGGTATGATTGAAATTGTTTAGTGAGGGGGAGTGGATTATGTGTGTGGGGGTGTTGATTAAAATGGTTTATGAGGTTTGATAAGAATTAAGGGAGGGTAAAGGTTTTGGGGTTTGTTATGATTTTAAGTGGATTTTAATTTGGAGGTGGGGAAGGATGGGTGGAAATTTAAATGTAATGGGAATGAAGGTTAGTATAGGTGGGGGTGTGGGTTGTTGGGTGGGTATTAAGGGTGGGGGTTTGGGGAGGGTGGGGGGGGAAGGTTAGTTTGTTAGATTTAAGATTGAGGATTAAATTGGGGGTGTATGGGGGAGTATGGTTGAAATTGTTTGTGGAGGGGGGTGTGATTATGTGGTGGGGGTGTTGATTAATGGTTTTATGGAGGTTTTGGGGGTAATGTTGGAGGGAGGGTTGTTTTTTGTTATGATTTTAAGTGGGATTTAATTGGGTGTGGGGAAGGGATGGAGGTGAAATTTTAGAATGTAGTGGGAATGAAGGGTTAGTGGTGGGGTGTGGGTTTTGTGGGTATTGGGTGGGGTGGTTGGGAGGGTGGGGTAAGGTGTAGTTTGTTAATTTGTAGATTAAATTTGGGGGTGGTGGGGGTGTGTGGGGAGGTATGATTGAAATTTTTAGTGTAGGGGGAGGTGGATTATGTTGTGTGGGGGTGTTGATTATGGTTTTATGGTTTGATAAGGAATTGGAGGTAAAGGTTTTGGGGGTTATGATTTTAAGTGGATTTAAGTTTGGGAGTGGGGGAAGGGATGGAGGGGAAATTTTTTTGGATGGAAGGGTTAGTTAGGTGGGGGTGTGGGTGGTTGTGAGTTTTAAGGGTGGGGGTGTTTGGGGAGGTGGGGAAGGTGTATTTTTAGATTGTAAGGATATATTTTTGGGGGTGGGGGGGGGGGTATGGGGGAGGTATGATTGAAATTGTTAGTGTGAGGGGGAGGTGGGATTATGGTGTGTGGGGGGTTGATTAAAATGTTTTATGGTTTGATAAGGGGGTATTTAGGGAGTAAAGTTTTGGGTTGTTTGATTTAAGTGGATTTAAGTTTGGGAGGGGAAGGATGGAGTGGTTTTAGTAATGGGAATGAAGGGGGGGTTAGTATGGTGGGGGGTGTGGGGGTGGGTATTTGAGAGAGATTATTTATTATTTGTTTTTTTTTGTTTTGTTGGGTTGGATGGTGGTTTGTGTTTTATGGTTTGGGGTATTTTGTGGGGGGTTGTAGTTTAATGGTTGTTTGGAGGGGGTTGAGGGGGGTGGGGTTTTGGGGGGGGGGGGGGGGGGGGGGGGGGGGGGGGGGGGGGGGGGGGGTGGGGGGGGGGGTGGGGGGGGGGGGGGGGTGGGGGGGGGGGGGGGGGGGGGGGGGGGGGGTGGGGGGGGGGGGGGGGGGGGGGGGGGGGGGGGGGGGTGGGGGGTTGTTTTGGTAAAGGGGGGGGGGATTTTTGAGGGTTTGTGGTTTTGTTAGGATTTTGGGTTTGTTTGTTTTTGTTGGGTGGTGGGGTTGGATTGTTGAGTATGTTTTTTGGGAGTGGAGAGGTTGTAGAATAGTGTTAATTTTGTTTTTTTGGTAGTTTTTTGTTTGGGGGTATGATGGTGGTTGTGTTTTTTTGTGGGGGTATGGGTTTGTGTGGGAGGTTTGATGAAGATATTTAATATTTTTTGGGTGGTTAGTAGGTGGTGGGATTGGGTTGTTTATTTTGGGGGGTGGGGTGTGTTTGGGGTATGGGGGGGGTGGTGGTGTTGGGGTTAGTTTTTTTATGTGTGGGGGAGTGGGGGTTTTTTGGTTGTTTTGTTTTGGTGGGTGGGTTGGTGGAAGAGGGGGGGTGGATAGTTTAATTTTGTTTTTTTTGGGGTGAGTTTGTTTGGGGTTTGGTGGTTGTGTTTTATTGTTGTTTGGTATTTGGTTTTGGTGGGGGGAGTTTTATTGGTATTAAATATGTTTATTGGATGGTAGATAGGGGTGGGTGGGATGGTTGTTTTGGAGGATAAATGAATTATGGGTATGAAGGGGGGGTGTGTTTTAAAGTGAATGATGGGGGTTAAGATTTTTTTGTTGGAGGGGGGTGGGTGGTGGATGGTATTTTGGAGTATGTATTTTGGGGGGGGGTAAAGGGGGGAGGGTAGTGGGAATAGTGTTAGATTTTGTTTGTTTTGGGTAGATTTGTTTGGGAATATGGGTGGTTTGTGTTTTATTGTTGGTAGGTAAGTAGTGGGGGTAAGGGGGTGATTGGATATGTAATATTTTTGGGAAGGGTTAGATAGGGGTGGGGTGGGATTAGGGTTGGTTTTTTGGGGGGAGGAAATTGGGGGGTATGAGAGGTGGTGTTTTATGTGGAGTTAAGATTTTTTATGTGTGAGGTGGTGGGATATTTGGAGTATGTGTATTTTGGGAGTAGAGGAGGGAGGTGGGGTGTTAGGTGTTTATTTTTAGTAGATTTTGTTTGGGGAATTATGATGGTGGTTTGTGTTTTATTGTTGGGGTGTATGAAGTTTGGTTAGGGGGGGTTATTATATAAATATGTTTTTGGGAGGTTAGATGGGGGGGTGGGATTGGGTTTTTTAGGGGGTGGGGAATGGGTATGAGATGTGTGTGTGATGGGGTTAAGATTTTTTATGTGTGGGGTGTGGTATGGGGTGTTATTTTGAGTATGTATTTTGGGGAGGGGTGGAGGGGGTGGTATTTGGGGGATTAATGTGTTTGGGTTAGATTTGGTTATGTGTTTTTTTTTGTTGGTGAGGAATGGTATGGGTAAATTTGAGTTAAAGGATATGATATTTTGTTGTGTGAAGGGGGGTTATTTGGGGGTGGGGTATTATTTTTTTTAGGGAGAAAAATGATGGGGGTATGAGAGTGGTGTTTTAAATTGAATGATGTTAAGATTTTTATGTGTGGAGGGGGGATATTTTGTAGTGTATTTTGGGATTGGAGGGGGTATGGAATAGGTGTTAGATTTTGTTTTTTGGGTAGATATTTTTTGGTAATATGGTGTTTTGTTGATTGTTGTAGTATTATAGGTAGGTTGGTGGGAGATGAGTTGATAAGATATGTTATGTTTTGGGGTTGTTTTTTTTTTGGGAGGGGTTGATGGGTGGGGTGGGATTGGGGTTGTTTTAAGGAAAAGAAATGTTGTGGAGATGGTCTTTTTGGAATGCATGGGGTTAAGATTTTTAATTTGGGGTGGTGGGAGGATATTTTGACGTTATTTTCCAATAGAAAATAGAAATTTTAAGTTGTAAATTTGTTTGAAAACAATATGTGTAGCTTATGTTGGGAATAGTATGGGTTTGGTCAAAGGGGATCGAATTAGGAATAAAGAATTTTCGTTTGAACTCACGGTTTTGATGTTATTTCTAATTTTAAGGGTAAAGAAAGCGTTCGCGGTGCCCTTTCCAAGCATGTTTTACATGCGCGGTTGATTATAAAACCCTATCCATCATGTTGAACCTCAGAAAAAGCATATAGTCTTATTGGGATTGCATGTCAGCAAAATGCTACATACAAAATTTGCGGTTGACGCGTGCGGTCTTGACGTTATTTCCACGTATAACGGCAAAATAAAGAAAATTTACTCAAAATAAAGGTTGTCCAGTATCATTATTAAATATAAAACAATAAGTGTAGCTTACAGCGACCTGGAAATGGTACGGCGTTCTTGGGAATCGAACCCTGCACAGGACCACATAAGAAATTTCCGGTTTGAACTCACGGTTTTGATGTTATTTCAATTTTCAAGGGTAAAGAAAGCGTTCAGCGGTGTATAACGGCAAAATAAAGAAAATTTACACAAAATATAGGTTGTGCAGCATCATTATTAAATATAAAACAATAAGTGTAGCTTCCACAGAACTGACGGTTTTGATGTTATTTCAATTTTTAAGGATAAAGAAAGCGTTCGGCGGTGCCCTTTCCAAGCATGCTTTATATGCGCGGTTGATTATAAAACCCTATCCATCATGTTGAACCTCAGAAAAAGCATATAGTCTTATTGGGATTGCATGTCAGCAAAATGCTACATACAAAATTTGCGGTTGACGCGTGCGGTCTTGACGTTATTTCCACGTATAACGGCAAAATAAAGAAAATTTACTCAAAATAAAGGTTGTCCAACATCATTATTAAATATAAAACAATAAGTGTAGCTTACACGGACCTGGAAATGGTACGGCGTTCTTGGGAATCGAACCCTGCACAGGACCACATAAGAAATTTCCGGTTTGAACTCACGGTTTTGATGTTATTTCAACTTTTAAGGGTAAAGAAAGCGTTCGGCGGTGCCCTTTCCAAGCATGTTTTACATGCGCGGTTGATTATAAAACCCTATCCATCATGTTGAACCTCAGAAAAAGCATATAGTCTTATTGGGATTGCATGTCAGCAAAATGCTACATACAAAATTTCCGGTTGACGCGTGCGGTCTTGACGTTATTTCCACGTATAACGGCAAAATAAAGAAAATTTACTCAAAATAAAGGCTATTTAGCAACATTATTAAATATAAAACAATAAGTGTAGCTTACACGGACCTGGAAATGGTACGGCGTTCTTGGGAATCGAACCCTGCACAGGACCACATAAGAAATTTCCGGTTTGAACTCACGGTTTTGATGTTATTTCAACTTTTAAGGGTAAAGAAAGCGTTCGGCGGTGCCCTTTCGCTTCATGTTTCACATGCGCGGTTGATTATAAAACCCTATCCATCATGTTGAACCTCAGAAAAAGCATATAGTCTTATTGGGATTGCATGTCAGCAAAATGCTACATACAAAATTTGCGGTTGACGCGTGCGGTCTTGACGTTATTTCCACGTATAACGGCAAAATAAAGAAAATTTACTCAAAATAAAGGTTGTCCAACATCATTAATAAATATAAAACAATAAGTGTAGCTTACAGGGACCTGGAAATGGTACGGCGTTCTTGGGAATCGAACCGTGCACAGGACCACATAAGAAATTTCGAGTTTGAACTGACGGTTTTGATGTTATTTCAACTTTTAAGGGTAAAGAAAGCGTTCGGCGGTGCCCTTTCCCAGCATGTTTTACATGCGCGGTTGATTATAAAACCCTATCCATCATGTTGAACCTCAGAAAAAGCATATAGTCTTATTGGGATTGCATGTCAGCAAAATGCTACATACAAAATTTGCGGTTGACGCGTGCGGTCTTGACGTTATTTCCACGTATAACGGCAAAATAAAGAAAATTTACTCAAAATAAAGGTTGTCCAGCATCATTATTAAATATAAAACAATAAGTGTAGCTTACAGGGACCTGGAAATGGTACGGCGTTCTTGGGAATCGAACCCTGCACAGGACCACATAAGAAATTTCGAGTTTGAACTGACGGTTTTGATGTTATTTCAACTTTTAAGGGTAAAGAAAGCGTTCGGCGGTGCCCTTTCCAAGCATGTTTTACATGCGCGGTTGATTATAAAACCCTATCCATCATGTTGAACCTCAAAAAAAGCATATAGTTTTATTGGGATTGCATGTCAGCAAAATGCTACATACAAAATTTGCGGTTGACGCGTGCGGTCTTGACGTTATTTCCACGTATAACGGCAAAATAAAGAAAATTTACTCAAAATAAAGGTTGTCCAGCATCATTATTAAATATAAAACAATAAGTGTAGCTTACACGGACCTGGAAATGGTACGGCGTTCTTGGGAATCGAACCCTGCACAGGACCACATAAGAAATTTCCGGTTTGAACTCACGGTTTTGATGTTATTTCAACTTTTAAGGGTAAAGAAAGCGTTCGGCGGTGCCCTTTCCCAGCATGTTTTACATGCGCGGTTGATTATAAAACCCTATCCATCATGTTGAACCTCAGAAAAAGCATATAGTCTTATTGGGATTGCATGTCAGCAAAATGCTACATACAAAATTTCCAGTTGACGCGTGCGGTCTTGACGTTATTTTCACGTATAACGGCAAAATAAAGAAAATTTACTCAAAATAAAGGTTGTCCAGCATCATTATTAAATATAAAACAATAAGTGTAGCTTACACGGACCTGGAAATAGTACGGCGTTCTTGGGAATCGAACCGTGCACAGGACCACATAAGAAATTTCGAGTTTGAACTGACGGTTTTGATGTTATTTCAACTTTTAAGGGTAAAGAAAGCGTTCGGCGGTGCCCTTTCGCTTCATGTTTCACATGCGCGGTTGATTATAAAACCCTATCCATCATGTTGAACCTCAGAAAAAGCATATAGTCTTATTGGGATTGCATGTCAGCAAAATGCTACATACAAAATTTGCGGTTGACGCGTGCGGTCTTGACGTTATTTCCACGTATAACGGCAAAATAAAGAAAATTTACTCAAAATAAAGGTTGTCCAACATCATTATTAAATATAAAACAATAAGTGTAACTTACACGGACCTGGAAATGGTACGGCGTTCTTGGGAATCGAGCCCTGCACAGGACCACATAAGAAATTTCGAGTTTGAACTGACGGTTTTGATGTTATTTCAACTTTTAAGGGTAAAGAAAGCGTTCGGCGGTGCCCTTTCCAAGCATGTTTTACATGCGCGGTTGATTATAAAACCCTATCCATCATGTTGAACCTCAGAAAAAGCATATAGTCTTATTGGGATTGCATGTCAGCAAAATGCTACATACAAAATTTGCGGTTGACGCGTGCGGTCTTGACGTTATTTCCACGTATAACGGCAAAATAAAGAAAATTTACTCAAAATAAAGGTTGTCCAGCATCATTATTAAATATAAAACAATAAGTGTAGCTTACACGGACCTGGAAATAGTACCACGTTCTTGGGAATCGAACCGTGCACAGGACCACATAAGAAATTTCCGGTTTGAACTCACAGTTTTGATGTTATTTCAACTTTTAAGGGTAAAGAAAGCGTTCGGCGGTGCCCTTTCCAAGCATGTTTTACATGCGCGGTTGATTATAAAACCCTATCCATCATGTTGAACCTCAGAAAAAGCATATAGTTTTATTGGGATTGCATGTCAGCAAAATGCTACATACAAAATTTGCGGTTGACGCGTGCGGTCTTGACGTTATTTCCACGTATAACGGCAAAATAAAGAAAATTTACTCAAAATAAAGGTTGTCCAGCATCATTATTAAATATAAAACAATAAGTGTAGCTTACACGGACCTGGAAATGGTACGGCGTTCTTGGGAATCGAACCCTGCACAGGACCACATAAGAAATTTCCGGTTTGAACTCACGGTTTTGATGTTATTTCAACTTTTAAGGGTAAAGAAAGCGTTCGGCGGTGCCCTTTCCCAGCATGTTTCACATGCGCGGTTGATTATAAAACCCTATCCATCATGTTGAACCTCAGAAAAAGCATATAGTCTTATTGGGATTGCATGTCAGCAAAATGCTACATACAAAATTTGCGGTTGACGCGTGCGGTCTTGACGTTATTTCCACGTATAACGGCAAAATAAAGAAAATTTACTCAAAATAAAGGTTGTCCAGCATCATTATTAAATATAAAACAATAAGTGTAGCTTACACGGACCTGGAAATGGTACGGCGTTCTTGGGAATCGAACCCTGCACAGGACCACATAAGAAATTTCCGGTTTGAACTCACGGTTTTGATGTTATTTCAACTTTTAAGGATAAAGAAAGCGTTCGGCGGTGCCCTTTCCAAGCATGTTTTACATGCGCGGTTGATTATAAAACCCTATCCATCATGTTGAACCTCAGAAAAAGCATATAGTCTTATTGGGATTGCATGTCAGCAAAATGCTACATACAAAATTTGCGGTTGACGCGTGCGGTCTTGACGTTATTTCCACGTATAACGGCAAAATAAAGAAAATTTACTCAAAATAAAGGTTGTCCAACATCATTATTAAATATAAAACAATAAGTGTAGCTTACACGGACCTGGAAATGGTACGGCGTTCTTGGGAATCGAACCCTGCACAGGACCACATAAGAAATTTCCGGTTTGAACTCACGGTTTTGATGTTATTTCAACTTTTAAGGGTAAAGAAAGCGTTCGGCGGTGCCCTTTCCAAGCATGTTTTACATGCGCGGTTGATTATAAAACCCTATCCATCATGTTGAACCTCAGAAAAAGCATATAGTCTTATTGGGATTGCATGTCAGCAAAATGCTACATACAAAATTTCCGGTTGACGCGTGCGGTCTTGACGTTATTTCCACGTATAACGGCAAAATAAAGAAAATTTACTCAAAATAAAGGTTGTCCAGCATCATTATTAAATATAAAACAATAAGTGTAGCTTACACGGACCTGGAAATGGTACGGCGTTCTTGGGAATCGAACCCTGCACAGGACCACATAAGAAATTTCCGGTTTGAACTCACGGTTTTGATGTTATTTCAACTTTTAAGGGTAAAGAAAGCGTTCGGCGGTGCCCTTTCCAAGCATGTTTTACATGCGCGGTTGATTATAAAACCCTATCCATCATGTTGAACCTCAGAAAAAGCATATAGTCTTATTGGGATTGCATGTCAGCAAAATGCTACATACAAAATTTGCGGTTGACGCGTGCGGTCTTGACGTTATTTCCACGTATAACGGCAAAATAAAGAAAATTTACTCAAATAAAGGTTGTCCAGCATCATTATTAAATATAAAACAATAAGTGTAGCTTACACGGACCTGGAAATGGTACGGCGTTCTTGGGAATCGAACCCTGCACAGGACCACATAAGAAATTTCCGGTTTGAACTCACGGTTTTGATGTTATTTCAACTTTTAAGGGTAAAGAAAGCGTTCGGCGGTGCCCTTTCCAAGCATGTTTTACATGCGCGGTTGATTATAAAACCCTATCCATCATGTTGAAACTCAGAAAAAGCATATAGTCTTATTGGGATTGCATGTCAGCAAAATGCTACATACAAAATTTGCGGTTGACGCGTGCGGTCTTGACGTTATTTCCACGTATAACGGCAAAATAAAGAAAATTTACTCAAAATAAAGGTTGTCCAGCATCATTATTAAATATAAAACAATAAGTGTAGCTTACACGGACCTGGAAATGGTACGGCGTTCTTGGGAATCGAACCCTGCACAGGACCACATAAGAAATTTCCGGTTTGAACTCACGGTTTTGATGTTATTTCAATTTTTAAGGGTAAAGAAAGCGTTCGGCGGTGCCCTTTCCAAGCATGTTTTACATGCGCGGTTGATTATAAAACCCTATCCATCATGTTGAACCTCAGAAAAAGCATATAGTCTTATTGGGATTGCATGTCAGCAAAATGCTACATACAAAATTTGCGGTTGACGCGTGCGGTCTTGACGTTATTTCCACGTATAACGGCAAAATAAAGAAAATTTACTCAAAATAAAGGTTGTCCAGCATCATTATTAAATATAAAACAATAAGTGTAGCTTACACGGACCTGGAAATGGTACGGCGTTCTTGGGAATCGAACCCTGCACAGGACCACATAAGAAATTTCCGGTTTGAACTCAGGGTTTTGATGTTATTTTAATTTTTAAGGGTAAAGAAAGCGTTCGGCGGTGCCCTTTCCAAGCATGTTTTACATGCGCGGTTGATTATAAAACCCTATCCATCATGTTGAACCTCAGAAAAAGCATATAGTCTTATTGGGATTGCATGTCAGCAAAATGCTACATACAAAATTTGCGGTTGACGCGTGCGGTCTTGACGTTATTTCCACGTATAACGGCAAAATAAAGAAAATTTACTCAAAATAAAGGTTGTCCAGCATCATTATTAAATATAAAACAATAAGTGTAGCTTACACGGACCTGGAAATGGTACGGCGTTCTTGGGAATCGAACCCTGCACAGGACCACATAAGAAATTTCCGGTTTGAACTCACGGTTTTGATGTTATTTCAACTTTTAAGGGTAAAGAAAGCGTTCGGCGGTGCCCTTTCCAAGCATGTTTTACATGCGCGGTTGATTATAAAACCCTATCCATCATGTTGAACCTCAGAAAAAGCATATAGTCTTATTGGGATTGCATGTCAGCAAAATGCTACATACAAAATTTGCGGTTGACGCGTGCGGTCTTGACGTTATTTTCACGTATAACGGCAAAATAAAGAAAATTTACTCAAAATAAAGGTTGTCCAGCATCATTATTAAATATAAAACAATAAGTGTAGCTTACACGGACCTGGAAATGGTACGGCGTTCTTGGGAATCGAACCCTGCACAGGACCACATAAGAAATTTCCGGTTTGAACTCACGGTTTTGATGTTATTTCAACTTTTAAGGGTAAAGAAAGCGTTCGGCGGTGCCCTTTCCAAGCATGTTTTACATGCGCGGTTGATTATAAAACCCTATCCATCATGTTGAACCTCAGAAAAAGCATATAGTCTTATTGGGATTGCATGTCAGCAAAATGCTACATACAAAATTTCCAGTTGACGCGTTCGGTCTTGACGTTATTTCCACGTATAACGGCAAAATAAAGAAAATTTACTCAAAATAAAGGTTGTCCAGCATCATTATTAAATATAAAACAATAAGTGTAGCTTACACGGACCTGGAAATGGTACGGCGTTCTTGGGAATCGCACCCTGCACAGGACCACATGAGAAATTTCCGGTTTGAACTCACGCTTTTGATGTTATTTCAACTTTCAAGGATAAAGAAAGCGTTGGGCGGTGCCCTTTCCAAGCATGTTTTACATGCGCGGTTGATTATAAAACCCTATCCATCATGTTGAACCTCAGAAAAAGCATATAGTCTTATTGGGATTGCATGTCAGCAAAATGCTACATACAAAATTTGCGGTTGACGCGTGCGGTCTTGACGTTATTTCCACGTATAACGGCAAAATAAAGAAAATTTACTCAAAATAAAGGTTGTCCAACATCATTATTAAATATAAAACAATAAGTGTAGCTTACAGGGACCTGGAAATGGTACGGCGTTCTTGGGAATCGAACCCTGCACAGGACCACATAAGAAATTTCCGGTTTGAACTCACGGTTTTGATGTTATTTCAACTTTTAAGGGTAAAGAAAGCGTTCGGCGGTGCCCTTTCCAAGCATGTTTTACATGCGCGGTTGATTATAAAACCCTATCCATCATGTTGAACCTCAGAAAAAGCATATAGTCTTATTGGGATTGCATGTCAGCAAAATGCTACATACAAAATTTGCGGTTGACGCGTGCGGTCTTGACGTTATTTCCACGTATAACGGCAAAATAAAGAAAATTTACTCAAAATAAAGGTTGTCCAGCATCATTATTAAATATAAAACAATAAGTGTAGCTTACACGGACCTGGAAATGGTACGGCGTTCTTGGGAATCGAACCCTGCACAGGACCACATAAGAAATTTCCGGTTTGAACTCACGGTTTTGATGTTATTTCAACTTTTAAGGGTAAAGAAAGCGTTCGGCGGTGCCCTTTCCAAGCATGTTTTACATGCGCGGTTGATTATAAAACCCTATCCATCATGTTGAACCTCAGAAAAAGCATATAGTCTTATTGGGATTGCATGTCAGCAAAATGCTACATACAAAATTTGCGGTTGACGCGTGCGGTCTTGACGTTATTTCCACGTATAACGGCAAAATAAAGAAAATTTACTCAAATAAAGGTTGTCCAGCATCATTATTAAATATAAAACAATAAGTGTAGCTTACACGGACCTGGAAATGGTACGGCGTTCTTGGGAATCGAACCCTGCACAGGACCACATAAGAAATTTCCGGTTTGAACTCACGGTTTTGATGTTATTTCAACTTTTAAGGGTAAAGAAAGCGTTCGGCGGTGCCCTTTCCAAGCATGTTTTACATGCGCGGTTGATTATAAAACCCTATCCATCATGTTGAACCTCAGAAAAAGCATATAGTCTTATTGGGATTGCATGTCAGCAAAATGCTACATACAAAATTTGCGGTTGACGCGTGCGGTCTTGACGTTATTTCCACGTATAACGGCAAAATAAAGAAAATTTACTCAAAATAAAGGTTGTCCAACATCATTATTAAATATAAAACAATAAGTGTAGCTTACACGGACCTGGAAATGGTACGGCGCTCTTGGGAATCGCACCCTGCACAGGACCACATAAGGAATTTCCGGTTTGAACTCACGGTTTTGATGTTATTTCAACTTTTAAGGGTAAAGAAAGCGTTGGGCGGTGCCCTTTCCAAGCATGTTTTACATGCGCGGTTGATTATAAAACCCTATCCATCATGTTGAACCTCAGAAAAAGCATATAGTCTTATTGGGATTGCATGTCAGCAAAATGCTACATACAAAATTTGCGGTTGACGCGTGCGGTCTTGACGTTATTTCCACGTATAACGGCAAAATAAAGAAAATTTACTCAAAATAAAGGTTGTCCAGCATCATTATTAAATATAAAACAATAAGTGTAACTTACACGGACCTGGAAATAGTACGGCGTTCTTGGGAATCGAGCCCTGCACAGGACCACATAAGAAATTTCCGGTTTCAACTCACGATTTTGATGTTATTTCGCCTTTTAAGGGTAAAGAAAGCGTTCGGCGGTGCCCTTTCCAAGCATGTTTTACATGCGCGGTTGATTATAAAACCCTATCCATCATGTTGAACCTCAGAAAAAGCATATAGTCTTATTGGGATTGCATGTCAGCAAAATGCTACATACAAAATTTGCGGTTGACGCGTGCGGTCTTGACGTTATTTCCACGTATAACGGCAAAATAAAGAAAATTTACTCAAAATAAAGGTTGTCCAGCATCATTATTAAATATAAAACAATAAGTGTAGCTTACACGGACCTGGAAATAGTACGGCGTTCTTGGGAATCGAACCCTGCACAGGACCACATAAGAAATTTCCGGTTTGAACTCACGGTTTTGATGTTATTTCAACTTTTAAGGGTAAAGAAAGCGTTCGGCGGTGCCCTTTCCAAGCATGTTTTACATGCGCGGTTGATTATAAAACCCTATCCATCATGTTGAACCTCAGAAAAAGCATATAGTCTTATTGGGATTGCATGTCAGCAAAATGCTACATACAAAATTTGCGGTTGACGCGTGCGGTCTTGACGTTATTTCCACGTATAACGGCAAAATAAAGAAAATTTACTCAAAATAAAGGTTGTCCAGCATCATTATTAAATATAAAACAATAAGTGTAGCTTACACGGACCTGGAAATGGTACGGCGTTCTTGGGAATCGAACCCTGCACAGGACCACATAAGAAATTTCCGGTTTGAACTCACGGTTTTGATGTTATTTCAACTTTTAAGGGTAAAGAAAGCGTTCGGCGGTGCCCTTTCCAAGCATGTTTTACATGCGCG
The DNA here is from genome assembly GCA_035048485.1 of Pteria penguin. Taxonomy (NCBI): domain Eukaryota; kingdom Metazoa; phylum Mollusca; class Bivalvia; order Pterioida; family Pteriidae; genus Pteria; species Pteria penguin. The sequence continues at coordinate 68,020,113 of CM068584.1, forward strand.
GTTGATTATAAAACCCTATCCATCATGTTGAACCTCAGAAAAAGCATATAGTCTTATTGGGATTGCATGTCAGCAAAATGCTACATACAAAATTTGCGGTTGACGCGTGCGGTCTTGACGTTATTTCCACGTATAACGGCAAAATAAAGAAAATTTACTCAAAATAAAGGTTGTCCAGCATCATTATTAAATATAAAACAATAAGTGTAGCTTACACGGACCTGGAAATGGTACGGCGTTCTTGGGAATCGAACCCTGCACAGGACCACATAAGAAATTTCCGGTTTGAACTCACGGTTTTGATGTTATTTCAACTTTTATGGGTAAAGAAAGCGTTCGGCGGTGCCCTTTCCAAGCATGTTTTACATGCGCGGTTGATTATAAAACCCTATCCATCATGTTGAACCTCAGAAAAAGCATATAGTCTTATTGGGATTGCATGTCAGCAAAATGCTACATACAAAATTTGCGGTTGACGCGTGCGGTCTTGACGTTATTTCCACGTATAACGGCAAAATAAAGAAAATTTACTCAAAATAAAGGTTGTCCAACACCATTATTAAATATAAAACAATAAGTGTAGCTTACACGGACCTGGAAATGGTACGGCGTTCTTGGGAATCGAACCCTGCACAGGACCACATAAGAAATTTCCGGTTTGAACTCACGGTTTTGATGTTATTTCAACTTTTAAGGGTAAAGAAAGCGTTCGGCGGTGCCCTTTCCAAGCATGTTTTACATGCGCGGTTGATTATAAAACCCTATCCATCATGTTGAACCTCAGAAAAAGCATATAGTCTTATTGAGATTGCATGTCAGCAAAATGCTACATACAAAATTTGCGTTTGACGCGTGCGGTCTTGACGTTATTTTCACGTATAACGGCAAAATAAAGAAAATTTACTCAAATAAAGGTTGTCCAGCATCATTATTAAATATAAAACAATAAGTGTAGCTTACAGGGACCTGGAAATGGTACGGCGTTCTTGGGAATCGAACCCTGCACAGGACCACATAAGAAATTTCCGGTTTGAACTCACGGTTTTGATGTTATTTCAACTTTTAAGGGTAAAGAAAGCGTTCGGCGGTGCCCTTTCCAAGCATGTTTTACATGCGCGGTTGATTATAAAACCCTATCCATCATGTTGAACCTCAGAAAAAGCATATAGTCTTATTGGGATTGCATGTCAGCAAAATGCTACATACAAAATTTGCGGTTGACGCGTGCGGTCTTGACGTTATTTCCACGTATAACGGCAAAATAAAGAAAATTTACTCAAAATAAAGGTTGTCCAGCATCATTATTAAATATAAAACAATAAGTGTAGCTTACACGGACCTGGAAATGGTACGGCGTTCTTGGGAATCGAACCCTGCACAGGACCACATAAGAAATTTCCGGTTTGAACTCACGGTTTTGATGTTATTTCAACTTTTAAGGGTAAAGAAAGCGTTCGGCGGTGCCCTTTCCAAGCATGTTTTACATGCGCGGTTGATTATAAAACCCTATCCATCATGTTGAACCTCAGAAAAAGCATATAGTCTTATTGGGATTGCATGTCAGCAAAATGCTACATACAAAATTTGCGGTTGACGCGTGCGGTCTTGACGTTATTTCCACGTATAACGGCAAAATAAAGAAAATTTACTCAAAATAAAGGTTGTCCAACATCATTATTAAATATAAAACAATAAGTGTAGCTTACACGGACCTGGAAATGGTACGGCGTTCTTGGGAATCGAACCCTGCACAGGACCACATAAGAAATTTCCGGTTTGAACTCACGGTTTTGATGTTATTTCAACTTTTAAGGGTAAAGAAAGCGTTCGGCGGTGCCCTTTCCAAGCATGTTTTACATGCGCGGTTGATTATAAAACCCTATCCATCATGTTGAACCTCAGAAAAAGCATATAGTCTTATTGGGATTGCATGTCAGCAAAATGCTACATACAAAATTTGCGGTTGACGCGTGCGGTCTTGACGTTATTTCCACGTATAACGGCAAAATAAAGAAAATTTACTCAAAATAAAGGTTGTCCAGCATCATTATTAAATATAAAACAATAAGTGTAGCTTACACGGACCTGGAAATGGTACGGCGTTCTTGGGAATCGAACCCTGCACAGGACCACATAAGAAATTTCCGGTTTGAACTCACGGTTTTGATGTTATTTCAATTTTTAAGGGTAAAGAAAGCGTTCGGCGGTGCCCTTTCCAAGCATGTTTTACATGCGCGGTTGATTATAAAACCCTATCCATCATGTTGAACCTCAGAAAAAGCATATAGTCTTATTGGGATTGCATGTCAGCAAAATGCTACATACAAAATTTGCGGTTGACGCGTGCGGTCTTGACGTTATTTCCACGTATAACGGCAAAATAAAGAAAATTTACTCAAAATAAAGGTTGTCCAGCATCATTATTAAATATAAAACAATAAGTGTAGCTTACACGGACCTGGAAATGGTACGGCGTTCTTGGGAATCGAACCCTGCACAGGACCACATAAGAAATTTCCGGTTTGAACTCACGGTTTTGATGTTATTTCAATTTTTAAGGATAAAGAAAGCGTTCGGCGGTGCCCTTTCCAAGCATGCTTTATATGCGCGGTTGATTATAAAACCCTATCCATCATGTTGAACCTCAGAAAAAGAATATAGTCTTATTGGGATTGCATGTCAGCAAAATGCTACATAGAGAATTTGCGGTTGACGCGTGCGGTCATGACGTTATTTCCACGTATAACGGCAAAATAAAGAAAATTTACTCAAAATAAAGGTTGTGCAACAAGAATATTAAATATAAAACAATAAGTGTGGCTTCCACGGACCTGGAAATGGTACGGCGTTCTTGGGAATCGAACCCTGCACAGGACCACATAAGAAATTTCCGGTTTGAACTCACGGTTTTGATGTTATTTCAATTTTTAAGGTTAAAGAAAGCGTTAGGCGGTGCCCTTTCCAAGCATGTTTTACATGCGCGGTTGATTATAAAACCCTATCCATCATGTTGAACCTCAGAAAAAGCATATAGTCTTATTGGGATTGCATGTCAGCAAAATGCTACATACAAAATTTCCGGTTGACGCGTGCGGTCTTGACGTTATTTCCACGTATAACGGCAAAATAAAGAAAATTTACTCAAAATAAAGGTTCCCCAGCATCATTATTAAATATAAAACAATAAGTGTAGCTTACACGGACCTGGAAATGGTACGGCGTTCTTGGGAATCGAACCCTGCACAGGACCACATAAGAAATTTCCGGTTTGAACTCACGGTTTTGATGTTATTTCAATTTTTAAGGATAAAGAAAGCGTTCAGCGGTGCCCTTTCCAAGCATGTTCCACATGCGCGGTTGATTATAAAACCCTATCCATCATGTTGAACCTCAGAAAAAGCATATAGTCTTATTGGGATTGCATGTCAGCAAAATGCTACATACAAAATTTGCGGTTGACGCGTGCGGTCTTGACGTTATTTCCACGTATAACGGCAAAATAAAGAAAATTTACTCAAATAAAGGTTGTCCAGCATCATTATTAAATATAAAACAATAAGTGTAGCTTACACGGACCTGGAAATGGTACGGCGTTCTTGGGAATCGAACCCTGCACAGGACCACATAAGAAATTTCCGGTTTGAACTCACGGTTTTGATGTTATTTCAATTTTTAAGGATAAAGAAAGCGTTCAGCGGTGCCCTTTCCAAGGATGTTTTACATGCGCGGTTGATTATAAAACCCTATCCATCATGTTGAACCTCAGAAAAAGCATATAGTCTTATTGGGATTGCATGTCAGCAAAATGCTACATACAAAATTTGCGGTTGACGCGTGCGGTCTTGACGTTATTTCCACGTATAACGGCAAAATAAAGAAAATTTACTCAGAATAAAGGTTGTCCAACAAGAATATTAAATATAAAACAATAAGTGTGGCTTCCACGGACCTGGAAATGGTACGGCGTTCTTGGGAATCGAACCCTGCACAGGACCACATAAGAAATTTCCGGTTTGAACTCACGGTTTTGATGTTATTTCAATTTTTAAGGTTAAAGAAAGCGTTAGGCGGTGCCCTTTCCAAGCATGTTTTACATGCGCAGTTCATTATAAAACCCTATCCATCATGTTGAACCTCAGAAAAAGCATATAGTCTTATTGGGATTGCATGTCAGCAAAATGCTACATACAAAATTTGCGGTTGACGCGTGCGGTCTTGACGTTATTTCCACGTATAACGGCAAAATAAAGAAAATTTACTCAAATAAAGGTTGTCCAGCATCATTATTAAATATAAAACAATAAGTGTAGCTTACACGGACCTGGAAATGGTACGGCGTTCTTGGGAATCGAACCCTGCACAGGACCACATAAGAAATTTCCGGTTTGAACTCACGGTTTTGATGTTATTTTAATTTTTAAGGGTAAAGAAAGCGTTCAGCGGAGCCCTTTCCAAGCATGTTTTATATGCGCGGTTGATTATAAAACCCTATCCAACATGTTGAACCTCAGAAAAAGCATATAGTCTTATTGGGATTGCATGTCAGGAAAATGCTATTTACATAATTTGCGGTTGACGCGTGCGGTCTTGACGTTATTTCCACGTATAACGGCAAAATAAAGAAAATTTACTCAAATAAAGGTTCCCCAGCATCATTATTAAATATAAAACAATAAGTGTAGCTTACACGGACCTGGAAATGGTACGGCGTTCTTGGGAATCGAACCCTGCACAGGACCACATAAGAAATTTCCGGTTTGAACTCACGGTTTTGATGTTATTTCAATTTTTAAGGATAAAGAAAGCGTTCAGCGGTGCCCTTTCCAAGCATGTTCCACATGCGCGGTTGATTATAAAACCCTATCCATCATGTTGAACCTCAGAAAAAGCATATAGTCTTATTGGGATTGCATGTCAGCAAAATGCTATTTACAAAATTTGCGGTTGACGCGTGCGGTCTTGACGTTATTTCCACGTATAACGGCAAAATAAAGAAAATTTACTCAAATAAAGGTTCCCCAGCATCATTATTAAATATAAAACAATAAGTGTAGCTTACACGGACCTGGAAATGGTACGGCGTTCTTGGGAATCGAACCCTGCACAGGACCACATAAGAAATTTCCGGTTTGAAATCACGGTTTTGATGTTATTTCAATTTTTAAGGTTAAAGAAAGCGTTAGGCGGTGCCCTTTCCAAGCATGTTTTACATGCGCAGTTCATTATAAAACCCTATCCATCATGTTGAACCTCAGAAAAAGCATATAGTCTTATTGGGATTGCGTGTCAGCAAAACGCTACATACAAAATTTGCGGTTGACGCGTGCGGTCTTGACGTTATTTCCACGTATAATGGCAAAATAAAGAAAATTTACTCAAATAAAGGTTCCCCAGCATCATTATTAAATATAAAACAATAAGTGTAGCTTACACGGACCTGGAAATGGTACGGCGTTCTTGGGAATCGAACCCTGCACAGGACCACATAAGAAATTTCCGGTTTGAACTCACGGTTTTTATGTTATTTCAATCTTTAAGGATAAAGAAAGCGTTCAGCGGTGCCCTTTCCAAGCATGTTCCACATGCGCAGTTCATTATAAAACCCTATCCACCATGTTGAACCTCAGAAAAAGCATATAGTCTTATTGGGATTGCATGTCAGCAAAATGCTACATACAAAATTTGCGGTTGACGCGTGCGGTCTTGACGTTATTTCCACGTATAACGGCAAAATAAAGAAAATTTACTCAAAATAAAGGTTGTCCAGCATCATTATTAAATATAAAACAATAAGTGTAGCTTACACGGACCTGGAAATGGTACGGCGTTCTTGGGAATCGAACCCTGCACAGGACCACATAAGAAATTTCGAGTTTGAACTCACGATTTTGATGTTATTTCAATTTTCAAGGTTAAAGAAAGCGTTCGGCGGTGCCCTTTCCAAGCATGTTTCCATTGCGCGGTTGATTATAAAACCCTATCCATCATGTTGAACCTCAGAAAAAGGACAGTCTTATTGGGATTGCGTGTCAGCAACACGTTACATACAAAATTTGCGGTTGACGCGTGCGGTCTTGACGTTATTTCCACGTATAACGGCAAAATAAAGAAAATTTACACAAAATATAGGTTGTGCAGCATCATTATTAAATATAAAACAATAAGTGTAGCTTCCACGGACCTGGAAATGGTACGGCGTTCTTGGTAATCGAGCCCTGCACTGGACCACATAAGAAATTTCCGGTTTCAACTCAGGGTTTTGATGTTATTTTAATTTTTAAGGGTAAAGAAAGCGTTCAGCGGTGCCCTTTCCAAGCATGTTCCACATGCGCGGTTGATTATAAAACCCTATCCATCGTGTTGAACCTCAGAAAAAGCATATAGTCTTATTGGGATTGCATGTCAGCAAAATGCTACATACAAAATTTGCGGTTGAGTGGTTCGGTCTTGACGTTATTTCCACGTATAACGGCAAAATAAAGATAATTTACTCAGAACAAAGGTTGTCCAGTATCAATATTAAATATAAAACAACAAGTGTAGCTTCCACGGACCTGGAAATGGTACGGCGTTCTTGGGAATCGAACCCTGCACAGGACCACATAAGAAATTTCCGGTTTGAACTCACGGTTTTGATGTTATTTTAATTTTTATCGGTAAAGAAAGCGTTCGGCGGAGCCCTTTCCAAGCATGTTTTCCATGCGCGGTTGATTATAAAACCCTATCCATCATGTTGAACCTCAGAAAAAGCATATAGTCTTATTGGGATTGCGTGTCAGCAAAACACTACATACAAAATTTGCGGATGACGCGTGCGGTATTGACGTTATTTCCACGTATAATGGCAAAATAAAGAAAATTTACTCAAATAAAGGTTCCCCAGCATCATTATTAAATATAAAACAATAAGTGTAGCTTACACGGACCTGGAAATGGTACGGCGTTCTTGGGAATCGAACCCTGCACAGGACCACATAAGAAATTTCCGGTTTGAACTCACGGTTTTAATGTTATTTCAATTTTTAAGGTTAGAGAAAGCGTTCAGCGGTGCCCTTTCCAAGCATGTTCCACATGCGCGGTTGATTATAAAACCCTATCCACCATGTTGAACCTCAGAAAAAGCATATAGTCTTATTGGGATTGCATGTCAGCAAAATGCTACACACAGAATTTGCGGTTGACGCGTGCGGTCTTGACGTTATTTCCACGTATAACGGCAAAATAAAGAAAATTTACTCAAATAAAGGTTCTCCAGCATCATTATTAAATATAAAGCAATAAGTGTAGCTTACACGGACCTGGAAATGGTACGGCGTTCTTGGGAATCGAACCCTGCACAGGACCACATAAGAAATTTCCGGTTTGAACTCACGGTTTTGATGTTATTTCAATTTTTAAGGATAAAGAAAGCGTTCAGCGGTGCCCTTTCCAAGGATGTTCCACATGTGCGGTTGATTATAAAACCCTATCCACCATGTTGAACCTCAGAAAAAGCATATAGTCTTATTGGGATTGCATGTCAGCAAAATGCTACACACAGAATTTGCGGTTGACGCGTGCGGTCTTGACGTTATTTCCACGTATAACGGCAAAATAAAGAAAATTTACTCAAATAAAGGTTCCCCAGCATCATTATTAAATATAAAACAATAAGTGTAGCTTCCACGGACCTGGAAATGGTACCGCGTTCTTGGGAATCGAACCCTGCACAGGACCACATAAGAAATTTCCGGTTTGAAATCACGGTTTTGATGTTATTTCAATTTTTAAGGTTAAAGAAAGCGTTCGGCGTTGCCCTTTCCAAGCATGTTTTACATGCGCAGTTCATTATAAAACCCTATCCATCATGTTGAACCTCAGAAAAAGCATATAGTCTTATTGGGATTGCGTGTCAGCAAAACGCTACATACAAAATTTGCGGTTGACGAGTGCGGTCTTGACGTTATTTCCACGTATAATGGCAAAATAAAGAAAATTTACTCAAATAAAGGTTCCCCAGCATCATTATTAAATATAAAACAATAAGTGTAGCTTCCACGGACCTGGAAATGGTACCGCGTTCTTGGGAATCGAACCCTGCACAGGACCACATAAGAAATTTCCGGTTTGAACTCACGGTTTTTATGTTATTTCAATCTTTAAGGATAAAGAAAGCGTTCAGCGGTGCCCTTTCCAAGCATGTTCCACATGCGCAGTTCATTATAAAACCCTATCCACCATGTTGAACCTCAGAAAAAGCATATAGTCTTATTGGGATTGCATGTCAGCAAAATGCTACATACAGAATTTGTGGTTGACGCGTGCGGTATTGACGTTATTTCCACGTATAACGGCAAAATAAAGAAAATTTACACAAAATATAGGTTGTGCAGCATCATTATTAAATATAAAACAATAAGTGTAGCTTACACGGACCTGGAAATGGTACGGCGTTCTTGGGAATCGAACCCTGCACAGGACCAAATCAGAAATTTCCCGTTTGAACTCACGATTTTGATGTTATTTCAATTTTCAAGGTTAAAGAAAGCGTTCGGCGGTGCCCTTTCCAAGCATGTTTCCATTGCGCGGTTGATTATAAAACCCTATCCATCATGTTGAACCTCAGAAAAAGGACAGTCTTATTGGGTTTGTATGTCAGCAAAATTTTACATACAGAATTTGCGGTTGACGCGTGCGGTCTTGACGTTATTTCCACGTATAACGGCAAAATAAAGAAAATTTACACAAAATATAGGTTGTGCAGCATCATTATTAAATATAAAACAATAAGTGTAGCTTCCACGGACCTGGAAATGGTACGGCGTTCTTGGTAATCGAGCCCTGCACTGGACCACATAAGAAATTTCCGGTTTCAACTCAGGGTTTTGATGTTATTTTAATTTTTAAGGGTAAAGAAAGCGTTCGGCGGAGCCCTTTCCAAGCATGTTTTCCATGCGCGGTTGATTATAAAACCCTATCCATCGTGTTGAACCTCAGAAAAAGCATATAGTCTTATTGGGATTGCATGTCAGCAAAATGCTACATACAAAATTTGCGGTTGAGTGGTTCGGTCTTGACGTTATTTCCACGTATAACGGCAAAATAAAGATAATTTACTCAGAACAAAGGTTGTCCAGTATCAATATTAAATATAAAACAACAAGTGTAGCTTCCACGGACCTGGAAATGGTACGGCGTTCTTGGGAATCGAGCCCTGCACAGGACCATATAAGAAATTTCCTGTTTCAACTCAGGGTTTTGATGTTATTTTAATTTTTATCGGTAAAGAAAGCGTTCGGCGGAGCCCTTTCCAAGCATGTTTTCCATGCGCGGTTGATTATAAAACCCTATCCATCATGTTGAACCTCAGAAAAAGCATATAGTCTTATTGGGATTGCATGTCAGCAAAATGCTACATACAAAATTTGCGGTTGACGCGTGCGGTATTGACGTTATTTCCACGTATAACGGCAAAATAAAGAAAATTTACTCAAATAAAGGTTGTCCAGCATCATTATTAAATATAAAACAATAAGTGTAGCTTACACGGACCTGGAAATGGTACGGCGTTCTTGGGAATCGAACCCTGCACAGGACCACATAAGAAATTTCCGGTTTGAACTCACGGTTTTGATGTTATTTCAATTTTCAAGGGTAAAGAAAGCGTTCAGCGGTGCCCTTTCGAAGCATGTTTTACATGCGCGGTTGATTATAAAACCCTATCCATCATGTTGAACCTCAGAAAAAGCATATAGTCTTATTGGGATTGCATGTCAGCAAAATGCTACATACAAAATTTGCGGTTGACGCGTGCGGTCTTGACGTTATTTCCACGTATAACGGCAAAATAAAGAAAATTTACTCAAATAAAGGTTGTCCAGCATCATTATTAAATATAAAACAATAAGTGTAGCTTACACGGACCTGGAAATGGTATGGCGTTCTTGGGAATCGAACCCTGCACAGGACCACATAAGAAATTTCCGGTTTGAACTCACGGTTTTGATGTTATTTCAATTTTTAAGGATAAAGAAAGCGTTCGGCGGTGCCCTTTCCAAGCATGTTTTACATGCGCGGTTGATTATAAAACCCTATCCATCATGTTGAACCTCAGAAAAAGCATATAGTCTTATTGGGATTGCATGTCAGCAAAATGCTACATACAAAATTTGCGGTTGACGCGTGCGGTCTTGACGTTATTTCCACGTATAACGGCAAAATAAAGAAAATTTACTCAAATAAAGGTTGTCCAACATCATTATTAAATATAAAACAATAAGTGTAGCTTACACGGACCTGGAAATGGTACGGCGTTCTTGGGAATCGAACCCTGCACAGGACCACATAAGAAATTTCCGGTTTGAACTCACGGTTTTGATGTTATTTCAATTTTTAAGGATAAAGAAAGCGTTCGGCGGTGCCCTTTCCAAGCATGTTTTACATGCGCGGTTGATTATAAAACCCTATCCATCATGTTGAACCTCAGAAAAAGCATATAGTCTTATTGGGATTGCATGTCAGCAAAATGCTACATACAAAATTTGCGGTTGACGCGTGCGGTCTTGACGTTATTTCCACGTATAACGGCAAAATAAAGGTTGTGTATGCATCATTATTAAATATAAAACAATAAGTGTAGCTTACACGGACCTGGAAATGGCACAGCGTTCTTGGGAATCGAACCCTGCACAGGACCACATAAGAAATTTTGGGTTTGAACTCACGGTTTTGATGTTATTTCAATTTTTAAGGATAAAGAAAGCGTTCGGCGGTGCCCTTTCCAAGCATGTTTTACATGCGCGGTTGATTATAAAACCCTATCCATCATGTTGAACCTCAGAAAAAGCATATAGTCTTATTGGGATTGCATGTCAGCAAAATGCTACATACAAAATTTGCGGTTGACGCGTGCGGTCTTGACGTTATTTCCACGTATAACGGCAAAATAAAGAAAATTTACTCAAAATAAAGGTTGTCCAGCATCATTATTAAATATAAAACAATAAGTGTAGCTTACACGGACCTGGAAATGGTACGGCGTTCTTGGGAATCGAACCCTGCACAGGACCACATCAGAAATTTCCGGTTTGAACTCAAGGTTTTGATGTTATTTCAACTTTTAAGGATAAAGAATGCTTTGGGCGGTGCCCTTTCCAAGCATGTTTACATGCGCGGTTGATTATAAAACCCTATCCATCATTTTGAACCTCAGAAAAAGCATATAGTTTTATTGGGATTGCATGTCAGCAAAATGCTACATACAAGATTTGCGGTTGACGCGTGCGGTCTTGACGTTATTTCCACGTATAACGGCAAAATAAAGAAAATTTACTCAAAATAAAGGTTGTCCAGCACCATTATTAAATATAAAACAATAAGTGTAGCTTACACGGACCTGGAAATGGTACGGCGTTCTTGGGAATCGAACCCTGCACAGGACCACATAAGAAATTTCCGGTTTGAACTCACGGTTTTGATGTTATTTCAATTTTTAAGGGTAAAGAAAGCGTTCGGCGGTGCCCTTTCCAAGCATGTTTTACATGCGCGGTTGATTATAAAACCCTATCCATCATGTTGAACCTCAGAAAAAGCATATAGTCTTATTGGGATTGCATGTCAGCAAAATGCTACATACAAAATTTGCGGTTGACGCGTGCGGTCTTGACGTTATTTCCACGTATAACGGCAAAATAAAGAAAATTTACTCAAAATAAAGGTTGTCCAGCATCATTATTAAATATAAAACAATAAGTGTAGCTTACACGGACCTGGAAATGGTACGGCGTTCTTGGGAATCGAGCCCTGCACAGGACCACATAAGAAATTTCCGGTGTGAACTCAGGGTGTTGATGTTAATTCAATTTTTAAGGGTAAAGAAAGCGTTCGGCGGAGCCCTTTCCAAGCAAGTTTTACATGCGAAGTTGATTATAAAACCCTATCCATCATGTTGAACCTCAGAAAAAGCATATAGTCTTATTGGGATTGCATGTCAGCAAAATGCTACATACAAAATTTGCGGTTGACGCGTGCGGTCTTGACGTTATTTCCACGTATAACGGCAAAATAAAGAAAATTTACTCAAAATAAAGGTTGTCCAGCATCATTATTAAATATAAAACAATAAGTGTAGCTTACACGGACCTGGAAATGGTACGGCGTTCTTGGGAATCGAACCCTGCACAGGACCACATAAGAAATTTCCGGTTTGAACTCACGGTTTTGATGTTATTTCAATTTTCAAGGGTAAAGAAAGCGTTCGGCGGTGCCCTTTCGAAGCATGTTTTACATGCGCGGTTGATTATAAAACCCTATCCATCATGTTGAACCTCAGAAAAAGCATATAGTCTTATTGGGATTGCATGTCAGCAAAATGCTACATACAAAATTTGCGGTTGACGCGTGCGGTCTTGACGTTATTTCCACGTATAACGGCAAAATAAAGGTTGTGTATGCATCATTATTAAATATAAAACAATAAGTGTAGCTTACACGGACCTAGAAATGGTACGGCGTTCTTGGAAATCGAACCCTGCACAAGACCACATAAGAAATTTCCGGTTTAAACTCACGGTTTTGATGTTATTTCAACTTTTAAGGGTAAAGAAAGCGTTCGGCGGTGCCCTTTCCAAGCATGTTTTACATGCGCGGTTGATTATAAAACCCTATCCATCATGTTGAACCTCAGAAAAAGCATATAGTCTTATTGGGATTGCATGTCAGCAAAATGCTACATACAAAATTTGCGGTTGACGCGTGCGGTCTTGACGTTATTTCCACGTATAACGGCAAAATAAAGAAAATTTACTCAGAATAAAGGTTGTCCAACACCATTATTAAATATAAAACAATAAGTGTAGCTTACACGGACCTGGAAATGGTATGGCGTTCTTGGGAATCGAACCCTGCACAGGACCACATAAGAAATTTCCGGTTTGAACTCACGGTTTTGATGTTATTTCAATTTTTAAGGATAAAGAAAGCGTTCGGCGGTGCCCTTTCCAAGCATGTTTTACATGCGCGGTTGATTATAAAACCCTATCCATCATGTTGAACCTCAGAAAAAGCATATAGTCTTATTGGGATTGCATGTCAGCAAAATGCTACATACAAAATTTGCGGTTGACGCGTGCGGTCTTGACGTTATTTCCACGTATACCGGCAAAATAAAGAAAATTTACTCAGAATAAAGGTTGTCTAACATCAATATTAAATATAAAACAATAAGTGTAAATTACACGGACCTGGAAATGGTATGGCGTTTTTGGAAATCTAACCCTGCTCAGGACCACATAAGAAATTTCCATATTGAACTCACGGTTTTGATGTTATTTCAATTTTTAAGGATAAAGAAAACGTTCGGCGGTGCCCTTTTCAAGCATGTTTTACATGCGCGGTTGATTATAAAACCCTATCCATCATGTTGAACCTCAGAAAAAGCATATAGTCTTATTGGGATGAAATGTCAGCAAAATGCTACATACAAAATTTGCGTTTGACGCGTGCGGTCTTGACGTTATTTCCACGTATAACTCCAGAAAATTTACTCAAAATAAAGGTTGTCTAACATCAATATTAAATATAAAACAATAAGTGTAGCTTACACGGACCTGGAAATGGTATGGCTTTCTTATGAATCGAACCCTGCACAGGACCACATCAGAAATTTCCGGTTTGAACTCACGGTTTTGATGTTATTTCAACTTTTAAGGGTAAAGAAAGCGTTCGGCGGTGCCCTTTCCTAGCATGTTTTCCATGCGCGGTTGATTATAAAACCCTCTCCATCATGTTGAACCTCAGAAAAAGCATATAGTCTTATTGGGATTGCATGTCAGCAAAATGCTACATACAAGATTTGCGGTTGACGCGTGCGGTATTGACGTTATTTCCACGTATAACGGCAAAATAAAGAAAATTTACTCAGAATAAAGGTTGTCCATTAAGAATATTAAATATAAAACAATAAGTGTAGCTTACACGGACCTGGAAATGGTATGACGTTCTTGGAAATCGAACCCTGCACAGGACCACATAAGAAATTTCCGGTTTGAACTCACGGTTTTGATGTTATTTCAATTTTTAAGGATAAAGAAAACGTTCGGCGGTGCCCTTTCCAAGCATGTTTTACATGCGCGGTTGATTATAAAACCCTATCCATCATGTTGAACCTCAGAAAAAGCATATAGTCTTATTGGGATTGCATGTCAGCAAAATGCTACATACAAGATTTGCGGTTGACGCGTGCGGTATTGACGTTATTTCCACGTATAACGGCAAAATAAAGAAAATTTACTCAAAATAAAGGTTGTGCAGCACCATTAGTAAATATAAAACAATAAGTGTAGCTTACACGGACCTGGATATGGTATGGCGGTCTTGGGAATCGAACCCTGCACAGGACCACATAAGAAACTTCCGGTTTGAACTCACGGTTTTGATGTTAATTCAATTTTTAAGGGTAAAGAAAACGTTCGGCGGTGCCCTTTCCAAGCATGTTTTACATGCGCGGTTGATTATAAAACCCTATCCATCATGTTGAACCTCAGAAAAAGCATATAGTCTTATTGGGATTGCATGTCAGCAAAATGCTACATACAAAATTTGCGGTTGACGCGTGCGGTCTTGACGTTATTTCCACGTATAACTCCAAAATAAAGAAAATTTACTCAAAATAAAGGTTGTCTAACATCAATATTAAATATAAAACAATAAGTGTAGCTTACACGGACCTGGAAATGGTATGGCTTTCTTAGGAATCGAACCCTGCACAGGACCACATAAGAAATTTCCGGTTTGAACTCACGGTTTTGATGTTATTTCAACGTTTAAGGGTAAAGAAAGCGTTCGGCGGTGCCCTTTCCAAGCATGTTTTACATGCGCGGTTGATTATAAAACCCTATCCATCATGTTGAACCTCAGAAAAAGCATATAGTCTTATTGGGATTGCATGTCAGCAAAATGCTACATACAAAATTTGCGGTTGACGCGTGCGGTATTGACGTTATTTCCACGTATAACGGCAAAATAAAGAAAATTTACTCAGAATAAAGGTTGTCCAACAAGAATATTAAATATAAAACAATAAGTGTAGCTTACACGGACCTGGATATGGTATGGCGTTCTTGGAAATCGAACCCTGCACAGGACCACATAAGAAATTTCCGGTTTGAACTCACGGTTTTGATGTTATTTCAATTTTTGAGGGTAAAGAAAGCGTTCGGCGGTGCCTTTTCCAAGCATGTTTTACATGCGCGGTTGATTATAAAACCCTATCCATCATGTTGAACCTCAGAAAAAGCATATAGTCTTATTGGGATTGCATCTCAGCAAAATGCTGCATACAAAATTTGCGGTTGACGCGTGCGGTCTTGACGTTATTTCCACGTATAACGCCGCATATAGTCTTATTGGGATTGCATGCCAGCAAAATGCCACATAAAAATTTTGCGGTTGACTCGTGCGGTCTAGACGTTATTTCCACGTATAACGGCAAAATAAAGAAAATTTACTCAGAATAAAGGTTGTCCAACACCACTATTAAATATAAAACAATAAGTGTAGATTACACGGACCTGGAAATGGTATGGCGTTCTTGGAAATCGAACCCTGCACAGGACCACATAAGAAATTTTGGGTTTGAACTCACGGTTTTGATGTTATTTCAATTTTTAAGGATAAAGAAAGCGTTCGGCGGTGCCCTTTCCAAGCATGTTTTACATGCGCGGTTGATTATAAAACCCTATCCATCATGTTGAACCTCAGAAAAAGCATATAGTCTTATTGGGATTGCATGCCAGCAAAATGCTACATACAAAATTTGCGGTTGACGCGTGCGGTCTTGACGTTATTTCCACGTATAACGCCAAAATAAAGAAAATTTACTCAGAATAAAGGTTGTCCAACACCATTATTAAATATAAAACAATAAGTGTAGCTTACACGGACCTGGAAATCGTTTGGCTTTCTTACGAATCGAACCCTGCACAGGACCACATAAGAAATTTCCGGTTTGAACTCACGGTTTTGATGTTATTTCAATTTTTAAGGGTAAAGAAAACGTTCGGCGGTGCCCTTTCCAAGCATGTTTTATATGCGCGGTTGATTATAAAACCCTATCCATCATGTTGAACCTCAGAAAAAGCATATAGTCTTATTGGGATTGCATGTCAGCAAAATGCTACATACAAAATTTGCGTTTGACGCGTGCGGTCTTGACGTTATTTCCACGTATAACTCCAAAATAAAGAAAATTTACTCAAAATAAAGGTTGTGTAACATCATTATTAAATATAAAACAATAAGTGTAGCTTACACGGACCTGGAACTGGTATAGCTTTCTTATGAATCGAAAACTGCACAGGACCACATCAGAAATTTCCGGTTTGAACTCACGGTTTTGATGTTATTTCAACTTTTAAGGGTAAAGAAAGCGTTCGGCGGTGGCCTTTCCAAGCATGTTTTCCATGCGCGGTTGATTATAAAACCCTCTCCATCATGTTGAACCTCAGAAAAAGCATATAGTCTTATTGGGATTGCATGTCAGCAAAATGCTACATACAAAATTTGCGGTTGACGCGTGCGGTCTTGACGTTATTTCCACGTATAACGGCAAAATAAAGAAAATTTACTCAAAATAAAGGTTGTGTAACATCATTATTAAATATAAAACAATAAGTGTAGCTTACACGGACCTGGAACTGGTATAGCTTTCTTATGAATCGAAAACTGCACAGGGCCACATAAGAAATTTCCGGTTTGATCTCACGGTTTTGATGTTATTTCAATTTTTAAGGGTAAAGAAAGCGTTCGGCCGTGCCCTTTCCAAGCTTGTTTTACATGCGCGGTTGATTATAAAACCCTATCCATCATGTTGAACCTCAGAAAAAGCATATAGTCTTATTGGGATTGCATGTCAGCAAAATGCTACATACAAAATTTTCGGTTGACGCGTGCGGTCTTGACGTTATTTCCACGTATAACGGCAAAATAAAGAAAATTTACTCAGAATAAAGGTTGTCAACATTATTAAATATAAAACAATAAGTGTACCTTACACGGACCTGGATATGGTATGGCAGTCTTGGGAATCGAACCCTGCACAGGACCACATAAGAAACTTCCGGTTTGAACTCACGGTTTTGATTTTATTTCAATTTTTAAGGGTAAAGAAAACGTTCGGCGGTGCCCTTTCCAAGCATGTTTTATATGCGCGGTTGATTATAAAACCCTATCCATCATGTTGAACCTCAGAAAAAGCATATAGTCTTATTGGGATTGCATGTCAGCAAAATGCTACATACAAGATTTGCGGTTGACGCGTGCGGTCTTGACGTTATTTCCACGTATAACGGCAAAATAAAGAAAATTTACTCAGAATAAAGGTTGTCCATTAAGAATATTAAATATAAAACAATAAGTGTAGCTTACACGGACCTGGAAATGGTATGACGTTCTTGGAAATCGAACCCTGCACAGGACCACATAAGAAATTTCGGGTTTGAACTCACGGTTTTGATGTTATTTCAATTTTTAAGGGTAAAGAAAGCGTTCGGCGGTGCCCTTTCCAAGCATGTTTTACATGCGCGGTTGATTATAAAACCCTATCCATCATGTTGAACCTCAGAAAAAGCATATAGTCTTATTGGGATTGCATCTCAGCAAAATGCTACATACAAAATTTGCGGTTGACGCGTGCGGTCTTGACGTTATTTCCACGTATAACGCCAAAATAAAGAAAATTTACATGCGCGGTTGATTATAAAACCCTATCCATCATGTTGAACCTCAGAAAAAGCATATAGTCTTATTGGGATTGCATGCCAGCAAAATGCCACATAAAAATTTTGCGGTTGACTCGTGCGGTCTAGACGTTATTTCCACGTATAACGGCAAAATAAAGAAAATTTACTCAGAATAAAGGTTGTCCAACACCATTATTAAATATAAAACAATAAGTGTAGATTACACGGACCTGGAAATGGTATGGCGTTCTTGGAAATCGAACCCTGCACAGGACCACATAAGAAATTTTGGGTTTGAACTCACGGTTTTGATGTTATTTCAATTTTTAAGGATAAAGAAAGCGTTCGGCGGTGACCTTTCCAAGCATGTTTTACATGCGCGGTTGATTATAAAACCCTATCCATCATGTTGAACCTCAGAAAAAGCATATAGTCTTATTGGGATTGCATGCCAGCAAAATGCTACATACAAAATTTGCGGTTGACGCGTGCGGTCTTGACGTTATTTCCACGTAAATCTCTAAAATAAAGAAAATTTACTCAAAATAAAGGTTGTCCAGCATCATTTTTAAATATAAAACAATAAGTGTAGCTTACACGGACCTGGAAATCGTTTGGCTTTCTTACGAATCGAACCCTGCACAGGACCACATAAGAAATTTTGGGTTTGAACTCACGGTTTTGATGTTATTTCAACGTTTAAGGGTAAAGAAAGCGATCGGGGGTGCCCTTTCCAAGCATGTTTTACATGCGCGATTGATTATAAAACCCTATCCATCATGTTGAACCTCAGAAAAAGCATATAGTCTTATTGGGATTGCATGTCAGCAAAATGCTACATACAAGATTTGCGGTTGACGCGTGCGGTCTTGACGTTATTTCCACATAAATCTCCAAAATAAAGAAAATTTACTCAAAATAAAGGTTGTGTAACATCATTATTAAATATAAAACAATAAGTGTAGCTTACACGGACCTGGAACTGGTATAGCTTTCTTATGAATCGAAAACTGCACAGGACCACATCAGAAATTTCCGGTTTGATCTCACGGTTTTGATGTTATTTCAACTTTTAAGGGTAAAGAAAGCGTTCGGCGGTGGCCTTTCCAAGCATGTTTTACATGCGCGGTTGATTATAAAACCCTATCCATCATGTTGAACCTCAGAAAAAGCATATAGTCTTATTGGGATTGCATGTCAGCAAAATGCTACATACAAAATTTGCGGTTGACGCGTGCGGTCTTGACGTTATTTCCACGTAAACCTCCAAAATAAAGAAAATTTACTCAAAATAAAGGTTGTCTAACATCATTATTAAATATAAAACAATAAGTGTAGCTTACACGGACCTGGAACTGGTATAGCTTTCTTATGAATCGAAAACTGCACAGGACCACATCAGAAATTTCCGGTTTGATCTCACGGTTTTGATGTTATTTCAATTTTTAAGGGTAAAGAAAGCTTTCGGCCGTGCCCTTTCCAAGCTTGTTTTACATGCGCGGTTGATTATAAAACCCTATCCATCATGTTGAACCTCAGAAAAAGCATATAGTCTTATTGGGATTGCATGTCAGCAAAATGCTACATACAAGATTTGCGGTTGACGCGTGCGGTCTTGACGTTATTTCCACGTATAACGGCAAAATAAAGAAAATTTACTCAAAATAAAGGTTGTCCATCATCATTATTAAATATAAAACAATAAGTGTAGCTTACACGGACCTGGATATGGTATGGCGTTCTTGGAAATCGAACCCTGCACAGGACCACATCAGAAACTTCCGGTTTGAACTCACGGTTTTGATGTTAATTCAATTTTTGAGGGTAAAGAAAACGTTCGGCGGTGCCCTTTCCAAGCATGTTTTACATGCGCGGTTGATTATAAAACCCTATCCATCATGTTGAACCTCAGAAAAAGCATATAGTCTTATTGGGATTGCATGTCAGCAAAATGCTACATACAAGATTTGCGGTTGACGCGTGCGGTATTGACGTTATTTCCACGTATAACGGCAAAATAAAGAAAATTTACTCAAAATAAAGGTTGTGCAGCAACATTAGTAAATATAAAACAATAAGTGTAGCTTACCCGGACCTGGAAATGGTATGGCGTTCTTGGAAATCGAACCCTGCACAGGACCACATAAGAAATTTCCGGTTTGAACTCACGGTTTTGATGTTATTTCAATTTTTAAGGGTAAAGAAAGCGTTCGGCGGTGCCCTTTCCAAGCATGTTTTACATGCGCGGTTGATTATAAAACCCTATCCATCATGTTGAACCTCAGAAAAAGCATATAGTCTTATTGGGATTGCATGTCAGCAAAATGCTACATACAAGATTTGCGGTTGACGCGTGCGGTATTGACGTTATTTCCACGTATAACGGCAAAATAAAGAAAATTTACTCAAAATAAAGGTTGTCCATTAAGAATATTAAATATAAAACAATAAGTGTAGCTTACACGGACCTGGAAATGGTATGACGTTCTTGGAAATCGAACCCTGCACAGGACCACATAAGAAATTTCCGGTTTGAACTCACGGTTTTGATGTTATTTCAATTTTTGAGGGTAAAGAAAGCGTTCGGCGGTGCCTTTTCCAAGCATGTTTTACATGCGCGATTGATTATAAAACCCTATCCATCATGTTGAACCTCAGAAAAAGCATATAGTCTTATTGGGATTGCATGTCAGCAAAATGCTACATACAAAATTTGCGGTTGACGCGTGCGGTCTTGACGTTATTTCCACGTATAACGCCAAAATAAAGAAAATTTACATGCGCGGTTGATTATAAAACCCTATCCATCATGTTGAACCTCAGAAAAAGCATATAGTCTTATTGGGATTGCATGCCAGCAAAATGCCACATAAAAATTTTGCGGTTGACTCGTGCGGTCTAGACGTTATTTCCACGTATAACGGCAAAATAAAGAAAATTTACTCAAAATAAAGGTTGTCCAACACCATTATTAAATATAAAACAATAAGTGTAGCTTACACGGACCTGGAAATGGTATGGCGTTCTTGGAAATCGAACCCTGCACAGGACCACATAAGAAATTTCCGGATTGAACTCACGGTTTTGATGTTATTTCAATTTTTAAGGATAAAGAAAACGTTCGGCGGTGCCCTTTCCAAGCATGTTTTACATGCGCGGTTGATTATAAAACCCTATCCATCATGTTGAACCTCAGAAAAAGCATATAGTCTTATTGGGATTGCATGTCAGCAAAATGCTACATACAAAATTTGCGGTTGACGCGTGCGGTCTTGACGTTATTTCCACGTATAACTCCAAATTAAAGAAAATTTACTCAAAATAAAGGTTGTCCAACATCATTATTAAATATAAAACAATAAGTGTAGCTTACACGGACCTGGAAATCGTATGGCTTTCTTACGAATCGAACCCTGCACAGGACCACATAAGAAACTTCCGGTTTGAACTCACGGTTTTTATTTTATTTCAATTTTTAAGGGTAAAGAAAACGTTCGGGGGTGCCCTTTCCAAGCATGTTTTATATGCGTAGTTGATTATAAAACCCTATCCATCATGTTGAACCTCAGAAAAAGCATATAGTCTTATTGGGATTGCATGTCAGCAAAATGCTACATACAAAATTTGCGTTTGACGCGTGCGGTCTTGACGTTATTTCCACGTATAACTCCAAAATAAAGAAAATTTACTCAAAATAAAGGTTGTCTAACATCATTATTAAATATAAAACAATAAGTGTAGCTTACACGGACCTGGAAATGGTATGGCTTTCTTATGAATCGAACCCTGACCAGGACCACATCAGAAATTTCCGGTTTGAACTCACGGTTTTGATGTTATTTCAACTTTTAAGGGTAAAGAAAGCGTTCGGCGGTGCCCTTTCCAAGCATGTTTTCCATGCGCGGTTGATTATAAAACCCTATCCATCATGTTGAACCTCAGAAAAAGCATATAGTCTTATTGGGATTGCATGTCAGCAAAATGCTACATACAAAATTTGCGGTTGACGCGTGCGGTCTTGACGTTATTTCCACGTATAACGGCAAAATAAAGAAAAATTACTCAAAATAAAGGTTGTCCAACATCATTATTAAATATAAAACAATAAGTGTAGCTTACACGGACCTGGAAATGGTATGGCTTTCTTATGAATCGAACCCTGCACAGGACCATATCAGAAATTTCCGGTTTGAACTCACGGTTTTGATGTTATTTCAATTTTTAAGGGTAAAGAAAACGTTCGGCGGTGCCCTTTCCAAGCATGTTTTACATGCGCGGTTGATTATAAAACCCTATCCATCATGTTGAACCTCAGAAAAAGCATATAGTCTTATTGGGATTGCATGTCAGCAAAATGCTACATACAAGATTTGCGGTTGACGCGTGCGGTATTGACGTTATTTCCACGTATAACGGCAAAATAAAGAAAATTCACTCAGAATAAAGGTTGTCCATTAAGAATATTAAATATAAAGCAATAAGTGTAGCTTACACGGACCTGGAAATGGTATGGCGTTCTTGGGAATCGAACCCTGCACAGGACCACATAAGAAATTTCCGGATTGAACTCACGGTTTTGATGTTATTTCAATTTTTAAGGGTAAAGAAAACGTTCGGCGGTGCCCTTTCCAAGCATGTTTTATATGCGTGGTTGATTATAAAACCCTATCCATCATGTTGAACCTCAGAAAAAGCATATAGTCTTATTGGGATTGCATGTCAGCAAAATGCTACATACAAGATTTGCGGTTGACGCGTGCGGTATTGACGTTATTTCCACGTATAACGGCAAAATAAAGAAAATTCACTCAGAATAAAGGTTGTCCATTAAGAATATTAAATATAAAACAATAAGTGTAGCTTACACGGACCTGGAAATGGTATGGCGTTCTTCGAAATCTAACCCTGCACAGGACCACATAAGAAATTTCCGGATTGAACTCACGGTTTTGATGTTATTTCAATTTTTAAGGGTAAAGAAAACGTTCGGCGGTGCCCTTTCCAAGCATGTTTTATATGCGCGGTTGATTATAAAACCCTATCCATCATGTTGAACCTCAGAAAAAGCATATAGTCTTATTGGGATTGCATGTCAGCAAAATGCTACATACAAAATTTGCGGTTGACGCGTGCGGTATTGACGTTATTTCCACGTATAACGGCAAAATAAAGAAAATTTACTCAGAATAAAGGTTGTCCATTAAGAATATTAAATATAAAACAATAAGTGTAGCTTACACGGACCTGGAAATGGTATGACGTTCTTGGAAATCGAACCCTGCACAGGACCACATAAGAAATTTCCGGTTTGAACTCACGGTTTTGATGTTATTTCAATTTTTGAGGGTAAAGAAAGCGTTCGGCGGTGCCTTTTCCAAGCATGTTTTACATGCGCGATTGATTATAAAACCCTATCCATCATGTTGAACCTCAGAAAAAGCATATAGTCTTATTGGGATTGCATGTCAGCAAAATGCTGCATACAAAATTTGCGGTTGACGCGTGCGGTCTTGACGTTATTTCCACGTATAACGCCAAAATAAAGAAAATTTACATGCGCGGTTGATTATAAAACCCTATCCATCATGTTGAACCTCAGAAAAAGCATATAGTCTTATTGGGATTGCATGCCAGCAAAATGCCACATAAAAATTTTGCGGTTGACTCGTGCGGTCTAGACGTTATTTCCACGTATAACGGCAAAATAAAGAAAATTTACTCAGAATAAAGGTTGTCCAACACCATTATTAAATATAAAACAATAAGTGTAGATTACACGGACCTGGAAATGGTATGGCGTTCTTGGAAATCGAACCCTGCACAGGACCACATAAGAAATTTCCGGATTGAACTCACGGTTTTGATGTTATTTCAATTTTTAAGGATAAAGAAAACGTTCGGCGGTGCCCTTTCCAAGCATGTTTTACATGCGCGGTTGATTATAAAACCCTATCCATCATGTTGAACCTCAGAAAAAGCATATAGTCTAATTGGGATTGCATGCCAGCAAAATGCTACATACAAAATTTGCGGTTGACGCGTGCGGTCTTGACGTTATTTCCACGTATAACTCCAAATTAAAGAAAATTTACTCAGAATAAAGGTTGTCCAACATCATTATTAAATATAAAACAATAAGTGTAGCTTACACGGACCTGGAAATCGTTTGGCTTTCTTACGAATCGAACCCTGCACAGGACCACATAAGAAACTTCCGGTTTGAACTCACGGTTTTTATTTTATTTCAATTTTTAAGGGTAAAGAAAACGTTCGGGGGTGCCCTTTCCAAGCATGTTTTATATGCGTGGTTGATTATAAAACCCTATCCATCATGTTGAACCTCAGAAAAAGCATATAGTCTTATTGGGATTGCATGTCAGCAAAATGCTACATACAAAATTTGCGTTTGACGCGTGCGGTCTTGACGTTATTTCCACGTATAACTCCAAAATAAAGAAAATTTACTCAAAATAAAGGTTGTCTAACATCAATATTAAATATAAAACAATAAGTGTAACTTACACGGACCTGGAAATGGTATGGCTTTCTTATGAATCGAACCCTGACCAGGACCACATCAGAAATTTCCGGTTTGAACTCACGGTTTTGATGTTATTTCAACTTTTAAGGGTAAAGAAAGCGTTCGGCGGTGCCCTTTCCAAGCATGTTTTCCATGCGCGGTTGATTATAAAACCCTCTCCATCATGTTGAACCTCAGAAAAAGCATATAGTCTTATTGGGATTGCATGTCAGCAAAATGCTACATACAAAATTTGCGGCTGACGCGTGCGGTCTTGACGTTATTTCTACGTATACCTGCAAAATAAAGAAAAATTCCTCAGAATAAAGGTTGTCTAACATCAATATTAAATATAAAACAATAAGTGTAGCTTACACGGACCTGGAAATGGTATGGCTTTCTTATGAATCGAACCCTGCACAGGACCATATCAGAAATTTCCGGTTTGAACTCACGGTTTTGATGTTATTTCAATTTTTAAGGGTAAAGAAAACGTTCGGCGGTGCCCTTTCCAAGCATGTTTTATATGCGCGGTTGATTATAAAACCCTATCCATCATGTTGAACCTCAGAAAAAGCATTTAGTCTTATTGGGATTGCATGTCAGCAAAATGCTACATACAAGATTTTCGGTTGACGCGTGCGGTATTGACGTTATTTCCACGTATAACGGCAAAATAAAGAAAATTTACTCAGAATAAAGGTTGTCCATTAAGAATATTAAATATAAAGCAATAAATGTAGCTTACACGGACCTGGAAATGGTATGGCGTTCTTCGAAATCTAACCCTGCACAGGACCACATAAGAAATTTCCGGATTGAACTCACGGTTTTGATGTTATTTCAATTTTTAAGGGTAAAGAAAACGTTCGGCGGTGCCCTTTCCAAGCATGTTTTATATGCGTGGTTGATTATAAAACCCTCTCCATCATGTTGAACCTCAGAAAAAGCATATAGTCTTATTGGGATTGCATGTCAGCAAAATGCTACGTACAAGATTTGCGGTTGACGCGTGCGGTATTGACGTTATTTCCACGTATAACGGCAAAATAAAGAAAATTCACTCAGAATAAAGGTTGTCCATTAAGAATATTAAATATAAAACAATAAGTGTAGCTTACACGGACCTGGAAATGGTATGGCGTTCTTCGAAATCTAACCCTGCACAGGACCACATAAGAAATTTCCGGATTGAACTCACGGTTTTGATGTTATTTCAATTTTTAAGGGTAAAGAAAACGTTCGGCGGTGCCCTTTCCAAGCATGTTTTATATGCGTGGTTGATTATAAAACCCTATCCATCATGTTGAACCTCAGAAAAAGCATATAGTCTTATTGGGATTGCATGTCAGCAAAATGCTACGTACAAGATTTGCGGTTGACGCGTGCGGTATTGACGTTATTTCCACGTATAACGGCAAAATAAAGAAAATTCACTCAGAATAAAGGTTGTCCATTAAGAATATTAAATATAAAACAATAAGTGTAGCTTACACGGACCTGGAAATGGTATGACGTTCTTGGAAATCGAACCCTGCACAGGACCACATAAGAAATTTCCGGTTTGAACTCACGGTTTTGATGTTATTTCAATTTTTGAGGGTAAAGAAAGCGTTTGGCGGTGTCTTCTCCAAGCATGTTTTACATGCGCGATTGATTATAAAACCCTATCCATCATGTTGAACCTCAGAAAAAGCATATAGTCTTATTGGGATTGCATCTCAGCAAAATGCTGCATACAAAATTTACGGTTGACGCGTGCGGTCTTGACGTTATTTCCACGTATAACGCCAAAATAAAGAAAATTTACATGCGCGGTTGATTATAAAACCCTATCCATCATGTTGAACCTCAGAAAAAGCATATAGTCTTATTGGGATTGCATGCCAGCAAAATGCTACATAAAAATTTTGCGGTTGACTCGTGCGGTCTAGACGTTATTTCCACGTATAACGGCAAAATAAAGAAAATTTACTCAGGATAAAGGTTGTCCAACACCACTATTAAATATAAAACAATAAGTGTAGATTACACGGACCTGGAAATGGTATGGCGTTCTTGGAAATCGAACCCTGCACAGGACCACATAAGAAATTTCCGGATTGAACTCACGGTTTTGATGTTATTTCAATTTTTAAGGATAAAGAAAACGTTCGGCGGTGCCCTTTCCAAGCATGTTTTACATGCGCGGTTGATTATAAAACCCTATCCATCATGTTGAACCTCAGAAAAAGCATATAGTCTAATTGGGATTGCATGCCAGCAAAATGCTACATACAAAATTTGCGGTTGACGCGTGCGGTCTTGACGTTATTTCCACGTATAACTCCAAATTAAAGAAAATTTTCTCAGAATAAAGGTTGTCCAACATCATTATTAAATATAAAACAATAAGTGTAGCTTACACGGACCTGGAAATCGTTTGGCTTTCTTACGAATCGAACCCTGCACAGGACCACATAAGAAACTTCCGGTTTGAACTCACGGTTTTGATTTTATTTCAATTTTTAAGGGTAAAGAAAACGTTCGGGGGTGCCCTTTCCAAGCATGTTTTATATGCGTGGTTGATTATAAAACCCTATCCATCATGTTGAACCTCAGATAAAGCATATAGTCTTATTGTGATTGCATGTCAGCAAAATGCTACATACAAAATTTGCGGTTGACGCGTGCGGTCTTGACGTTATTTCCACGTATAACTCCAAAATAAAGAAAATTTACTCAAAATAAAGGTTGTCTAACATCAATATTAAATATAAAACAATAAGTGTAGCTTACACGGACCTGGAAATGGTATGGCTTTCTTATGAATCGAACCCTGACCAGGACCACATCAGAAATTTCCGGTTTGAACTCACGGTTTTGATGTTATTTCAACTTTTAAGGGTAAAGAAAACGTTCGGCGGTGCCCTTTCCAAGCATGTTTTCCATGCGCGGTTGATTATAAAACCCTCTCCATCATGTTGAACCTCAGAAAAAGCATATAGTCTTATTGGGATTGCATGTCAGCAAAATGCTACATACAAAATTTGCGACTGACGCGTGCGGTCTTGACGTTATTTCCACGTATACCTGCAAAATAAAGAAAATTTACTCAGAATAAAGGTGGTCTAACATCAATATTAAATATAAAACAATAAGTGTAGCTTACACGGACCTGGAAATGGTATGGCTTTCTTATGCATCGAACCCTGCACAGGACCATATCAGAAATTTCCGGTTTGAACTCACGGTTTTGATGTTATTTCAATTTTTAAGGGTAAAGAAAACGTTCGGCGGTGCCCTTTCCAAGCATGTTTTATATGCGTGGTTGATTATAAAACCCTATCCATCATGTTGAACCTCAGAAAAAGCATATAGTCTTATTGGGATTGCATGTCAGCAAAATGCTACATACAAGATTTTCGGTTGACGCGTGCGGTATTGACGTTATTTCCACGTATAACGGCAAAATAAAGAAAATTCACTCAGAATAAAGGTTGTCCATTAAGAATATTAAATATAAAACAATAAGTGTAGCTTACACGGACCTGGAAATGGTATGACGTTCTTGGAAATCGAACCCTGCACAGGACCACATAAGAAATTTCCGGTTTGAACTCACGGTTTTGATGTTATTTCAATTTTTGAGGGTAAAGAAAGCGTTCGGCGGTGCCTTTTCCAAGCATGTTTTACATGCGCGATTGATTATAAAACCCTATCCATCATGTTGAACCTCAGAAAAAGCATATAGTCTTATTGGGATTGCATCTCAGCAAAATGCTGCATACAAAATTTACGGTTGACGCGTGCGGTCTTGACGTTATTTCCACGTATAACGCCAAAATAAAGAAAATTTACATGCGCGGTTGATTATAAAACCCTATCCATCATGTTGAACCTCAGAAAAAGCATATAGTCTTATTGGGATTGCATGCCAGCAAAATGCTACAAAGAAATTTTGCGGTTGACTCGTGCGGTCTAGACGTTATTTCCACGTATAACGGCAAAATAAAGAAAATTTACTCAGAATAAAGGTTGTCCAACACCACTATTAAATATAAAACAATAAGTGTAGATTACACGGACCTGGAAATGGTATGGCGTTCTTGGAAATCTAACCCTGCACAGGACCACATAAGAAATTTCCGGATTGAACTCACGGTTTTGATGTTATTTCAATTTTTAAGGATAAAGAAAACGTTCGGCGGTGCCCTTTCCAAGCATGTTTTACATGCGCGGTTGATTATAAAACCCTATCCACACTGCATGAAAAAAGACGTTTAATGAAAATTATAATTCATTAAACTTGAAATATACTTGAAGTTTAACATAAAATTAAAATTTAATATGAAATTATATGTGAAGTAAAAGAAAGTTTAATGTTGCATTATACCTCATGTATAATAGAAGTTTATTGACACTAAACTCCAAGTAAACTTAGAGTATGGAATATAATTGGAGTTTTCGTTTTATTTTATTTGGAGATTTAAAATAATCATGTTAGAATGACTGCATCAGTAATCGTGTTAGGACTCGTAAATATAATTTACTGTGTTTGGTATTGCAATATTAGTTAAGTTAGTAATCAAATGTGGTAGTTACATATAATTGACGGTGTAATACACCAGGAAGTCAATCTAAGCAAAAAATGTATTTGTATCAAGTGTAAATGTTTCTTTTAAGTGAAATCGGACACTATCCTTTCACATAAGCCATCCGGACATTGTCCTTTCACTTTAATGGTGACAGAGTAAAATACCTGACCAGGTTCAAGACAACCTTATATATTTCTGATATCTGTACATCTCTATCACCTATCATTTACAGGAAAATGATGTCTGTACGATAAATAGATTTTTTTTCCATTACCGACTGGGGAAACACAGCCATATACTAGTACACACACATATATATATTTACAAGAGACAATTTGGTGCAAGAACCAAAGTGTGGGCCGGAATGGGATGTTTGATAAAACTGCAAAAACTTTTAAAAACAGAATAACGTTTTAAAATATGTATTGTACAGACATGTGACTGTTAATTAGCAGACATATAAAGACCATGCATGATAATCGACCACAGACATATAAATCTCCAGTATCACTTCCTTTTCAGCTAATAGTTTATATTTGGGCTCATTTAGCCAATTCAGTACATAAGGCATGGCAATAGCGAATTTATCAGACGTACGAATTAGCCTGCATTTAGTATGGAAATGTACTTTTAAAATTACTAGCCATATCATCTACTATATGTTTTAAGTCGGTGGGCTCAGTGGACGAGGTGACCGAAAGGTCGCGGGTTCGACTTCCGCCGTGGGCACATCGGTGATCCGTCTTTCAAATTGGACAGTAGAAACAGAGGTCCCGTATCACGGTAGGCGTGACACGTAAAAGATTCCCCACTTCTTCGAGAGGGTCCGTTACAGAAGTATAAATTTCTATGCAATGGTCTTACTGTACCGCAGAAACGCATGCGACTTTCCCAAACTTATATCAAAGGATGGGCCGGCTAGTGCCGGCCCACAATAAAACTTTAGATTCGTATTTGCACCATTTCTAGATTTATTCTCATTTTGTCCCGGACAGTTCCTTTCAGCAAGGAATGTTCGACTCATTTTGCTGTGCCGCGTGACCACATAGACCATTATCACGGAGTTGTCTTGTTACCGATTTTCAAAGTTGTGAATTTGCCTTCTCATGTCCGATATTTATTTCCATTTTTACAATTCTTAAATGTCGGTTCCCTCTCTTTGTTTTAATCTTTCCCTTCCCGCAAAAAATAAACCAGTAGAGCTAAAAATGGGAAGAATAGTGTTCTGAGGAACATACGTGTCGTCCGTGCTGTATTGTGAAAGTGTGACAACCGGACGGACGAACGACGGACAAAGTGATCAAATGAAATTCATGCAAGGCAATAACATCAAGCAACAGAGAAATAGACAATCCAACATAATTTCTTCTTGGTTATATTAGCCTGGATCATGAAAATAAGAATCAATACATAAACTTTACAGTGAATTTAAAATCATATAATACACAACATATCCAATACAAATTCCATACAACCATAAATGATACATATGGTTGATCATAGTGACACAAGATGCACATGCAATGTAATAAAATAAATTCTCAAAAATCATTATGATAAATTAATTGTAAAGGACGGCTAAAATACAAATACTATTGCTCAAGCTCTCTAATTGATACATCCCAATGAAACATCATTTGTTAAAGTATACTCACTAGGAGACGAAGATATACATCCATTAAAACTGTACAGGAATAATAAAACATCTTTCAATCAAAACAAATGAAAACTTTCTGGACAAATTTTCGGAAATACAATCATACCGTGACCAAATTAGAAATGCAATACAAAAAGACCTAATAAATTGACAAAACTGGCATAGTGAAACATCCTTCCATGAAAGCTAAAGCTAACTGGCACAGGACGAAACACTATTCCACTATGACCTCACTATTGAAATACAATTCAAAAAGACCCAATAAATTGACAAAACTGGCATAGTGAAACATCCTTCCATGAAAGCTAAAGCTAACTGGCACAGGACGAAACACTATTCCACTATGACCTCACTATTGAAATACAAGACAAAAAGACCCAATAAATTGACAAAACTGGCATAGTGAAACATCCTTCCATGAAAGCTATCGCTAACTGGCACAGGACGAAACACTATTCCATTATGACCTCACTACTGAAATACAATACAAAAACACCCAATAAATTGACAAAACTGGCATAGTGAAACATCCTTCCATGAAAGCTAAAGCTAACTGGCACAGGACGAAACACTATTCCACTATGACCTCACAATTGAAATACTAGACAAAAAGACCTAATAAATTGACAAAACTGGCATAGTGAAACATCCTTCCATGAAAGCTATAGCTAACTGGCACAGGACGAAACACTATTCCACCAAGACCTCACTACTAAAATACAATACAAAAAGACCTAATAAATTGACAAAACTGGCATAGTGAAACATCCTTCCATGAAAGCTAAAGCTAACTGGCGCAGGACGAAACACTATTCCACTATGACCTCACAATTGAAATACTAGACAAAAAGACCCAATAAACTGACAAAACTGGCATAGTGAAACATCCTTCCATGAAAGCTATAGCTAACTGGCACAGGACGAAACACTATTCCACCAAGACCTCACTACTGAAATACAATACAAAAAGACCTAATAAATTGACAAAACTGGCATAGGCATAGTGAAACATCCTTCCATGAAAGCTATAGCTAACTGGCACAGGACGAAACACTATTCCACTATGACCTCACTACTGAAATACAAGACAAAAAGACCCAATAAATTGACAAAACTGGCATAGTGAAACATCCTTCCATGAAAGCTATCGCTAACTGGCACAGGACGAAACACTATTCCAATATGACCTCACTACTGAAATACAATACAAAAAGACCATTTAAATTGACAAAACTGGCATAGTGAAACATCCTTCCATGAAAGCTAAAGCTAACTGGCACAGGACGAAACACTATTCCACTATGACCTCACAATTTAAATACTAGACAAAAAGACCTAATAAATTGACAAAACTGGCATAGTGAAACATCCTTCCATGAAAGCTATAGCTAACTGGCACAGGACGAAACACTATTCCACTATGACCTCACTATTGAAATACAATACAAAAAGACCCAATAAACTGACAAAACTGGCATAGTGAAACATCCTTCCATGAAAGCTAAAGCTAACTGGCACAGGACGAAACACTATTCCACTATGACCTCACTATTGAAATACAAGACAAAAAGACCCAATAAATTGACAAAACTGGCATAGTGAAACATCCTTCCATGAAAGCTATCGCTAACTGGCACAGGACAAAACACTATTCCACTATGACCTCACTACTGAAATACAATACAAAAACACCCAATAAATTGACAAAACTGGCATAGTGAAACATCCTTCCATGAAAGCTAAAGCTAACTGGCACAGGACGAAACACTATTCCACTATGACCTCACAATTGAAATACTAGACAAAAAAGACCTAATAAATTGACAAAACTGGCATAGTGAAACATCCTTCCATGAAAGCTATAGCTAACTGGTACAGGACGAAACACTATTCCACCAAGACCTCACTACTGAAATACAATACAAAAAGACCTAATAAATTGACAAAACTGGCATAGTGAAACATCCTTCCATGAAAGCTAAAGCTAACTGGCACAGGACGAAACACTATTCCACTATGACCTCACAATTGAAATACGAGACAAAAAGACCCAATAAACTGACAAAACTGGCATAGTGAAACATCCTTCCATGAAAGCTATAGCTAACTGGCACAGGACGAAACACTATTCCACCAAGACCTCACTACTGAAATACAATACAAAAAGACCTAATAAATTGACAAAACTGGCATAGTGAAACATCCTTCCATGAAAGCTATAGCTAACTGGCACAGGACGAAACACTATTCCAATATGACCTCACTACTGAAATACAATACAAAAAGACCTAATAAATTGACAAAACTGGCATAGTGAAACATCCTTCCATGAAAGCTAAAGCTAACTGGCACAGGACGAAACACTATTCCACTATGACCTCACAATTTAAATACTAGACAAAAAGACCTAATAAATTGACAAAACTGGCATAGTGAAACATCCTTCCATGAAAGCTATAGCTAACTGGCACAGGACGAAACACTATTCCACTATGACCTCACTATTGAAATACAATACAAAAAGACCCAATAAATTGACAAAACTGGCATAGTGAAACATCCTTCCATGAAAGCTAAAGCTAACTGGCACAGGACGAAACACTATTCCACTATGACCTCACTATTGAAATACAAGACAAAAAGACCCAATAAATTGACAAAACTGGCATAGTGAAACATCCTTCCATGAAAGCTATCGCTAACTGGCACAGGACGAAACACTATTCCACTATGACCTCACTACTGAAATACAATACAAAAACACCCAATAAATTGACAAAACTGGCATAGTGAAACATCCTTCCATGAAAGCTAAAGCTAACTGGCACAGGACGAAACACTATTCCACTATGACTTCACAATTGAAATACTAGACAAAAAGACCTAATAAATTGACAAAACTGGCATAGTGAAACATCCTTCCATGAAAGCTATAGCTAACTGGCACAGGACGAAACACTATTCCACTATGACCTCACTTTTGAAAAACAATACAAAAGGACCCAATAAATTGACAAAACTGGCATAGTGAAACATCCTTCCATGAAAGCTAAAGCTAACTGGCACAGGACGAAACACTATTCCACTATGACCTCACAATTTAAATACTAGACAAAAAGACCTAATAAATTGACAAAACTGGCATAGTGAAACATCCTTCCATGAAAGCTATAGCTAACTGGCACAGGACGAAACACTATTCCACTATGACCTCACTATTGAAATACAATACAAAAAGACCCAATAAATTGACAAAACTGGCATAGTGAAACATCCTTCCATGAAAGCTAAAGCTAACTGGCACAGGACGAAACACTATTCCACTATGACCTCACTATTGAAATACAATCAAAAAGACCCAATAAATTGACAAAACTGGCATAGTGAAACATCCTTCCATGAAAGCTATCGCTAACTGGCACAGGACGAAACACTATTCCACTATGACCTCACTACTGAAATACAATACAAAAACACCCAATAAATTGACAAAACTGGCATAGTGAAACATCCTTCCATGAAAGCTAAAGCTAACTGGCACAGGACGAAACACTATTCCACTATGACTTCACAATTGAAATACTAGACAAAAAGACCTAATAAATTGACAAAACTGGCATAGTGAAACATCCTTCCATGAAAGCTATCGCTAACTGGCACAGGACGAAACACTATTCCACCAAGACCTCACTACTGAAATACAATACAAAAACACCCAATAAATTGACAAAACTGGCATAGTGAAACATCCTTCCATGAAAGCTAAAGCTAACTGGCACAGGACGAAACACTATTCCACTATGACCTCACAATTGAAATACTAGACAAAAAGACCTAATAAATTGACAAAACTGGCATAGTGAAACATCCTTCCATGAAAGCTATAGCTAACTGGCACAGGACGAAACACTATTCCACCAAGACCTCACTACTGAAATACAATACAAAAAGACCTAATAAATTGACAAAACTGGCATAGTGAAACATCCTTCCATGAAAGCTATAGCTAACTGGCACAGGACGAAACACTATTCCACTATGACCTCACTATTGAAATACAAGACAAAAAGACCCAATAAATTGACAAAACTGGCATAGTGAAACATCCTTCCATGAAAGCTATCGCTAACTGGCACAGGACGAAACACTATTCCACTATGACCTCACTACTGAAATACAATACAAAAACACCCAATAAATTGACAAAACTGGCATAGTGAAACATCCTTCCATGAAAGCTAAAGCTAACTGGCACAGGACGAAACACTATTCCACTATGACCTCACAATTGAAATACTAGACAAAAAGACCTAATAAATTGACAAAACTGGCATAGTGAAACATCCTTCCATGAAAGCTATAGCTAACTGGCACAGGACGAAACACTATTCCACCAAGACCTCACTACTGAAATACAATACAAAAAGACCTAATAAATTGACAAAACTGGCATAGTGAAACATCCTTCCATGAAAGCTAAAGCTAACTGGCACAGGACGAAACACTATTCCACTATGACCTCACAATTGAAATACTAGACAAAAAGACCCAATAAACTGACAAAACTGGCATAGTGAAACATCCTTCCATGAAAGCTATAGCTAACTGGCACAGGACGAAACACTATTCCACCAAGACCTCACTACTGAAATACAATACAAAAAGACCTAATAAATTGACAAAACTGGCATAGTGAAACATCCTTCCATGAAAGCTATAGCTAACTGGCACAGGACGAAACACTATTCCAATATGACCTCACTACTGAAATACAATACAAAAAGACCATTTAAATTGACAAAACTGGCATAGTGAAACATCCTTCCATGAAAGCTAAAGCTAACTGGCACAGGACGAAACACTATTCCAATATGACCTCACAATTTAAATACTAGACAAAAAGACCTAATAAATAGACAAAACTGGCATAGTGAAACATCCTTCCATGAAAGCTATAGCTAACTGGCACAGGACGAAACACTATGCTACTATGACCTCACTATTGAAATACAATACAAAAAGACCCAATAAATTGACAAAACTGGCATAGTGAAACATCCTTCCATGAAAGCTAAAGCTAACTGGCACAGGACGAAACACTATTCCACTATGACCTCACTATTGAAATACAATCAAAAAGACCCAATAAATTGACAAAACTGGCATAGTGAAACATCCTTCCATGAAAGCTATCGCTAACTGGCACAGGACGAAACACTATTCCACTATGACCTCACTACTGAAATACAATACAAAAACACCCAATAAATTGACAAAACTGGCATAGTGAAACATCCTTCCATGAAAGCTAAAGCTAACTGGCACAGGACGAAACACTATTCCACTATGACTTCACAATTGAAATACTAGACAAAAAGACCTAATAAATTGACAAAACTGGCATAGTGAAACATCCTTCCATGAAAGCTATAGCTAACTGGCACAGGACGAAACACTATTCCACTATGACCTCACTTTTGAAAAACAATACAAAAGGACCCAATAAATTGACAAAACTGGCATAGTGAAACATCCTTCCATGAAAGCTAAAGCTAACTGGCACAGGACGAAACACTATTCCACTATGACCTCACTATTGAAATACAAGACAAAAAGACCCAATAAATTGACAAAACTGGCATAGTGAAACATCCTTCCATGAAAGCTATCGCTAACTGGCACAGGACGAAACACTATTCCACCAAGACCTCACAATTGAAATACTAGACAAAAAGACCTAATAAATTGACAAAACTGGCATAGTGAAACATCCTTCCATGAAAGCTATAGCTAACTGGCACAGGACGAAACACTATTCCACCAAGACCTCACTACTGAAATACAATAGAAAAAGACCTAATAAATTGACAAAACTGGCATAGTGAAACATCCTTCCATGAAAGCTAAAGCTAACTGGCACAGGACGAAACACTATTCCACTATGACCTCACAATTGAAATACTAGACAAAAAGACCCAATAAACTGACAAAACTGGCATAGTGAAACATCCTTCCATGAAAGCTATAGCTAACTGGCACAGGACGAAAGACTATTCCACCAAGACCTCACTACTGAAATACAATACAAAAAGACCTAATAAATTGACAAAACTGGCATAGTGAAACATCCTTCCATGAAAGCTATAGCTAACTGGCACAGGACGAAACACTATTCCACTATGACCTCACTACTGAAATACAAGACAAAAAGACCCAATAAATTGACAAAACTGGCATAGTGAAACATCCTTCCATGAAAGCTATCGCTAACTGGCACAGGACGAAACACTATTCCACTATGACCTCACTACTGAAATACAATACAAAAAGACCATTTAAATTGACAAAACTGGCATAGTGAAACATCCTTCCATGAAAGCTAAAGCTAACTGGCACAGGACGAAACACTATTCCACTATGACCTCACTATTGAAATACAAGACAAAAAGACCCAATAAATTGACAAAACTGGCATAGTGAAACATCCTTCCATGAAAGCTATCGCTAACTGGCACAGGACGAAACACTATTCCACCAAGACCTCACTACTGAAATACAATACAAAAACACCCAATAAATTGACAAAACTGGCATAGTGAAACATCCTTCCATGAAAGCTAAAGCTAACTGGCACAGGACGAAACACTATTCCACTATGACCTCACAATTGAAATACTAGACAAAAAGACCTAATAAATTGACAAAACTGGCATAGTGAAACATCCTTCCATGAAAGCTATAGCTAACTGGCACAGGACGAAACACTATTCCACCAAGACCTCACTACTGAAATACAATACAAAAAGACCTAATAAATTGACAAAACTGGCATAGTGAAACATCCTTCCATGAAAGCTATAGCTAACTGGCACAGGACGAAACACTATTCCACTATGACCTCACTACTGAAATACAAGACAAAAAGACCCAATAAATTGACAAAACTGGCATAGTGAAACATCCTTCCATGAAAGCTATCGCTAACTGGCACAGGACGAAACACTATTCCACTATGACCTCACTACTGAAATACAATACAAAAAAGACCATTTAAATTGACAAAACTGGCATAGTGAAACATCCTTCCATGAAAGCTAAAGCTAACTGGCACAGGACGAAACACTATTCCACTATGACCTCACTATTGAAATACAAGACAAAAAGACCCAATAAATTGACAAAACTGGCATAGTGAAACATCCTTCCATGAAAGCTATCGCTAACTGGCACAGGACGAAACACTATTCCACCAAGACCTCACTACTGAAATACAATACAAAAACACCCAATAAATTGACAAAACTGGCATAGTGAAACATCCTTCCATGAAAGCTAAAGCTAACTGGCACAGGACGAAACACTATTCCACTATGACCTCACAATTGAAATACTAGACAAAAAGACCTAATAAATTGACAAAACTGGCATAGTGAAACATCCTTCCATGAAAGCTATAGCTAACTGGCACAGGACGAAACACTATTCCACCAAGACCTCACTACTGAAATACAATAGAAAAAGACCTAATAAATTGACAAAACTGGCATAGTGAAACATCCTTCCATGAAAGCTAAAGCTAACTGGCACAGGACGAAACACTATTCCACTATGACCTCACAATTGAAATACTAGACAAAAAGACCCAATAAACTGACAAAACTGGCATAGTGAAACATCCTTCCATGAAAGCTATAGCTAACTGGCACAGGACGAAACACTATTCCACCAAGACCTCACTACTGAAATACAATACAAAAAGACCTAATAAATTGACAAAACTGGCATAGTGAAACATCCTTCTATGAAAGCTATAGCTAACTGGCACAGGACGAAACACTATTCCACTATGACCTCACTACTGAAATACAAGACAAAAAGACCCAATAAATTGACAAAACTGGCATAGTGAAACATCCTTCCATGAAAGCTATCGCTAACTGGCACAGGACGAAACACTATTCCACTATGACCTCACTACTGAAATACAATACAAAAAGACCATTTAAATTGACAAAACTGGCATAGTGAAACATCCTTCCATGAAAGCTAAAGCTAACTGGCACAGGACGAAACACTATTCCACTATGACCTCACAATTGAAATACTAGACAAAAAGACCTAATAAATTGACAAAACTGGCATAGTGAAACATCCTTCCATGAAAGCTATCGCTAACTGGCACAGGACGAAACACTATTCCACTATGACCTCACTACTGAAATACAATACAAAAAGACCATTTAAATTGACAAAACTGGCATAGTGAAACATCCTTCCATGAAAGCTATCGCTAACTGGCACAGGACGAAACACTATTCCACTATGACCTCACTACTGAAATACAATACAAAAACACCCAATAAATTGACAAAACTGGCATAGTGAAACATCCTTCCATGAAAGCTAAAGCTAACTGGCACAGGACGAAACACAATTCCACTATGACCTCACTATTGAAATACCATGGTTTCCAGACAGACATACAATGGGAAATAAGAATGTAATACATAAATTTAACAAAACTGCACAAAACTATTGCACTGGCATTATATATTGATACTTTTAATGGAAGGACATATATATGAAACATCTTTATTGTAAAGTTTACCATCTGCACAGATGTATTTACAATTTAGGCGCTGAACAGGAATAAATACAGATTCTCCAAATACATCATACAAGTTTCTTGTCCATACTTCTACAGGCTTTCCACAATGATATCTGTACCTGTTAGGGAGGGGCATAAGCCACAATACCTTGGCAAATAAATGAACTCTACTTTCATTTTCTACTGTAAGATTATGTTCAATAAAATATTGTGTAACTCCTGGGACGAGGTCACCCATGCCAACTTCCCCTAAAATGTGTCCATTATTAGAGTGCCAGTAGGTCATTACATATGATGAACGTTTATGATGTGATTGATATGATCCATACACTTCTCCTCCAAAAAATACTGTTGGACATTTTTTAAATGACTTTGGCATACATGAAATTATCAGGTCTTAGAGGTGTGGATATATATGCAAGTATGTTTTTTTTTTTCAAAAAGATCTTTTGCTGTCACATAGTCTGACTTTCTTTTGACTGGTTCTATGTGTACATCTTTTTTCCTTTCTTTTTATATTTCTTTTTCAATAAAAGTTAAATTTTCATTGACGTCATTGTCAGATCTTTCTGAACGGCAAGAACTGAACTCCTCTGATTTTTCACTAACATTATCATCATAATCTGCAAAAGGTTCATTATCTGCCTTTCCAAGTCTTTGTTTTTTGGTTTTTCTTTTCAGTCTCCTTTGTCTTCTTTTGTTTTCTAATGAGTGACGTCCCATTTAATCTATATTAATGAGAATAATTTATAATAAATCTTAAA
This sequence comes from Pteria penguin, assembly GCA_035048485.1. Classification (NCBI taxonomy): domain Eukaryota; kingdom Metazoa; phylum Mollusca; class Bivalvia; order Pterioida; family Pteriidae; genus Pteria; species Pteria penguin. The sequence goes on from CM068584.1 coordinate 68,059,956, forward strand.
GCAAACATTAAGCTAAGTGGTTAAATGTTCTCAAAACCAAATCAATATGGAAAAGGACATTTGCGTCTTGCAGTATACACAAACAATTTAACAAGGAATATATATTATTAATATTAAAGAATATTTAAAGAAATGTCACCACAATTGATATTTACAGTCCAAATATGACCCGACATTCAAAATCATCTGATTTCAGTATTTTCAAAAAGTTACTCTTCATTATCAAAAACAACTCAAACTACACATATATTGTTTGTTTGTTTGTTGACGTTGTTTTACGTCACACCACGAATATTTTACATATATGGTGACAGCATCTGACTGGTGCAGGTTACATAAATTTTGACCTTTCAATAGGCCCATCCAAAGCAGTGAGGATCTTTAACGTGCCACGTTTATCGCGAAACGGGACAACGGTTTTTACTGTCTCATCCGAAGGACAGACACCAGCATGACTACCAGGAGGCTTGAACCAGGACCTCTCGGTCAGTAGTTGAGCGCTCTACCACTGAGCCAAGCTGGCTTCACACATATTGAAAACATCTTTAATTGAAAGTGATATATAACATGAAAGTTTAATAACATATGTACCTCAATTGGGCCCTTGATCTCTAGATGATATTTTGAAAGGTCATAAAATGACAAGCATGTGAGAATTCAATCGACAGATATTCCTGTCAAAAAACAAAAAGAAATTAATCAATATATACAAAATTATGAAAATAGTACAAATTAGAATGTTTGTGAAATACCAATGTATACACCTTAAATAAAACTAAAGGCAACAAATAATTCCCTGTTTGGTGAACTTCCACTTCAGTTCCCAAGGGGGAGGGATGGGCTCAGTATTGGGATTATATTGATTACATAGCTTAATGACCGATATTTAGGTTCCTGTAGGCTGTAGTGTAGTGTTGGTTCTAATCGATAATGTATTAATGATAGCAAGGACTTATAAACAAGAAGGATTGGCAACTCCCTATACACGAAGGGAAATCTTACTGAACTATTGCGTGGCAAGAGATCTGTGACGAGACCTAACCAGAAAACAATAGCTATCGCTGCCGAGAACTACCTGGCTAAACAATTCAGCAAAATCTGTTAGATCCTCTAAACATCCACATTAAACGTATGTTGCCATTGATACTGAAGATATTAAATTAAATTTTTAGTATCAGTATTACATGCAATTTCTGAGTAGTTTGTGAGAAAATGGTTTGGGAATTCCATTTTAAAGTAGGATGTTTCGAAGCTGACCTCCTGCATATTTCGTCTAACGGTCTATAGACCTGTATGAATTACCCCATATTCTCCTATGTTTCGGGGTGTACAGAAATGCTGTTGGAATCAATAAAATCATGAGACTTTGGAACATGCATTAAAACTAGTTTTTATTTCATTTTCTTGCCAACGTTTTATCTACAAAGGTTTATACTAAGGTGTTGTATCCTGTACTCCTTGAGTGATAAATGAAGAAAAAAAAAAGGCAGGTTCATTTGAATTTTCCCATTTTCTCAAGTATTACAAGGTTTACATGTGATGTGTTTTGCATCAAAATGTACATGAGACTCTAGTGTGTGCACTAAAATAACTTTCATTTAATTTTATGGACAATGTTATGTCTATAAGGTTCCATACACCGGGGTCTTAATCTCCAATTATTTGCAACCCATTACAAAGAAAATTTTGACAGGTCGGATTGAATTATTTAATTTTCTCAAGTATCACATGGTGTACATGTGATATGTTGGTACCAAAATGTACATGAAACTCTAGTGTGTGGCCTAGCCTTAAATATATATTTTTTAAATTATGTTGGCATTTATATCTACATGTATAAGGTTTAATACATGTATATAGGGTCTTATCTCTGTGTCCCTCTGCGACCTTTGACGAAGAGAATTTGACAGGCGTTTTCTTAGGTATTGTTCCATGTAGGTTTGAAAAATTGATTGTCCTTGGGTTAATTGTTGACAAGAACTTCGTAAAGTATTCTACAATAGCGCAGTCACTTATCAGTTTGTGCATCGAAAATCTGCTCTCGATCTGCACTCATCATAGTAAAGGATACTTGACCTAATAAAGCTCAAGCTATTAAGTAAAATAATACAACATTCTATTATAACCTCCCTGTTGTTTTCATCAAATAGAAGATCTGCCATGATTCTTATTCTGGGTGTCAATTTGAAAATTGTCGTCATCACTGTTGTAAACTCAATCATAATGTGTATACATGTATTTCTCGTGAAGAAAATCGAGATCTAAATCATATTCCCAAGAAAGGAAATGGGACATTCGCTTAGAAAGTACCACCCGTAATGGAAATATGAAATGACACAACCAGCCATTATAGGTCGGCTAAGCGACACACCTGTCTCACGTGTTAATTGCTAAAACAACACTTTAATTAACAGAGGTAAAACAAAGCATCAGCCTTTCACCGACCGGCATACTTAATAGGGAACTACTTCTTGCACCTATATAAGAGACATATGTCTCTGCCTATATGAATGTGGTACATAGCGGAACGAGGGAGAAGGAATAAATACAAAAGCCATATTTTAAACAATGTTTTAAATAGAAATGGCATTTTACATTTTTTTTTGTCATAATGTCTCCTATACATATATCGATGCAAACTGAAAATATCACAAGTTAGATTTTACTATGGAAATTAAATAAAAAAATAAATAAATACAGTATTTACAAACAAGCATTGTTGACAAGGAAGCAACTATCGGTATTCTCGTGATTTTACTTATTTGCTGTATGAAGTTCTGAGAGTACCGAACGTCGCGAGATCTCATTTGCATAACAAACCGTCATGCGAGATGTTAGCGAGAAAAGCCGAGATTCCAATCCTTCTTGTTTGTAAGTCTCTAGCTGATGATAGATAAATAATTTGGGTAAAAATTTGGGTCCAAATAAAAGCATGCAAAACCAAAGGCAAGTTTACAAATCTACTCAGATTGAGCCACTCATTCATGCATGTAAATTATAATATAAATATTGATTCCTTGCAATTTTGAACACCTACCCAACTATACTGCCGTTTTGGCACCCGAGGCCGAGTCCTGACTTCACTCTCAGTCTCAGTTTACGACAAATACTCTACTAGTAACAGCGTAAAAATGAACAGCTTCTACTGTACATGTAAAGTAAAGTACTTTACGACAAAGAAAGTGATAATTCTTTATGTCTACTCAATGATAATGAATATTAAGCACATGTATATTGATGAACCGCCAAAATGCTGCTGACCAGAGGCAATGACCGCCGGATTAGTTTCGAACTTTCCGTAACCTCCCCCCTCCCAAAAAATAAAAATAAAATACATGATTATTATCAATAGCAGAAATTGAGTATATCAATTAACTTCTTTAAAAAACTGACGATTAGATGATGAACGAAATGATTCTATATTTATAGATCATTTTTACTGTATGTACGAAACTAAATCGAGCATCAAATACATTCGCGCTTAATTTAAACCAGAAAGAAGAGAATATTACCTGGAAATGTCGGATGCTGACGAAAATGCGGTTCGGAGCGATGATCTGTCGGAAGGGTTGGTCGGATGAGTCATCTGATACAGATTCCGATCCTTCCTTGGCCTTGCCGTCACTGTCACGCAAAACTGTCAAACGGAAGAGGACCACGTCAAGCCTTCAAGGGTAAAAAAACAAGACCCAGGGCCAGACCGCACGACACCTGTATTGGCGACACCTTTCTCCGTCTCTGCTAGACCAAAACCCCGCCCCAGTAGAATAGTAAGTTGGAGTATTTTTTTTTTTTCATGATTTTAAAAATTGTTAATAAAATGAATTATGAAAATGTTTTAAACATATTAATTTATGATGATATGCCATATCATATCACATATGATATGGTCATGGTCGACATGGTCAGTCATATTATGATATCTCTAGGTCGTATGAGAAGGAGAGGGGGGGGGGGGGGCAGTCAGGACATATGCCCCCTTAAAAAAGTGGGACCCCCACAATAGACATACCACCTCGGATAAGAGTAAGAATTTTAGTTATATATACAAACATTAGTTATGGTCATCTTATTGACAAAAATCGATTGACAATCCCTGTAACTTCAACTCCCCGTCAGATAAATACTGCTGAAACCCTAGGAGCCTATAGGGTACCCCTCGTTCATCTGTCAATCTGTCCACACCTTTTCTTACTTTTTTTCGGCTTTTGTGCAGATATTTATCCGAAATTTGGTATGCACGGACAAATCAATAGCTTACACACCAAATATAAGTTTCATGCTGATTGACCCTTTTGTCACATAGTTATGATCCTTGAACTTAAAGTTTAGGCATTGTTTCAAAAAGTTGCCATCCAATGCTGTGGTTAGGGGACTTATAATGCTTGGTGATCAATCACTTGTTTTTGGTTTGTTTTATTTCATGTCAACCACATCAAGCATGTGGCTGTCATCAGCCTGGCTATTGGGTGTCCTTTGTGGTACTCTGTTTTCCTCCCACACGAACGACACCCTCATGCCATAATCTGTGCCAACGTGCAAGCCCATCATGTATATGTACATGTATTGATTTTGTATTGATTAATGTTTTGCATGTGTGTCATTTTGATGATGGAGCTTTACCCTGGAAACATTTGAAGACAATGAAAAATTAAAGTAAATTTTTTCTTAAGATAACTTATTGTGATTTTTATAGAGATTGAAATTTTAATTCATTCCAGAATAAGTCAGGAAAATGCTTTATAAAAAGTTTCTTTTTCATCATCAGCAGTTATTTGTTCAATATTACATATATGTATTTTGATGATATGACTAATAAGTGATTCTGTTTTAATCAAGATTTCCTTTTGATAAAATTTGTTTTTGTATTTTGTATGCTTTCTTTAGAAAAGTTTAGTTGTTGAAAAATCTTGTCATTTATATGATGTACCTAATAATCTATGTCATTCAAGGTGTTCATCAGAAGAAAAATAAAGACACAACCAACAAAATCAACATTTTTGTGAAGGGGTTGTATCCTGATGTACAACTTGGAATTATTCAAGGTATGTTGGGATACAATATTTATTTCTCTTCAGTTGTCATTGAAGAAATAAGAAAAATTTCACAGTGCTTGAAATGCACAATAATTTCTGTTTGTCAGTTTAAAGGAAATTAGGACAACTTCCATTATATTTGCTGAAATTTTAGGTTGCCTTAACTAGTTTTGAGTTGATTTTGATGCCTGGATAACTGCACATTTCGAGCCCTGATATCATTAGAATTAAAAACAACTACCGGTAATATGATAGTGTCATTAAAATAATTTCACAATTTTAAGAATTAAAATCAGAATTTTTTTTTCTTATAAGCTGCCATCTCCAGATACTTTGCCTCTGTGCAGCAAAAGAATTACAAGGAAAAAATGGGCAAAACAAAATGCTTTTGTATAGCAGGAGGAAGAGGGTAAGTGTGTTGTGCATGTTAATACATTGCTTGAAGTCTAATAAGTACCGTATATGTGCATACATGTACATCATGTTTTCCAATATTTATTATTCATGTTAGAGTTATTAGGTTTTATGAACTTTGTGTTATAATAGTACATATTTATATAAATTATGTATTTCAGAAATTAGCCTGGAGAAAAGCAATGATAGGCAAAATAAGTGGGTGGGATGCGGAAAAGAGAAAAAAAGTAGAAGATGCTATGGACATAATGTATATGTCCTCTGAGGAAGAGGTTAATTTTGAGGATGAAACATTCCTCAGAGTTAAACCTCTTCCTTGGAGGTCTTCTGATTACAAGAAGATCATTAACGAACTGGATAGTAAGTTTGAGAGGACACAATCCAGTAGATCAAAGCAGCAAATGATGAAGAAAGTGCTTGGTGAAATTCAATCATCCAGGCCAAAGCCCTCTAAAATCAAACCTGGCAATGAATGAGTTTTGGTTCAAGATAAATAGTAAATTTCAAATTTGACAATTGAGCATTCAGTCATCTATTTTGTGATGACTAAGTGAATTCCTAATGGGTATTAAAATTTTGTAAATTGTTTATAGTGTTTAATGACAGAGAATTAATTGACTAGTATGTAAAGACAGCATTTAGTTCAAACTGTATTAGCCTTGAATGCATTTTTAGTGAGTGAGTTTGAACTAGTTTTTTTTTTTATATAATCTGAGTTTTGAACAGTTTGTTTTCACACCAACATGTATCAAATGAAATATTTTATGAAAATTCATGATCAATGTGAAATTTCATGTCATAAATCGTCATAAGTGGATAATACTACATTCATGATTAACAATAAAAAGAAACACCACATAATATGTACAATCAAATTCTCAGTACTTTGACATGGTTTTAACTCATTATTAATTGTAAACTTTGAATGCTTAAATGTCAAATTTTGAGGTTTTAATACCTTTAGAAACTGAAATCTGCTTAAACTTTTAAACCAGTAAACCATCAAAATTGTAATTTTTGACAGTTTGGATCAGTAATAAACTTTCGAAACAAACCTTTATATCAATGTACCCTGTTCTCATTTGTCCATTTCTAATTTTTATGCCACCGGTCTGAATGGTCCGGGGGGGGGGGGGTGGCGGCATATAGTGTTTGGATTGTCCGTCCGTAATTGTGTCCTGCTTTTCACAAAATACAATAAAGTTAATACTATTTGCCATAGAGACTTCATATTTGACATGCATATTTAACTAATGAAACCCATTCAAATGAGACCAAGGTTTGTGACTTTGACTTTTAAACTAAAAATGCAATAAATTTTGCACCATTTGACATAGAGACTTCATATTTGGCATTCATACTCAAATAATGAAACCCTTTCAAATAACACCACGATCAATGACCTTGACACCATGACTTTTGACCTATATTTCAAAATTTACCTTATTTGCACTTTAGTGCCACCAAGGGCATTTGTGTTTCACAAACACGTCTTTCTTTTTCAATCTTTTCATTAATGATGTATTCATGTATTTTTGTTCATCATTCAAAATTCAAAGAGTATATATCTTTCTTACGTAGATTTCAAACTTACCGTCCAGTTCTTGATCTACTTATTCTTATGTCATGATCCTGCCTTGAATTCGAAGTAGTTATGAATATATAATATTAACATTCTTTGTTCGATCATTATATTGTATTTGTTTATCTTTAAAAAGGTTAAACATCTCCATAATATTTTATCCATGAATTACAATTTGTTTGCACCTAGCTAGAAATATTTTTTTGAAATATTCTTTGTACTTTTTATCTTGTTCACATTTGAGCATTTGTGAATATAGAGTTAATTATTGTTTTTGATTATACACTACTTCCCTGTGGAGGACTTTTGAGATGTATAAAGAACAATACTTTGGGGTAAAAACGAAACACTTTTTTTTTTAGCTCACCTGAGCCAAAGGCTTAAGTGAGCTATAGTCATAGTGCGTCGTCCGTCCATACGTCGTTAACTTTTTCACATTTTCGACTTCTTCTCTGGAACTACATTGCAGATTTGGATCAAACTTTGTGTAAATGATGTACTCAAGGTCCCCTACTAAAATTGTGTTCGGGATCCAGATTCCCTCAGGAATGGATCCAGGGCGGCCAAAAGTGCCCAAAACTGTACCCCTCTTCAAACATCTTCTCCTCCAGTACCAGTACATAAATGGCGAAACTAATTGCATTTCGGCAAGATGGGTTATTAAAAATTGTGTTCGGGGTTAAGATCCGTCAAATAGAAATTCACGCTTTTTTGAAGTGTTTCTGGACTTAGTCATTTAAATGCAGAAAAGTGTCATGTTTTTCAGTTAATTGATATTGATGATTTCTTAATGACTATTTTGATCATAATTGTGGTAAGGAATATTATTGTGAAAGAATTTTGTCATTATCTCAATTTTTGGATTTTTTATGAATATTTTAAGACTTCCAAAAAAAGGGGGGGGGGTGGCCATTTTTCACATTTTCAACTTTTTCTACAAAACTACATAAAAGATTTTAATGAAACATGGAATACATGAAGTACTAAGGGTCCTCTATCAATTTGGTAAATTTCATCCAAATTGGTTAACAGATAATGCCACCATGTCTAAAAAGTAGGTCTCACAATGGTACAAGTACCACTTGGTGATTGAAATATGGAGAGTAGCAGTTCAAATCCAACTGTGGTCAAAAAATTTGTTTTCATTTCTTTACACATCTAAATAAGTTTTTAGATGTTTCTCAACACTCAACATACGAAATTAGGCAATTTTAAGTTTAAGACTTCCAAAAAAAGGGTGGTGGTGGCCATTTTTCACATTTTCAACTTTTTCTACAAAACTGTTTGAAGGATTTTAATAAATCTTGGTAGAAATAAGTCACTTATAATTCTCTTCAAATTCTGTTGTTTTCGTCCAGACCTCTTTACAGGTGGCGCCACCATAGTCAAAAGTAGGTCACAAAATAGTTCCCTTCTTTAACAATATTCTTTTTCATATGGGCTGTATACAGAGACAAACAGAATGCATAGAAATGATCTAGAGGGATGAGTGAAGACGTATTGTCATTTTGGTTCCCTTCCGATATCAAATTTTGGAATTTTTTTTCGACATTTCTTTGGTCTTGGAGATTTCAATGCAGAAAAGTGTCATATTTCCTAGTTAATTGATAATGATGATTTCTTATGGACTATTGTGATCATAATTATGGTAAAAAATGTTACTTTGAAAGAATTTTGTCAATATCTCAATTTGTTGATTTTCTATGAATTTTTAAAGACTTCCAAATGAGGGCGTATAGGAACAATTCAATTACATTTTTCACTTCTGCTGTTATACCACATGAAAGATTTTAATGAAACATGGAATACATGAAGTACTAAAGGTCCTCTATCAATTAGGTAAATTTCATCCAAATTGGTTAACAGATAATGCCACCATGTCTAAAAAGTAGGTCTCACAATGGTACATATACCACTTGTAATTGCTGTGGTCAAAAAATTTATTTTCATTTCTTTACACATCTAAATAAGTTTTTAGATGTTTCTCAACACTCAGCATATGAAATTAGGCAATTTTAAGTTAGATCTGGACAATATTTGAAACAATTGTTGTTCATGAACCAGACTTGAAATCAGTCAACAAAAGGCCCCACCTAAAGAAAATGAATAACTTGTTGCCCTGAATGACATATTGCAGAGACAAAGCAAATGCTTAGTATCAACATCACCTGAATGGATGTGCAAAAAAGTGTTGTTTTTTCTTCTAGTCTGAAATAAAATTTGACATTTTCAACATTTGTGTTGACTTAGTCACAGTAATGCAAAAATAAATGAATTCTTCTTTCATGCATGACTGATCATCTAGGTACTCAGATGAGCGATATAGGCCCACTTGGGCCTCTTGTTCTGACAATAAATAATTATTTTTGGCCTGATTGCAAAGCAATTCTGGTCTTTAGATTGGCAATGTCCGTCAACATTTGGTTTAAAGTTTGTGGTTGAAGCAAATTATTGGGAAAATTAACTGTTTTTGGAAAAGATCACTCTTACATTTCTTTATAAACTCATGCTATATGCTTTGCTTTCTGCCATACTGTCTATAGTGGTGTCTCTTGTTTTAATTTTGTTGGTAAGCATGTAATAATATGCAAGAGGGCACTGATCAAAGTAAATATCAGTTACAATGTACTGATCATCCAGGTTTGTATTTGGTAAAACATGGTACTGGGTAATGCCTTTGAAGTGCCACAAACAATTTTGTTCTTCAGAACACTGAATTTTTTTTTAATCTATGAATGTTGAGAATATGTTCTCTTACATTGCAAGTGTTAAATACTTAATAAGTTAATTATTTACATTTTATTTGTTAGTTGTAATGCACATAGCGATAAACCGGTAGCTTCTAGTCATTTGACTCCTTTCATATTTGTTATAATTTGTTCACTATTAAATTTCTAGTCACCTTGTTATAATTATCTCAATTTGGTTTTCTTGTCGACATCTCAAATCATATTTCATAAAAAGTGATGTTTTGAATCATTTTAACAATATACATGTACATTTATCCTTATATTAATACTCATGATTTTAGTCCTCAGAAATACTGACATTTTACGGGTTGTTATATTAGTGCTGGACAAATATATTCAGATATGATCGATACTATTTTATGAGTTTATTCTTTTTATATCATCCCTAATTCATACAAGTTTTACAGTTAATTGTTGTACACATTTTACCTGTTGGTTGTGATAGTATAAGCCTCCAGTCATTTTTCCTAGTATCTCATTGCATAATGTATCATTACATGTATATTATATCTATTTGTTTTTACTTGTTTCTTTGTCGTTTTTCAAAATTTGCCCTATTTAAATTTTAGTGACACCGGGGGCATTTGTGTTTCACAAACACATCTCGTTAGTTCAGATTTCCTTTGAAAAAAGTTACATGTGTTTTTAAAAAATATTTGATGTAGGGGCTTCATCCTCAATTTTAACCAAATCCACTACAGTTTGAACCTTACCCACAGCTGTGGTGGGTCATACTTCCTGTTTGAAATCAATAAAGTTTTACCTTGTAACATTTATCTACATGTATTTGTTTGAAACTTTAACCTTATGATTAATTGCATATGAAATACATGACTTTGTTCTACATATTCATTATTTCGATAGTATGTACTACATTGTATGTTTTATTTTTTACTTTCATGATCTTGATAATTTTGTTTTATAGCTTTTGATTTACATTGCACATATATGTTTCTATTGATGTTTATTAATAGCAAGGTCTTTTTATTATTTTTTGATTCCTTATTTTATTTTATAATTACTACTATATTACATTTTCATTTTTCTTATCCTGTCTTTTGGATGAGACAGTAAAATCCGAGGCCCCGTGTCGTGGTATGCATGGCACATTAAAGATCCCTCACTGCTTAGGGTGGGTCCGTTGCAAAAGTCAAAATTTGTATGCCCCACATCAGGCAGATGCCGTGACCATATACGTGAAATATTCGTGGTGTGACATAAAACAAAAATCAATCAATCAATCATATTTCTTATCAAACCATTTTTTTAATGTCATGATGCATGTTTTACTAGTACATGTATAATGTTTGAGTATGCTCTATTTTAAATGTTTTCTTTGAATTAAACATTGTTTTACACTGCTTTTGTATTCAAACTTCTTCCTAATTGATACACAATGTGTGTGTATATATATATATATATATATATATATATATATATATATATATATATATATATATATATATATATATATATATATATATATATATATATATATATATATATATATATATATATATATATATATATATATATATATATATATATATATTATTTTATACATCTTTACGAATGGGATATCTGAACAATTGGGACATATTAAATAGAAAAGAAAAAAGTAAATCAAATGTTGAATTCCTAGTATTGTGTCAAACAAAAGTTACAAGGATGATGTACTGGTACATTTTCATTGAAAATAAAACAGTATCTTAAAGTCATGCAAGTGATCTTTAAGAATTTTAGCTCAAGTTTGTCTTTAATCGCAACTTTAAGCATAATGCAGTATAAATTGCATTAAATGTGAAGTTTAATGGAGTAGAATGAAGGGATTTATCTTGCAACTTCAAGTATAATGAAGTATAAATTGCATTAAATGTGAAGTTTAATGGAGTTGAATGAAGCGATTTATCTTGCAACTTCAAGTATAATGAAGTATAAATTGCATTAAATGTGAAGTTTAATGGAGTAGAATGAAGGAATTTATCTTGCAACTTCAAGTATAATGAAGTATAAATTGCATTAAATATGAAGTTTAATGGAGTAGAATGAAGGAATTTGCCTCGCAACTTCAAGTATAATGAAGTATAAATTGCATTAAATGTGAAGTTTAATGGAGTAGAATGAAGGAATTTATCTCGCAACTTCAAGTATAATGAACTATAATCCTGCATTATATGTGAAGTAAAACAGGAGTAAAATTTGGCACTTAAACTCCAATTAAATTTGGGAGTTTACACAAGGATTATACGTCTATTATATTCCAAGTAAATTACAAGTATAAAAACAAATTAAATGCAAATTATACTTGTAAACTAGAAGTTTAATCGGACAAAAATTGACAAATAATTTTGTATTAAATGCCATTTTTGATGCAGTGCCATCATGTTGAACCTCAGAAAAAGCATATAGTCTAATTGGGATTGCATGCCAGCAAAATGCTACATACAAAATTTGCGGTTGACGCGTGCGGTCTTGACGTTATTTCCACGTATAACTCCAAATTAAAGAAAATTTACTCAGAATAAAGGTTGTCCAACATCATTATTAAATATAAAACAATAAGTGTAGCTTACACGGACCTGGAAATCGTTTGGCTTTCTTACGAATCGAACCCTGCACAGGACCACATAAGAAACTTCCGGTTTGAACTCACGGTTTTGATTTTATTTCAATTTTTAAGGGTAAAGAAAACGTTCGGGGGTGCCCTTTCCAAGCATGTTTTATATGCGCGGTTGATTATAAAACCCTATCCATCATGTTGAACCTCAGAAAAAGCATATAGTCTTATTGGGATTGCATGTCAGCAAAATGCTACATACAAAATTTGCGTTTGACGCGTGCGGTCTTGACGTTATTTCCACGTATAACTCCAAAATAAAGAAAATTTACTCAAAATAAAGGTTGTCTAACATCAATATTAAATATAAAACAATAAGTGTAGCTTACACGGACCTGGAAATGGTATGGCTTTCTTATGAATCGAAAACTGCACAGGACCACATAAGAAACTTCCGGTTTGATCTCACGGTTTTGATGTTATTTCAATTTTTAAGGGTAAAGAAAGCGTTCGGCGGTGCCCTTTCCAAGCATGTTTTACATGCGCGGTTGATTATAAAACCCTATCCATCATGTTGAACCTCAGAAAAAGCATATAGTCTTATTGGGATTGCATGTCAGCAAAATGCTACATACAAAATTTGCGGTTGACGCGTGCGGTCTTGACGTTATTTCCACGTATAACGGCAAAATAAAGAAAATTTACTCAGAATAAAGGTTGTCCAACATCAATATTAAATATAAAACAATAAGTGTAGCTTACACGGACCTGGAAATGGTATGGCTTTCTTATGAATCGAACCCTGCACAGGACCACATAAGAAATTTCCGGTTTGAACTCACGGTTTTGATGTTATTTCAATTTTTAAGGGTAAAGAAAACGTTCGGCGGTGCCCTTTCCAAGCATGTTTTATATGCGCGGTTGATTATAAAACCCTATCCATCATGTTGAACCTCAGAAAAAGCATATAGTCTTATTGGGATTGCATGTCAGCAAAATGCTACATACAAAATTTGCGGTTGACGCGTGCGGTCTTGACGTTATTTCCACGTATAACTCCAAAATAAAGAAAATTTACTCAAAATAAAGGTTGTCTAACATCAATATTAAATATAAAACAATAAGTGTAGCTTACACGGACCTGGAAATGGTATGGCTTTCTTATGAATCGAACCCTGCACAGGACCACATCAGAAATTTCCGGTTTGAACTCACGGTTTTGATGTTATTTCAATTTTTAAGGGTAAAGAAAGCGTTCGGCCGTGCCCTTTCCAAGCATGTTTTACATGCGCGGTTGATTATAAAACCCTATCCATCATGTTGAACCTCAGAAAAAGCATATAGTCTTATTGGGATTGCATGTCAGCAAAATGCTACATACAAAATTTGCGGTTGACGCGTGCGGTCTTGACGTTATTTCCACGTATACCGGCAAAATAAAGAAAATTTACTCAGAATAAAGGTTGTCTAACATCATTATTAAATATAAAACAATAAGTGTAGCTTACACGGACCTGGAAATGGTATGGCTTTCTTACGAATCGAACCCTGCACAGGACCACATAAGAAACTTCCGGTTTGAACTCACGGTTTTGATGTTATTTCAATTTTTAAGGGTAAAGAAAACGTTCGGCGGTGCCCTTTCCAAGCATGTTTTACATGCGCGGTTGATTATAAAACCCTATCCATCATGTTGAACCTCAGAAAAAGCATATAGTCTTATTGGGATTGCATGTCAGCAAAATGCTACATACAAAATTTGCGGTTGACGCGTGCGGTCTTGACGTTATTTCCACGTATAACGGCAAAATAAAGAAATTTTACTCAAAATAAAGGTTGTCTAGCAACATTATTAAATATAAAACAATAAGTGTAGCTTACACGGACCTGGAAATGGTACAGCGTTCCTGGGAATCGAACCCTGCACAGGACCACATAAGAAATTTCCGGTTTGAACTCACGGTTTTGATGTTATTTCAACTTTTAAGGGTAAAGAAAACGTTCGGCGGTGCCCTTTCCAAGCATGTTTTACATGCGCGGTTGATTATAAAACCCTATCCATCATGTTGAACCTCAGAAAAAGCATATAGTCTTATTGGGATTGCATGTCAGCAAAATGCTACATACAAAATTTGCGGTTGACGCGTGCGGTCTTGACGTTATTTCCACGTATACCGGCAAAATAAAGAAAATTTACTCAGAATAAAGGTTGTCTAACATCAATATTAAATATAAAACAATAAGTGTAGCTTACACGGACCTGGAAATGGTATGGCTTTCTTATGAATCGAACCCTGCACAGGACCATATCAGAAATTTCCGGTTTGAACTCACGGTTTTGATGTTATTTCAATTTTTAAGGGTAAAGAAAACGTTCGGCGGTGCCCTTTCCAAGCATGTTTTATATGCGCGGTTGATTATAAAACCCTATCCATCATGTTGAACCTCAGAAAAAGCATATAGTCTTATTGGGATTGCATGTCAGCAAAATGCTACATACAAAATTTGCGGTTGACGCGTGCGGTCTTGACGTTATTTCCACGTATAACGGCAAAATAAAGAAAATTTACTCAGAATAAAGGTTGTCCAACACCATTATTAAATATAAAACAATAAGTGTAGCTTACACGGACCTGGAAATGGTATGGCGTTCTTGGAAATCGAACCCTGCACAGGACCACATAAGAAATTTCCGGATTGAACTCACGGTTTTGATGTTATTTCAACGTTTAAGGGTAAAGAAAACGTTCGGCGGTGCCCTTTCCAAGCATGTTTTACATGCGCGATTGATTATAAAACCCTATCCATCATGTTGAACCTCAGAAAAAGCATATAGTCTTATTGGGATTGCATGTCAGCAAAATGCTGCATACAAAATTTGCGGTTGACGCGTGCGGTCTTGACGTTATTTCCACGTATAACGCCAAAATAAAGAAAATTTACATGCGCGGTTGATTATAAAACCCTATCCATCATGTTGAACCTCAGAAAAAGCATATAGTCTTATTGGGATTGCATGCCAGCAAAATGCTACATACAAAATTTGCGGTTGACTCGTGCGGTCTAGACGTTATTTCCACGTATAACGGCAAAATAAAGAAAATTTACTCAGAATAAAGGTTGTCCAACACCACTATTAAATATAAAACAATAAGTGTAGCTTACACGGACCTGGAAATCGTTTGGCTTTCTTACGAATCGAACCCTGCACAGGACCACATAAGAAATTTCCGTTTGCACTGATCAAGGTTTCGATGTTATTTCAACGTTTAAGGGTAAAGAAAGCGATCGGGGGTGCCCTTTCCAAGCATGTTTTACATGCGCGATTGATTATAAAACCCTATCCATCATGTTGAACCTCAGAAAAAGCATATAGTCTTATTGGGATTGCATGTCAGCAAAATGCTACATACAAAATTTGCGGTTGACGCGTGCGGTCTTGACGTTATTTCCACGTATAACGGCAAAATAAAGAAAATTTACTCAGAATAAAGGTTGTCCAACATCAATATTAAATATAAAACAATAAGTGTAGCTTACACGGACCTGGAAATGGTATGGCTTTCTTATGAATCGAACCCTGCACAGGACCACATAAGAAATTTCCGGTTTGAACTCACGGTTTTGATGTTATTTCAATTTTTAAGGGTAAAGAAAACGTTCGGCGGTGCCCTTTCCAAGCATGTTTTATATGCGCGGTTGATTATAAAACCCTATCCATCATGTTGAACCTCAGAAAAAGCATATAGTCTTATTGGGATTGCATGTCAGCAAAATGCTACATACAAAATTTGCGGTTGACGCGTGCGGTCTTGACGTTATTTCCACGTATAACGGCAAAATAAAGAAAATTTACTCAGAATAAAGGTTGCGCATCAACATTAGTAAATATAAAACAATAAGTGTACCTTACACGGACCTGGATATGGTAGGGCAGTCTTGGAAATCGAACCCTGCACAGGACCACATAAGAAATATCGGGTTTGAACTCACGGTTTTGATGTTATTTCAACGTTTAAGGGTAAAGAAAGCGTTCGGCGGTGCCTTTTCCAAGCATGTTTTACATGCGCGATTGATTATAAAACCCTATCCATCATGTTGAACCTCAGAAAAAGCATATAGTCTTATTGGGATTGCATGTCAGCAAAATGCTGCATACAAAATTTGCGGTTGACGCGTGCGGTCTTGACGTTATTTCCACGTATAACGCCAAAATAAAGAAAATTTACATGCGCGGTTGATTATAAAACCCTATCCATCATGTTGAACCTCAGAAAAAGCATATAGTCTTATTGGGATTGCATGCCAGCAAAATGCTACATACAAAATTTGCCGTTGACTCGTGCGGTCTAGACGTTATTTCCACGTATAACGGCAAAATAAAGAAAATTTACTCAGAATAAAGGTTGTCCAACACCACTATTAAATATAAAACAATCAGTGTAGCTTACACAAACCTGGAAATGGTATGGCGTTCTTGGAAATCGAACCCTGCACAGGACCACATAAGAAATTTCCGGATTGAACTCACGGTTTTGATGTTATTTCAACGTTTAAGGGTAAAGAAAACGTTCGGCGGTGCCCTTTCCAAGCATGTTTTACATGCGCGATTGATTATAAAACCCTATCCATCATGTTGAACCTCAGAAAAAGCATATAGTCTTATTGGGATTGCATGCCAGCAAAATGCTACATACAAAATTTGCGGTTGACGCGTGCGGTCTTGACGTTATTTCCACGTATAACGGCAAAATAAAGAAAATTTACTCAGAATAAAGGTTGTCCAACACCATTATTAAATATAAAACAATAAGTGTAGCTTACACGGACCTGGAAATCGTTTGGCTTTCTTACGAATCGAACCCTGCACAGGACCACATAAGAAACTTCCGGTTTGAACTCACGGTTTTGATGTTATTTCAATTTTTAAGGATAAAGAAAACGTTCGGCGGTGCCCTTTCCAAGCATGTTTTATATGCGCGGTTGATTATAAAACCCTATCCATCATGTTGAACCTCAGAAAAAGCATATAGTCTTATTGGGATTGCATGTCAGCAAAATGCTACATACAAAATTTGCGTTTGACGCGTGCGGTCTTGACGTTATTTCCACGTATAACGGCAAAATAAAGAAAATTTACTCAAAATAAAAGTTGTCTAACATCAATATTAAATATGAAACAATAAGTGTAGCTTACACGGACCTGGAAATGGTATAGCTTTCTTATGAATCGAAAACTGCACAGGACCACATAAGAAATTTCCGGTTTGATCTCACGGTTTTGATGTTATTTCAATTTTTAAGGGTAAAGAAAGCGTTCGGCGGTGCCCTTTCCAAGCATGTTTTACATGCGCGGTTGATTATAAAACCCTATCCATCATGTTGAACCTCAGAAAAAGCATATAGTCTTATTGGGATTGCATGTCAGCAAAATGCTACATACAAAATTTGCGGTTGACGCGTGCGGTCTTGACGTTATTTCCACGTATACCGGCAAAATAAAGAAAATTTACTCAGAATAAAGGTTGTCTAACATCAATATTAAATATAAAACAATAAGTGTAGCTTACACGGACCTGGAAATGGTATGGCTTTCTTATGAATCGAACCCTGCACAGGACCACATAAGAAATTTCCGGTTTGAACTCACGGTTTTGATGTTATTTCAATTTTTAAGGGTAAAGAAAACGTTCGGCGGTGCCCTTTCCAAGCATGTTTTATATGCGCGGTTGATTATAAAACCCTATCCATCATGTTGAACCTCAGAAAAAGCATATAGTCTTATTGGGATTGCATGTCAGCAAAATGCTACATACAAAATTTGCGGTTGACGCGTGCGGTCTTGACGTTATTTCCACGTATAACGGCAAAATAAAGAAAATTTACTCAGAATAAAGGTTGTCCATTAAGAATATTAAATATAAAACAATAAGTGTAGCTTACACGGACCTGGAAATGGTATGGCGTTCTTGGAAATCGAACCCTGCACAGGACCACATAAGAAACTTCCGGTTTGAACTCACGGTTTTGATGTTATTTCAACGTTTAAGGGTAAATAAAGCGTTCGGCGGTGCCCTTTCCAAGCATGTTTTACATGCGCGATTGATTATAAAACCCTATCCATCATGTTGAACCTCAGAAAAAGCATATAGTCTTATTGGGATTGCATCTCAGCAAAATGCTGCATACAAAATTTGCGGTTGACGCGTGCGGTCTTGACGTTATTTCCACGTATAACGCCAAAATAAAGAAAATTTACATGCGCGGTTGATTATAAAACCCTATCCATCATGTTGAACCTCAGAAAAAGCATATAGTCTTATTGGGATTGCATGCCAGCAAAATGCTACATACAAAATTTGCCGTTGACTCGTGCGGTCTAGACGTTATTTCCACGTATAACGGCAAAATAAAGAAAATTTACTCAGAATAAAGGTTGTCCAACACCACTATTAAATATAAAACAATAAGTGTAGCTTACACGGACCTGGAAATGGTATGGCGTTCTTGGAAATCGAACCCTGCACAGGACCACATAAGAAATTTCCGGATTGAACTCACGGTTTTGATGTTATTTCAATTTTTAAGGATAAAGAAAACGTTCGGCGGTGCCCTTTCCAAGCATGTTTTACATGCGCGGTTGATTATAAAACCCTATCCATCATGTTGAACCTCAGAAAAAGCATATAGTCTTATTGGGATTGCATGCCAGCAAAATGCTACATACAAAATTTGCGGTTGACGCGTGCGGTCTTGACGTTATTTCCACGTATAACGGCAAAATAAAGAAAATTTACTCAGAATAAAGGTTGTCCAACATCATTATTAAATATAAAACAATAAGTGTAGCTTACACGGACCTGGAAATCGTTTGGCTTTCTTACGAATCGAACCCTGCACAGGACCACATAAGAAACTTCCGGTTTGAACTCACGGTTTTGATTTTATTTCAATTTTTAAGGGTAAAGAAAACGTTCGGCGGTGCCCTTTCCAAGCATGTTTTATATGCGCGGTTGATTATAAAACCCTATCCATCATGTTGAACCTCAGAAAAAGCATATAGTCTTATTGGGATTGCATGTCAGCAAAATGCTACATACAAAATTTGCGGTTGACGCGTGCGGTCTTGACGTTATTTCCACGTATAACGGCAAAATAAAGAAAATTTACTCAAAATAAAGGTTGTCCAACATCAATATTAAATATAAAACAATAAGTGTAGCTTACACGGACCTGGAAATGGTATAGCTTTCTTATGAATCGAAAACTGCACAGGACCACATAAGAAATTTCCGGTTTGATCTCACGGTTTTGATGTTATTTCAATTTTTAAGGGTAAAGAAAGCGTTCGGCGGTGCCCTTTCCAAGCATGTTTTACATGCGCGGTTGATTATAAAACCCTATCCATCATGTTGAACCTCAGAAAAAGCATATAGTCTTATTGGGATTGCATGTCAGCAAAATGCTACATACAAAATTTGCGGTTGACGCGTGCGGTCTTGACGTTATTTCCACGTATAACGGCAAAATAAAGAAAATTTACTCAGAATAAAGGTTGTCCAACACCATTATTAAATATAAAACAATAAGTGTAGCCTACAGGGACCTGGAAATGGTATAGCTTTCTTATGAATCGAACCCTGCACAGGACCACATAAGAAAGTTCCGGTTTGAACTCAAGGTTTTGATGTTAATTCAATTTTTAAGGGTAAAGAAAACGTTCGGCGGTGCCCTTTCCAAGCATGTTTTACATGCGCGGTTGATTATAAAACCCTATCCATCATGTTGAACCTCAGAAAAAGCATATAGTCTTATTGGGATTGCATGCCAGCAAAATGCTACATACAAAATTTGCGGTTGACGCGTGCGGTCTTGACGTTATTTCCACGTATAACGGCAAAATAAAGAAAATTTACTCAGAATAAAGGTTGTCCAACATCATTATTAAATATAAAACAATAAGTGTAGCTTACACGGACCTGGAAATCGTATGGCTTTCTTACGAATCGAACCCTGCACAGGACCACATAAGAAACTTCCGGTTTGAACTCACGGTTTTGATGTTATTTCAATTTTTAAGGGTAAAGAAAACGTTCGGCGGTGCCCTTTCCAAGCATGTTTTATATGCGCGGTTGATTATAAAACCCTATCCATCATGTTGAACCTCAGAAAAAGCATATAGTCTTATTGGGATTGCATGTCAGCAAAATGCTACATACAAAATTTGCGGTTGACGCGTGCGGTCTTGACGTTATTTCCACGTATAACTCCAAAATAAAGAAAATTTACTCAAAATAAAGGTTGTCTAACATCAATATTAAATATAAAACAATAAGTGTAGCTTACACGGACCTGGAAATGGTATGGCTTTCTTATGAATCGAACCCTGACAAGGACCACATCAGAAATTTCCGGTTTGAACTCACGGTTTTGATGTTATTTCAACTTTTAAGGGTAAAGAAAGCGTTCGGCGGTGCCCTTTCCAAGCATGTTTTACATGCGCGGTTGATTATAAAACCCTATCCATCATGTTGAACCTCAGAAAAAGCATATAGTCTTATTGGGATTGCATGTCAGCAAAATGCTACATACAAAATTTGCGGTTGACGCGTGCGGTCTTGACGTTATTTCCACGTATAACGGCAAAATAAAGAAAATTTACTCAGAATAAAGGTTGTCCAACATCAATATTAAATATAAAACAATAAGTGTAGCTTACACGGACCTGGAAATGGTATGGCTTTCTTATGAATCGAACCCTGCACAGGACCACATAAGAAATTTCCGGTTTGAACTCACGGGTTTGATGTTATTTCAATTTTTAAGGGTAAAGAAAACGTTCGGCGGTGCCCTTTCCAAGCATGTTTTATATGCGCGGTTGATTATAAAACCCTATCCATCATGTTGAACCTCAGAAAAAGCATATAGTCTTATTGGGATTGCATGTCAGCAAAATGCTACATACAAAATTTGCGGTTGACGCGTGCGGTATTGACGTTATTTCCACGTATAACGGCAAAATAAAGAAAATTTACTCAAAATAAAGGTTGTGCAGCACCATTAGTAAATATAAAACAATAAGTGTAGCTTACACGGACCTGGATATGGTATGGCGGTCTTGGAAATCGAACCCTGCACAGGACCACATAAGAAATTTTGGGTTTGAACTCACGGTTTTGATGTTATTTCAATTTTTAAGGGTAAAGAAAGCGTTCGGCGGTGCCCTTTCCAAGCATGTTTTACATGCGCGATTGATTATAAAACCCTATCCATCATGTTGAACCTCAGAAAAAGCATATAGTCTTATTGGGATTGCATCTCAGCAAAATGCTGCATACAAAATTTGCGGTTGACGCGTGCGGTCTTGACGTTATTTCCACGTATAACGCCAAAATAAAGAAAATTTACATGCGCGGTTGATTATAAAACCCTATCCATCATGTTGAACCTCAGAAAAAGCATATAGTCTTATTGGGATTGCATGCCAGCAAAATGCTACATAAAAATTTTGCGGTTGACTCGTGCGGTCTAGACGTTATTTCCACGTATAACGGCAAAATAAAGAAAATTTACTCAGAATAAAGGTTGTCCAACACCACTATTAAATATAAAACAATAAGTGTAGATTACACGGACCTGGAAATGGTATGGCGTTCTTGGAAATCTAACCCTGCACAGGACCACATAAGAAATTTCCGGATTGAACTCACGGTTTTGATGTTATTTCAATTTTTAAGGATAAAGAAAACGTTCGGCGGTGCCCTTTCCAAGCATGTTTTACATGCGCGGTTGATTATAAAACCCTATCCATCATGTTGAACCTCAGAAAAAGCATATAGTCTTATTGGGATTGCATGCCAGCAAAATGCTACATACAAAATTTGCGGTTGACGCGTGCGGTCTTGACGTTATTTCCACGTATAACGGCAAAATAAAGAAAATTTACTCAGAATAAAGGTTGTCCAACATCATTATTAAATATAAAACAATAAGTGTAGCTTACACGGACCTGGAAATCGTTTGGCTTTCTTACGAATCGAACCCTGCACAGGACCACATAAGAAACTTCCGGTTTGAACTCACGGTTTTGATTTTATTTCAATTTTTAAGGGTAAAGAAAACGTTCGGCGGTGCCCTTTCCAAGCATGTTTTATATGCGCGGTTGATTATAAAACCCTATCCATCATGTTGAACCTCAGAAAAAGCATATAGTCTTATTGGGATTGCATGTCAGCAAAATGCTACATACAAAATTTGCGGTTGACGCGTGCGGTCTTGACGTTATTTCCACGTATAACGGCAAAATAAAGAAAATTTACTCAAAATAAAGGTTGTCTAACATCAATATTAAATATAAAACAATAAGTGTAGCTTACACGGACCTGGAAATGGTAAAGCTTTCTTATGAATCGAACCCTGCACAGGACCACATAAGAAATTTCCGGTTTGAACTCACGGTTTTGATGTTATTTCAACGTTTAAGGGTAAAGAAAGCGTTCGGCGGTGCCCTTTCCAAGCATGTTTTACATGCGCGGTTGATTATAAAACCCTATCCATCATGTTGAACCTCAGAAAAAGCATATAGTCTTATTGGGATTGCATGTCAGCAAAATGCTACATACAAAATTTGCGGTTGACGCGTGCGGTCTTGACGTTATTTCCACGTATAACGGCAAAATAAAGAAAATTTACTCAGAATAAAGGTTGTCCAACATCATTATTAAATATAAAACAATAAGTGTAGCTTACACGGACCTGGAAATGGTATGGCTTTCTTATGAATCGAAAACTGCACAGGACCACATAAGAAATTTACGGTTTGATCTCACGGTTTTGATGTTATTTCAATTTTTAAGGGTAAAGAAAACGTTCGGCGGTGCCCTTTCCAAGCATGTTTTACATGCGCGGTTGATTATAAAACCCTATCCATCATGTTGAACCTCAGAAAAAGCATATAGTCTTATTGGGATTGCATGTCAGCAAAATGCTACATACAAAATTTGCGGTTGACGCGTGCGGTCTTGACGTTATTTCCACGTATAACGCCAAAATAAAGAAAATTTACATGCGCGGTTGATTATAAAACCCTATCCATCATGTTGAACCTCAGAAAAAGCATATAGTCTTATTGGGATTGCATGCCAGCAAAATGCTACATACAAAATTTGCCGTTGACTCGTGCGGTCTAGACGTTATTTCCACGTATAACGGCAAAATAAAGAAAATTTACTCAGAATAAAGGTTGTCCAACACCACTATTAAATATAAAACAATAAGTGTAGCTTACACGGACCTGGAAATGGTATGGCGTTCTTGGAAATCGAACCCTGCACAGGACCACATAAGAAACTTCCGGTTTGAACTCACGGTTTTGATTTTATTTCAATTTTTAAGGGTAAAGAAAACGTTCGGCGGTGCCCTTTCCAAGCATGTTTTATATGCGCGGTTGATTATAAAACCCTATCCATCATGTTGAACCTCAGAAAAAGCATATAGTCTTATTGGGATTGCATGTCAGCAAAATGCTACATACAAAATTTGCGGTTGACGCGTGCGGTCTTGACGTTATTTCCACGTATAACGGCAAAATAAAGAAAATTTACTCAAAATAAAGGTTGTGTAACATCATTATTAAATATAAAACAATAAGTGTAGCTTACACGGACCTGGAAATGGTACAGCTTTCTTATGAATCGAAAACTGCACAGGACCACATAAGAAATTTACGGTTTGATCTCACGGTTTTGATGTTATTTCAATTTTTGAGGGTAAAGAAAGCGTTCGGCGGTGCCCTTTCCAAGCATGTTTTACATGCGCGGTTGATTATAAAACCCTATCCATCATGTTGAACCTCAGAAAAAGCATATAGTCTTATTGGGATTGCATGTCAGCAAAATGCTACATACAAAATTTGCGGTTGACGCGTGCGGTCTTGACGTTATTTCCACGTATAACGGCAAAATAAAGAAAATTTACTCAGAATAAAGGTTGTCCAACACCATTATTAAATATAAAACAATAAGTGTAGCTTACACGGACCTGGAAATGGTATGGCTTTCTTAGGAATCGAACCCTGCACAGGACCACATAAGAAATTTCCGGTTTGAACTCACGGTTTTGATTTTATTTCAATTTTTAAGGGTAAAGAAAACGTTCGGCGGTGCCCTTTCCAAGCATGTTTTACATGCGCGGTTGATTATAAAACCCTATCCATCATGTTGAACCTCAGAAAAAGCATATAGTCTTATTGGGATTGCATGTCAGCAAAATGCTACATACAAAATTTGCGGTTGACGCGTGCGGTCTTGACGTTATTTCCACGTATAACGCCAAAATAAAGAAAATTTACATGCGCGGTTGATTATAAAACCCTATCCATCATGTTGAACCTCAGAAAAAGCATATAGTCTTATTGGGATTGCATGCCAGCAAAATGCTACATAAAAATTTTGCGGTTGACTCGTGCGGTCTAGACGTTATTTCCACGTATAACGGCAAAATAAAGAAAATTTACTCAGAATAAAGGTTGTCCAACACCACTATTAAATATAAAACAATAAGTGTAGCTTACACGGACCTGGAAATGGTATGGCGTTCTTGGAAATCGAACCCTGCACAGGACCACATAAGAAATTTCCGGATTGAACTCACGGTTTTGATGTTATTTCAATTT
This sequence comes from Pteria penguin, assembly GCA_035048485.1. Taxonomy (NCBI): domain Eukaryota; kingdom Metazoa; phylum Mollusca; class Bivalvia; order Pterioida; family Pteriidae; genus Pteria; species Pteria penguin. Next base: position 68,084,968 of record CM068584.1, read on the forward strand.
TTAAGGATAAAGAAAACGTTCGGCGGTGCCCTTTCCAAGCATGTTTTACATGCGCGGTTGATTATAAAACCCTATCCATCATGTTGAACCTCAGAAAAAGCATATAGTCTTATTGGGATTGCATGCCAGCAAAATGCTACATACAAAATTTGCGGTTGACGCGTGCGGTCTTGACGTTATTTCCACGTATAACTCCAAATTAAAGAAAATTTACTCAGAATAAAGGTTGTCCAACATCATTATTAAATATAAAACAATAAGTGTAGCTTACACGGACCTGGAAATCGTTTGGCTTTCTTACGAATCGAACCCTGCACAGGACCACATAAGAAACTTCCGGTTTGAACTCACGGTTTTGATTTTATTTCAATTTTTAAGGGTAAAGAAAACGTTCGGCGGTGCCCTTTCCAAGCATGTTTTATATGCGCGGTTGATTATAAAACCCTATCCATCATGTTGAACCTCAGAAAAAGCATATAGTCTTATTGGGATTGCATGTCAGCAAAATGCTACATACAAAATTTGCGGTTGACGCGTGCGGTCTTGACGTTATTTCCACGTATAACTGCAAAATAAAGAAAATTTACTCAAAATAAAGGTTGTCTAACATCAATATTAAATATAAAACAATAAGTGTAGCTTACACGGACCTGGAAATGGTATGGCTTTCTTATGAATCGAACCCTGCACAGGACCACATAAGAAATTTCCGGTTTGAACTCACGGTTTTGATGTTATTTCAACTTTTAAGGGTAAAGAAAGCGTTCGGCGGTGCCCTTTCCAAGCATGTTTTACATGCGCGGTTGATTATAAAACCCTATCCATCATGTTGAACCTCAGAAAAAGCATATAGTCTTATTGGGATTGCATGTCAGCAAAATGCTACATACAAAATTTGCGGTTGACGCGTGCGGTCTTGACGTTATTTCCACGTATAACGGCAAAATAAAGAAAATTTACTCAGAATAAAGGTTGTCCAACATCAATATTAAATATAAAACAATAAGTGTAGCTTACACGGACCTGGAAATCGTTTGGCTTTCTTACAAATCGAACCCTGCACAGGACCACATAAGAAACTTCCGGTTTGAACTCACGGTTTTGATGTTATTTCAATTTTTAAGGATAAAGAAAACGTTCGGCGGTGCCCTTTCCAAGCATGTTTTATATGCGCGGTTGATTATAAAACCCTATCCATCATGTTGAACCTCAGAAAAAGCATATAGTCTTATTGGGATTGCATGTCAGCAAAATGCTACATACAAAATTTGCGGTTGACGCGTGCGGTCTTGACGTTATTTCCACGTATAACGGCAAAATAAAGAAAATTTACTCAAAATAAAGGTTGTCCAACATCATTATTAAATATAAAACAATAAGTGTAGCTTACACGGACCTGGAAATGGTATAGCTTTCTTATGAATCGAAAACTGCACAGGACCACATAAGAAATTTCCGGTTTGATCTCACGGTTTTGATGTTATTTCAATTTTTAAGGGTAAAGAAAGCGTTCGGCGGTGCCCTTTCCAAGCATGTTTTACATGCGCGGTTGATTATAAAACCCTATCCATCATGTTGAACCTCAGAAAAAGCATATAGTCTTATTGGGATTGCATGTCAGCAAAATGCTACATACAAAATTTGCGGTTGACGCGTGCGGTCTTGACGTTATTTCCACGTATAACGGCAAAATAAAGAAAATTTACTCAGAATAAAGGTTGTCCAACACCATTATTAAATATAAAACAATAAGTGTAGCTTACACGGACCTGGAAATCGTTTGGCTTTCTTACGAATCGAACCCTGCACAGGACCACATAAGAAACTTCCGGTTTGAACTCACGGTTTTGATTTTATTTCAATTTTTAAGGGTAAAGAAAACGTTCGGCGGTGCCCTTTCCAAGCATGTTTTATATGCGCGGTTGATTATAAAACCCTATCCATCATGTTGAACCTCAGAAAAAGCATATAGTCTTATTGGGATTGCATGTCAGCAAAATGCTACATACAAAATTTGCGGTTGACGCGTGCGGTCTTGACGTTATTTCCACGTATAACGGCAAAATAAAGAAAATTTACTCAGAATAAAGGTTGTCCAACATCATTATTAAATATAAAACAATAAGTGTAGCTTACACGGACCTGGAACTGGTATAGCTTTCTTATGAATCGAAAACTGCACAGGACCACATAAGAAATTTCCGGTTTGATCTCACGGTTTTGATGTTATTTCAATTTTTAAGGGTAAAGAAAGCGTTCGGCGGTGCCCTTTCCAAGCATGTTTTACATGCGCGGTTGATTATAAAACCCTATCCATCATGTTGAACCTCAGAAAAAGCATATAGTCTTATTGGGATTGCATGTCAGCAAAATGCTACATACAAAATTTGCGGTTGACGCGTGCGGTCTTGACGTTATTTCCACGTATAACTCCAAAATAAAGAAAATTTACTCAGAATAAAGGTTGTCTAACATCAATATTAAATATGAAACAATAAGTGTAGCTTACACGGACCTGGAAATCGTTTGGCTTTCTTACGAATCGAACCCTGCACAGGACCACATAAGAAACTTCCAGTTCAAACTCACGGTTTTGATGTTATTTCAATTTTTAAGGGTAAAGAAAACGTTCGGCGGTGCCCTTTCCAAGCATGTTTTACATGCGCGGTTGATTATAAAACCCTATCCATCATGTTGAACCTCAGAAAAAGCATATAGTCTTATTGGGATTGCATGTCAGCAAAATGCTACATACAAAATTTGCGGTTGACGCGTGCGGTCTTGACGTTATTTCCACGTATAACGCCAAAATAAAGAAAATTTACTCAAAATAAAGGTTGTGTAACATCATTATTAAATATAAAACAATAAGTGTAGCTTACACGGACCTGGAAATGGTAAAGCTTTCTTATGAATCGAACCCTGCACAGGACCACATAAGAAATTTCCGGTTTGAACTCACGGTTTTGATGTTATTTCAACTTTTAAGGGTAAAGAAAGCGTTCGGCGGTGCCCTTTCCAAGCATGTTTTACATGCGCGGTTGATTATAAAACCCTATCCATCATGTTGAACCTCAGAAAAAGCATATAGTCTTATTGGGATTGCATGTCAGCAAAATGCTACATACAAAATTTGCGGTTGACGCGTGCGGTCTTGACGTTATTTCCACGTATACCGGCAAAATAAAGAAAATTTACTCAGAATAAAGGTTGTCTAACATCAATATTAAATATAAAACAATAAGTGTAGCTTACACGGACCTGGAAATGGTATGGCTTTCTTATGAATCGAACCCTGCACAGGACCACATAAGAAATTTCCGGTTTGAACTCACGGTTTTGATTTTATTTCAATTTTTAAGGGTAAAGAAAACGTTCGGCGGTGCCCTTTCCAAGCATGTTTTATATGCGCGGTTGATTATAAAACCCTATCCATCATGTTGAACCTCAGAAAAAGCATATAGTCTTATTGGGATTGCATGTCAGCAAAATGCTACATACAAGATTTGCGGTTGACGCGTGCGGTATTGACGTTATTTCCACGTATAACGGCAAAATAAAGAAAATTTACTCAGAATAAAGGTTGTCCAACAAGAATATTAAATATAAAACAATAAGTGTAGCTTACACGGAAATGGATATGGTATGGCGGTCTTGGGAATCGAACCCTGCACAGGACCACATAAGAAAGTTCCGGTTTGAACTCAAGGTTTTGATGTTAATTCAATTTTTAAGGGTAAAGAAAACGTTCGGCGGTGCCCTTTCCAAGCATGTTTTACATGCGCGGTTGATTATAAAACCCTATCCATCATGTTGAACCTCAGAAAAAGCATATAGTCTTATTGGGATTGCATCTCAGCAAAATGCTGCATACAAAATTTGCGGTTGACGCGTGCGGTCTTGACGTTATTTCCACGTATAACGCCAAAATAAAGAAAATTTACATGCGCGGTTGATTATAAAACCCTATCCATCATGTTGAACCTCAGAAAAAGCATATAGTCTTATTGGGATTGCATGCCAGCAAAATGCTACATACAAAATTTGCCGTTGACTCGTGCGGTCTAGACGTTATTTCCACGTATAACGGCAAAATAAAGAAAATTTACTCAGAATAAAGGTTGTCCAACACCACTATTAAATATAAAACAATAAGTGTAGCTTACACGGACCTGGAAATGGTATGGCGTTCTTGGAAATCGAACCCTGCACAGGACCACATAAGAAATTTCCGGATTGAACTCACGGTTTTGATGTTATTTCAATTTTTAAGGATAAAGAAAACGTTCGGCGGTGCCCTTTCCAAGCATGTTTTACATGCGCGGTTGATTATAAAACCCTATCCATCATGTTGAACCTCAGAAAAAGCATATAGTCTTATTGGGATTGCATGCCAGCAAAATGCTACATACAAAATTTGCGGTTGACTCGTGCGGTCTAGACGTTATTTCCACGTATAACTCCAAAATAAAGAAAATTTACTAAAAATAAAGGTTGTCTAACATCAATATTAAATATAAAACAATAAGTGTAGCTTACACGGACCTGGAAATCGTTTGGCTTTCTTACGAATCGAACCCTGCACAGGACCACATAAGAAACTTCCGGTTTGAACTCACGGTTTTGATTTTATTTCAATTTTTAAGGGTAAAGAAAACGTTCGGCGGTGCCCTTTCCAAGCATGTTTTATATGCGCGGTTGATTATAAAACCCTATCCATCATGTTGAACCTCAGAAAAAGCATATAGTCTTATTGGGATTGCATGTCAGCAAAATGCTACATACAAAATTTGCGGTTGACGCGTGCGGTCTTGACGTTATTTCCACGTATAACTCCAAAATAAAGAAAATTTACTCAAAATAAAGGTTGTCTAACATCAATATTAAATATAAAACAATAAGTGTAGCTTACACGGACCTGGAAATGGTATGGCTTTCTTATGAATCGAACCCTGCACAGGACCACATAAGAAATTTCCGGTTTGAACTCACGGTTTTGATGTTATTTCAACTTTTAAGGGTAAAGAAAGCGTTCGGCGGTGCCCTTTCCAAGCATGTTTTACATGCGCGGTTGATTATAAAACCCTCTCCATCATGTTGAACCTCAGAAAAAGCATATAGTCTTATTGGGATTGCATGTCAGCAAAATGCTACATACAAAATTTGCGGCTGACGCGTGCGGTCTTGACGTTATTTCCACGTATACCGGCAAAATAAAGAAAATTTACTCAGAATAAAGGTTGTCTAACATCAATATTAAATATAAAACAATAAGTGTAGCTTACACGGACCTGGAAATGGTATGGCTTTCTTATGAATCGAACCCTGCACAGGACCATATCAGAAATTTCCGGTTTGAACTCACGGTTTTGATGTTATTTCAATTTTTAAGGGTAAAGAAAACGTTCGGCGGTGCCCTTTCCAAGCATGTTTTATATGCGCGGTTGATTATAAAACCCTATCCATCATGTTGAACCTCAGAAAAAGCATATAGTCTTATTGGGATTGCATGTCAGCAAAATGCTACATACAAGATTTGCGGTTGACGCGTGCGGTATTGACGTTATTTCCACGTATAACGGCAAAATAAAGAAAATTTACTCAGAATAAAGGTTGTCCAACAAGAATATTAAATATAAAACAATAAGTGTAGCTTACACGTAACTGGAAATGGTATGGCGGTCTTGGGGATCGAACCCTGCACAGGACCACATAAGAAATTTCAGGATTGAACTCACGGTTTTGATCTTATTTCAATTTTTGAGGGTAAAGAAAACGTTCGGCGGTGCCCTTTCCAAGCATGTTTTACATGCGCGATTGATTATAAAACCCTATCCATCATGTTGAACCTCAGAAAAAGCATATAGTCTTATTGGGATTGCATCTCAGCAAAATGCTGCATACAAAATTTGCGGTTGACGCGTGCGGTCTTGACGTTATTTCCACGTATAACGCCAAAATAAAGAAAATTTACATGCGCGGTTGATTATAAAACCCTATCCATCATGTTGAACCTCAGAAAAAGCATATAGTCTTATTGGGATTGCATGCCAGCAAAATGCTACATACAAAATTTGCCGTTGACTCGTGCGGTCTAGACGTTATTTCCACGTATAACGGCAAAATAAAGAAAATTTACTCAGAATAAAGGTTGTCCAACACCACTATTAAATATAAAACAATAAGTGTAGCTTACACGGACCTGGAAATGGTATGGCGTTCTTGGAAATCGAACCCTGCACAGGACCACATAAGAAATTTCCGGTTTGAACTCACGGTTTTGATGTTATTTCAATTTTTAAGGATAAAGAAAACGTTCGGCGGTGCCCTTTCCAAGCATGTTTTACATGCGCGGTTGATTATAAAACCCTATCCATCATGTTGAACCTCAGAAAAAGCATATAGTCTTATTGGGATTGCATGTCAGCAAAATGCTACATACAAAATTTGCGGTTGACGCGTGCGGTCTTGACGTTATTTCCACGTAAACCTCCAAAATAAAGAAAATTTACTCAAAATAAAGGTTGTCCAGCATCATTTTTAAATATAAAACAATAAGTGTAGCCTACACGGACCTGGAAATGGTATAGCTTTCTTATGAATCGAAAACTGCACAGGACCACATAAGAAATTTCCGGTTTGATCTCACGGTTTTGATGTTATTTCAATTTTTAAGGGTAAAGAAAGCGTTCGGCGGTGCCCTTTCCAAGCATGTTTTACATGCGCGGTTGATTATAAAACCCTATCCATCATGTTGAACCTCAGAAAAAGCATATAGTCTTATTGGGATTGCATGTCAGCAAAATGCTACATACAAAATTTGCGGTTGACGCGTGCGGTCTTGACGTTATTTCCACGTATAACTGCAAAATAAAGAAAATTTACTCAAAATAAAGGTTGTCCAACATCATTATTAAATATAAAACAATAAGTGTAGCTTACACGGACCTGGAAATGGTATGGCTTTCTTATGAATCGAACCCTGCACAGGACCACATAAGAAATTTCCGGTTTGAACTCACGGTTTTGATGTTATTTCAACTTTTAAGGGTAAAGAAAGCGTTCGGCGGTGCCCTTTCCAAGCATGTTTTACATGCGCGGTTGATTATAAAACCCTATCCATCATGTTGAACCTCAGAAAAAGCATATAGTCTTATTGGGATTGCATGTCAGCAAAATGCTACATACAAAATTTGCGGTTGACGCGTGCGGTCTTGACGTTATTTCCACGTATAACGGCAAAATAAAGAAAATTTACTCAGAATAAAGGTTGTCCATTAAGAATATTAAATATAAAACAATAAGTGTAGCTTACACGGACCTGGAAATGGTATGGCTTTCTTGGGAATCGAACCCTGCACAGGACCACATAAGAAATTTCCGGTTTGAACTCACGGTTTTGATGTTAATTCAATTTTTGAGGGTAAAGAAAACGTTCGGCGGTGCCCTTTCCAAGCATGTTTTACATGCGCGGTTGATTATAAAACCCTATCCATCATGTTGAACCTCAGAAAAAGCATATAGTCTTATTGGGATTGCATGTCAGCAAAATGCTACATACAAAATTTGCGGTTGACGCGTGCGGTCTTGACGTTATTTCCACGTATAACGGCAAAATAAAGAAAATTTACTCAGAATAAAGGTTGTCCAGCACCATTATTAAATATAAAACAATAAGTGTAGCTTACACGGACCTGGAAATGGTATGGCGTTCTTGGAAATCGAACCCTGCACAGGACCACATAAGAAATTTCCGGTTTGAACTCACGGTTTTGATGTTATTTCAATTTTTAAGGGTAAAGAAAGCGTTCGGCGGTGCCCTTTCCAAGCATGTTTTACATGCGCGGTTGATTATAAAACCCTATCCATCATGTTGAACCTCAGAAAAAGCATATAGTCTTATTGGGATTGCATCTCAGCAAAATGCTGCATACAAAATTTGCGGTTGACGCGTGCGGTCTTGACGTTATTTCCACGTATAACGCCAAAATAAAGAAAATTTACATGCGCGGTTGATTATAAAACCCTATCCATCATGTTGAACCTCAGAAAAAGCATATAGTCTTATTGGGATTGCATGCCAGCAAAATGCTACAAAGAAATTTTGCGGTTGACTCGTGCGGTCTAGACGTTATTTCCACGTATAACGGCAAAATAAAGAAAATTTACTCAGAATAAAGGTTGTCCAACACCACTATTAAATATAAAACAATAAGTGTAGCTTACACGGACCTGGAAATGGTATGGCGTTCTTGGAAATCGAACCCTGCACAGGACCACATAAGAAATTTCCGGTTTGAACTCACGGTTTTGATGTTATTTCAATTTTTAAGGATAAAGAAAACGTTCGGCGGTGCCCTTTCCAAGCATGTTTTACATGCGCGGTTGATTATAAAACCCTATCCATCATGTTGAACCTCAGAAAAAGCATATAGTCTTATTGGGATTGCATGTCAGCAAAATGCTACATACAAAATTTGCGGTTGACGCGTGCGGTCTTGACGTTATTTCCACGTATAACTCCAAAATAAAGAAAATTTACTCAAAATAAAGGTTGTCTAACATCAATATTAAATATAAAACAATAAGTGTAGCTTACACGGACCTGGAAATGGTATAGCTTTCTTATGAATCGAAAACTGCACAGGACCACATAAGAAATTTCCGGTTTGATCTCACGGTTTTGATGTTATTTCAATTTTTAAGGGTAAAGAAAGCGTTCGGCGGTGCCCTTTCCAAGCATGTTTTACATGCGCGGTTGATTATAAAACCCTATCCATCATGTTGAACCTCAGAAAAAGCATATAGTCTTATTGGGATTGCATGTCAGCAAAATGCTACATACAAAATTTGCGGTTGACGCGTGCGGTCTTGACGTTATTTCCACGTATAACTCCAAAATAAAGAAAATTTACTCAAAATAAAGGTTGTCTAACATCAATATTAAATATAAAACAATAAGTGTAGCTTACACGGACCTGGAAATGGTATGGCTTTCTTATGAATCGAACCCTGCACAGGACCACATAAGAAATTTCCGGTTTGAACTCACGGTTTTGATGTTATTTCAACTTTTAAGGGTAAAGAAAGCGTTCGGCGGTGCCCTTTCCAAGCATGTTTTACATGCGCGGTTGATTATAAAACCCTATCCATCATGTTGAACCTCAGAAAAAGCATATAGTCTTATTGGGATTGCATGTCAGCAAAATGCTACATACAAAATTTGCGGTTGACGCGTGCGGTCTTGACGTTATTTCCACGTATAACGGCAAAATAAAGAAAATTTACTCAGAATAAAGGTTGTCCAACAAGAATATTAAATATAAAACAATAAGTGTAGCTTACACGGACCTGGATATGGTATGGCGGTCTTGGGAATCGAACCCTGCACAGGACCACATAAGAAATTTCCGGTTTGAACTCACGGTTTTGATGTTAATTCAATTTTTGAGGGTAAAGAAAACGTTCGGCGGTGCCCTTTCCAAGCATGTTTTACATGCGCGGTTGATTATAAAACCCTATCCATCATGTTGAACCTCAGAAAAAGCATATAGTCTTATTGGGATTGCATGTCAGCAAAATGCTACATACAAAATTTGCGGTTGACGCGTGCGGTCTTGACGTTATTTCCACGTATAACGGCAAAATAAAGAAAATTTACTCAGAATAAAGGTTGTCCAACACCATTATTAAATATAAAACAATAAGTGTAGCTTACACGGACCTGGAAATGGTATGGCGTTCTTGGAAATCGAACCCTGCACAGGACCACATAAGAAACTTCCGGTTTGAACTCACGGTTTTGATGTTATTTCAATTTTTGAGGGTAAAGAAAGCGTTCGGCGGTGCCCTTTCCAAGCATGTTTTACATGCGCGATTGATTATAAAACCCTATCCATCATGTTGAACCTCAGAAAAAGCATATAGTCTTATTGGGATTGCATCTCAGCAAAATGCTGCATACAAAATTTGCGGTTGACGCGTGCGGTCTTGACGTTATTTCCACGTATAACGCCAAAATAAAGAAAATTTACATGCGCGGTTGATTATAAAACCCTATCCATCATGTTGAACCTCAGAAAAAGCATATAGTCTTATTGGGATTGCATGCCAGCAAAATGCTACATAAAAATTTTGCGGTTGACTCGTGCGGTCTAGACGTTATTTCCACGTATAACGGCAAAATAAAGAAAATTTACTCAGAATAAAGGTTGTCCAACACCACTATTAAATATAAAACAATAAGTGTAGATTACACGGACCTGGAAATGGTATGGCGTTCTTGGAAATCTAACCCTGCACAGGACCACATAAGAAATTTCCGGATTGAACTCACGGTTTTGATGTTATTTCAATTTTTAAGGATAAAGAAAACGTTCGGCGGTGCCCTTTCCAAGCATGTTTTACATGCGCGGTTGATTATAAAACCCTATCCATCATGTTGAACCTCAGAAAAAGCATATAGTCTTATTGGGATTGCATGCCAGCAAAATGCTACATACAAAATTTGCGGTTGACGCGTGCGGTCTTGACGTTATTTCCACGTATAACTCCAAAATAAAGAAAATTTACTCAGAATAAAGGTTGTCCAACATCATTATTAAATATAAAACAATAAGTGTAGCTTACACGGACCTGGAAATCGTTTGGCTTTCTTACGAATCGAACCCTGCACAGGACCACATAAGAAACTTCCGGTTTGAACTCACGGTTTTGATTTTATTTCAATTTTTAAGGGTAAAGAAAACGTTCGGCGGTGCCCTTTCCAAGCATGTTTTATATGCGCGGTTGATTATAAAACCCTATCCATCATGTTGAACCTCAGAAAAAGCATATAGTCTTATTGGGATTGCATGTCAGCAAAATGCTACATACAAAATTTGCGTTTGACGCGTGCGGTCTTGACGTTATTTCCACGTATAACTCCAAAATAAAGAAAATTTACTCAAAATAAAGGTTGTCTAACATCAATATTAAATATAAAACAATAAGTGTAGCTTACACGGACCTGGAAATGGTATGGCTTTCTTATGAATCGAACCCTGCACAGGACCACATCAGAAATTTCCGGTTTGAACTCACGGTTTTGATGTTATTTCAACTTTTAAGGGTAAAGAAAGCGTTCGGCGGTGCCCTTTCCAAGCATGTTTTCCATGCGCGGTTGATTATAAAACCCTATCCATCATGTTGAACCTCAGAAAAAGCATATAGTCTTATTGGGATTGCATGTCAGCAAAATGCTACATACAAAATTTGCGGTTGACGCGTGCGGTCTTGACGTTATTTCCACGTATACCGGCAAAATAAAGAAAATTTACTCAGAATAAAGGTTGTCTAACATCAATATTAAATATAAAACAATAAGTGTAGCTTACACGGACCTGGAAATGGTATGACGTTCTTGGAAATCGAACCCTGCACAGGACCACATAAGAAATTTCCGGTTTGAACTCACGGTTTTGATGTTATTTCAATTTTTGAGGGTAAAGAAAGCGTTCGGCGGTGCCTTTTCCAAGCATGTTTTACATGCGCGATTGATTATAAAACCCTATCCATCATGTTGAACCTCAGAAAAAGCATATAGTCTTATTGGGATTGCATCTCAGCAAAATGCTGCATACAAAATTTGCGGTTGACGCGTGCGGTCTTGACGTTATTTCCACGTATAACGCCAAAATAAAGAAAATTTACATGCGCGGTTGATTATAAAACCCTATCCATCATGTTGAACCTCAGAAAAAGCATATAGTCTTATTGGGATTGCATGCCAGCAAAATGCTACATACAAAATTTGCCGTTGACTCGTGCGGTCTAGACGTTATTTCCACGTATAACGGCAAAATAAAGAAAATTTACTCAGAATAAAGGTTGTCCAACACCACTATTAAATATAAAACAATAAGTGTAGCTTACACGGACCTGGAAATGGTATGGCGTTCTTGGAAATCGAACCCTGCACAGGACCACATAAGAAATTTCCGGTTTGAACTCACGGTTTTGATGTTATTTCAATTTTTAAGGATAAAGAAAACGTTCGGCGGTGCCCTTTCCAAGCATGTTTTACATGCGCGGTTGATTATAAAACCCTATCCATCATGTTGAACCTCAGAAAAAGCATATAGTCTTATTGGGATTGCATGTCAGCAAAATGCTACATACAAAATTTGCGGTTGACGCGTGCGGTCTTGACGTTATTTCCACGTATAACGGCAAAATAAAGAAAATTTACTCAGAATAAAGGTTGTCCATTAAGAATATTAAATATAAAACAATAAGTGTAGCTTACACGGACCTGGAAATGGTATGGCGTTCTTGGAAATCGAACCCTGCACAGGACCACATAAGAAATTTCCGGTTTGAACTCACGGTTTTGATGTTATTTCAATTTTTGAGGGTAAAGAAAGCGTTCGGCGGTGCCTTTTCCAAGCATGTTTTACATGCGCGATTGATTATAAAACCCTATCCATCATGTTGAACCTCAGAAAAAGCATATAGTCTTATTGGGATTGCATCTCAGCAAAATGCTGCATACAAAATTTGCGGTTGACGCGTGCGGTCTTGACGTTATTTCCACGTATAACGCCAAAATAAAGAAAATTTACATGCGCGGTTGATTATAAAACCCTATCCATCATGTTGAACCTCAGAAAAAGCATATAGTCTTATTGGGATTGCATGCCAGCAAAATGCTACATACAAAATTTGCGGTTGACTCGTGCGGTCTAGACGTTATTTCCACGTATAACGGCAAAATAAAGAAAATTTACTCAGAATAAAGGTTGTCCAACACCACTATTAAATATAAAACAATAAGTGTAGATTACACGGACCTGGAAATGGTATGGCGTTCTTGGAAATCTAACCCTGCACAGGACCACATAAGAAATTTCCGGATTGAACTCACGGTTTTGATGTTATTTCAATTTTTAAGGATAAAGAAAACGTTCGGCGGTGCCCTTTCCAAGCATGTTTTACATGCGCGGTTGATTATAAAACCCTATCCATCATGTTGAACCTCAGAAAAAGCATATAGTCTTATTGGGATTGCATGTCAGCAAAATGCTACATACAAAATTTGCGGTTGACGCGTGCGGTCTTGACGTTATTTCCACGTATAACTCCAAAATAAAGAAAATTTACTCAGAATAAAGGTTGTCCAACATCATTATTAAATATAAAACAATAAGTGTAGCTTACACGGACCTGGAAATCGTTTGGCTTTCTTACGAATCGAACCCTGCACAGGACCACATAAGAAACTTCCGGTTTGAACTCACGGTTTTGATTTTATTTCAATTTTTAAGGGTAAAGAAAACGTTCGGGGGTGCCCTTTCCAAGCATGTTTTATATGCGCGGTTGATTATAAAACCCTATCCATCATGTTGAACCTCAGAAAAAGCATATAGTCTTATTGGGATTGCATGTCAGCAAAATGCTACATACAAAATTTGCGGTTGACGCGTGCGGTCTTGACGTTATTTCCACGTATAACTCCAAAATAAAGAAAATTTACTCAAAATAAAGGTTGTCTAACATCAATATTAAATATAAAACAATAAGTGTAGCTTACACGGACCTGGAAATGGTATGGCTTTCTTATGAATCGAACCCTGCACAGGACCACATAAGAAATTTCCGGTTTGAACTCACGGTTTTGATGTTATTTCAACTTTTAAGGGTAAAGAAAGCGTTCGGCGGTGCCCTTTCCAAGCATGTTTTACATGCGCGGTTGATTATAAAACCCTATCCATCATGTTGAACCTCAGAAAAAGCATATAGTCTTATTGGGATTGCATGTCAGCAAAATGCTACATACAAAATTTGCGGTTGACGCGTGCGGTCTTGACGTTATTTCCACGTATACCGGCAAAATAAAGAAAATTTACTCAGAATAAAGGTTGTCTAACATCAATATTAAATATAAAACAATAAGTGTAGCCTACACGGACCTGGAAATGGTATGGCTTTCTTATGAATCGAACCCTGCACAGGACCACATCAGAAATTTCCGGTTTGAACTCACGGTTTTGATGTTATTTCAATTTTTAAGGGTAAAGAAAACGTTCGGCGGTGCCCTTTCCAAGCATGTTTTATATGCGCGGTTGATTATAAAACCCTATCCATCATGTTGAACCTCAGAAAAAGCATATAGTCTTATTGGGATTGCATGTCAGCAAAATGCTACATACAAAATTTGCGGTTGACGCGTGCGGTATTGACGTTATTTCCACGTATAACGGCAAAATAAAGAAAATTTACTCAGAATAAAGGTTGTCCATTAAGAATATTAAATATAAAACAATAAGTGTAGCTTACACGGACCTGGAAATGGTATGGCGTTCTTGGAAATCGAACCCTGCACAGGACCACATAGGAAATTTCGGGTTTGAACTCACGGTTTTGATGTTATTTCAACGTTTAAGGGTAAAGAAAGCGTTCGGCGGTGCCCTTTCCAAGCATGTTTTACATGCGCGATTGATTATAAAACCCTATCCATCATGTTGAACCTCAGAAAAAGCATATAGTCTTATTGGGATTGCATGTCAGCAAAATGCTGCATACAAAATTTGCGGTTGACGCGTGCGGTCTTGACGTTATTTCCACGTATAACGCCAAAATAAAAAAAAATTTACATGCGCGGTTGATTATAAAACCCTATCCATCATGTTGAACCTCAGAAAAAGCATATAGTCTTATTGGGATTGCATGCCAGCAAAATGCTACATACAAAATTTGCGGTTGACTCGTGCGGTCTTGACGTTATTTCCACGTATAACGGCAAAATAAAGAAAATTTACTCAGAATAAAGGTTGTCCAACACCACTATTAAATATAAAACAATAAGTGTAGCTTACACGGACCTGGAAATGGTATGGCTTTCTTATGAATCGAACCCTGCACAGGACCACATAAGAAATTTCCGGTTTGAACTCACGGTTTTGATGTTATTTCAATTTTTAAGGGTAAAGAAAACGTTCGGCGGTGCCCTTTCCAAGCATGTTTTATATGCGCGGTTGATTATAAAACCCTATCCATCATGTTGAACCTCAGAAAAAGCATATAGTCTTATTGGGATTGCATGTCAGCAAAATGCTACATACAAGATTTGCGGTTGACGCGTGCGGTATTGACGTTATTTCCACGTATAACGGCAAAATAAAGAAAATTTACTCAGAATAAAGGTTGTCCAACAAGAATATTAAATATAAAACAATAAGTGTAGCTTACACGGACCTGGATATGGTATGGCGTTCTTGGAAATCGAACCCTGCACAGGACCACACAAGAAATTTCCGGTTTCAACTCACGGTTTTGATGTTATTTCAATTTTTGAGGGTAAAGAAAACGTTCGGCGGTGCCCTTTCCAAGCATGTTTTACATGCGCGATTGATTATAAAACCCTATCCATCATGTTGAACCTCAGAAAAAGCATATAGTCTTATTGGGATTGCATGTCAGCAAAATGCTGCATACAAAATTTGCGGTTGACGCGTGCGGTCTTGACGTTATTTCCACGTATAACGCCAAAATAAAGAAAATTTACATGCGCGGTTGATTATAAAACCCTATCCATCATGTTGAACCTCAGAAAAAGCATATAGTCTTATTGGGATTGCATGCCAGCAAAATGCTACATACAAAATTTGCCGTTGACTCGTGCGGTCTAGACGTTATTTCCACGTATAACGGCAAAATAAAGAAAATTTACTCAGAATAAAGGTTGTCCAACACCACTATTAAATATAAAACAATAAGTGTAGCTTACACGGACCTGGAAATGGTATGGCGTTCTTGGAAATCGAACCCTGCACAGGACCACATAAGAAATTTCCGGATTGAACTCACGGTTTTGATGTTATTTCAATTTTTAAGGATAAAGAAAACGTTCGGCGGTGCCCTTTCCAAGCATGTTTTACATGCGCGGTTGATTATAAAACCCTATCCATCATGTTGAACCTCAGAAAAAGCATATAGTCTTATTGGGATTGCATGTCAGCAAAATGCTACATACAAAATTTGCGGTTGACGCGTGCGGTCTTGACGTTATTTCCACGTATAACTCCAAAATAAAGAAAATTTACTCAGAATAAAGGTTGTCCAACATCATTATTAAATATAAAACAATAAGTGTAGCTTACACGGACCTGGAAATCGTTTGGCTTTCTTACGAATCGAACCCTGCACAGGACCACATAAGAAACTTCCGGTTTGAACTCACGGTTTTGATTTTATTTCAATTTTTAAGGGTAAAGAAAACGTTCGGCGGTGCCCTTTCCAAGCATGTTTTATATGCGCGGTTGATTATAAAACCCTATCCATCATGTTGAACCTCAGAAAAAGCATATAGTCTTATTGGGATTGCATGTCAGCAAAATGCTACATACAAAATTTGCGGTTGACGCGTGCGGTCTTGACGTTATTTCCACGTATAACGGCAAAATAAAGAAAATTTACTCAAAATAAAGGTTGTCTAACATTATTATTAAATATAAAACAATAAGTGTAGCTTACACGGACCTGGAAATGGTATGGCTTTCTTATGAATCGAACCCTGCACAGGACCACATCAGAAATTTCCGGTTTGAACTCACGGTTTTGATGTTATTTCAACTTTTAAGGGTAAAGAAAGCGTTCGGCGGTGCCCTTTCCAAGCATGTTTTACATGCGCGGTTGATTATAAAACCCTATCCATCATGTTGAACCTCAGAAAAAGCATATAGTCTTATTGGGATTGCATGTCAGCAAAATGCTGCATACAAAATTTGCGGTTGACGCGTGCGGTCTTGACGTTATTTCCACGTATAACGCCAAAATAAAGAAAATTTACATGCGCGGTTGATTATAAAACCCTATCCATCATGTTGAACCTCAGAAAAAGCATATAGTCTTATTGGGATTGCATGCCAGCAAAATGCTACAAAGAAATTTTGCGGTTGACTCGTGCGGTCTAGACGTTATTTCCACGTATAACGGCAAAATAAAGAAAATTTACTCAGAATAAAGGTTGTCCAACACCACTATTAAATATAAAACAATAAGTGTAGCTTACACGGACCTGGAAATGGTATGGCGTTCTTGGAAATCGAACCCTGCACAGGACCACATAAGAAATTTCCGGATTGAACTCACGGTTTTGATGTTATTTCAATTTTTAAGGATAAAGAAAACGTTCGGCGGTGCCCTTTCCAAGCATGTTTTACATGCGCGGTTGATTATAAAACCCTATCCATCATGTTGAACCTCAGAAAAAGCATATAGTCTTATTGGGATTGCATGCCAGCAAAATGCTACATACAAAATTTGCGGTTGACGCGTGCGGTCTTGACGTTATTTCCACGTATAACGCCAAAATAAAGAAAATTTACTCAGAATAAAGGTTGTCCAACATCATTATTAAATATAAAACAATAAGTGTAGCTTACACGGACCTGGAAATCGTTTGGCTTTCTTACGAATCGAACCCTGCACAGGACCACATAAGAAACTTCCGGTTTGAACTCACGGTTTTGATTTTATTTCAATTTTTAAGGGTAAAGAAAACGTTCGGGGGTGCCCTTTCCAAGCATGTTTTATATGCGCGGTTGATTATAAAACCCTATCCATCATGTTGAACCTCAGAAAAAGCATATAGTCTTATTGGGATTGCATGTCAGCAAAATGCTACATACAAAATTTGCGGTTGACGCGTGCGGTCTTGACGTTATTTCCACGTATAACGGCAAAATAAAGAAAATTTACTCAAAATAAAGGTTGTCTAACATCAATATTAAATATAAAACAATAAGTGTAGCTTACACGGACCTGGAAATGGTATGGCTTTCTTATGAATCGAACCCTGCACAGGACCACATCAGAAATTTCCGGTTTGAACTCACGGTTTTGATGTTATTTCAATTTTTAAGGGTAAAGAAAACGTTCGGCGGTGCCCTTTCCAAGCATGTTTTATATGCGCGGTTGATTATAAAACCCTATCCATCATGTTGAACCTCAGAAAAAGCATATAGTCTTATTGGGATTGCATGTCAGCAAAATGCTACATACAAAATTTGCGGTTGACGCGTGCGGTCTTGACGTTATTTCCACGTATAACGGCAAAATAAAGAAAATTTACTCAGAATAAAGGTTGTCCATTAAGAATATTAAATATAAAACAATAAGTGTAGCTTACACGGACCTGGAAATGGTATGACGTTCTTGGAAATCGAACCCTGCACAGGACCACATAAGAAATTTCGGATTTGAACTCACGGTTTTGATGTTATTTCAATTTTTGAGGGTAAAGAAAGCGTTCGGCGGTGCCCTTTCCAAGCATGTTTTACATGCGCGATTGATTATAAAACCCTATCCATCATGTTGAACCTCAGAAAAAGCATATAGTCTTATTGGGATTGCATCTCAGCAAAATGCTGCATACAAAATTTGCGGTTGACGCGTGCGGTCTTGACGTTATTTCCACGTATAACGCCAAAATAAAGAAAATTTACATGCGCGGTTGATTATAAAACCCTATCCATCATGTTGAACCTCAGAAAAAGCATATAGTCTTATTGGGATTGCATGCCAGCAAAATGCTACATAAAAAATTTGCGATTGACTCGTGCGGTCTTGACGTTATTTCCACGTATAACGGCAAAATAAAGAAAATTTACTCAGAATAAAGGTTGTCCAACACCACTATTAAATATAAAACAATAAGTGTAGATTACACGGACCTGGAAATGGTATGGCTTTCTTATGAATCGAACCCTGCACAGGACCACATAAGAAATTTCCGGTTTGAACTCACGGTTTTGATGTTATTTCAATTTTTAAGGGTAAAGAAAACGTTCGGCGGTGCCCTTTCCAAGCATGTTTTATATGCGCGGTTGATTATAAAACCCTATCCATCATGTTGAACCTCAGAAAAAGCATATAGTCTTATTGGGATTGCATGTCAGCAAAATGCTACATACAAGATTTGCGGTTGACGCGTGCGGTATTGACGTTATTTCCACGTATAACGGCAAAATAAAGAAAATTTACTCAGAATAAAGGTTGTCCATTAAGAATATTAAATATAAAACAATAAGTGTAGCTTACACGGACCTGGATATGGTATGGCGTTCTTGGAAATCGAACCCTGCACAGGACCACATAAGAAATTTCGGGTTTGAACTCACGGTTTTGATGTTATTTCAATTTTTGAGGGTAAAGAAAGCGTTCGGCGGTGCCCTTTCCAAGCATGTTTTACATGCGCGATTGATTATAAAACCCTATCCATCATGTTGAACCTCAGAAAAAGCATATAGTCTTATTGGGATTGCATCTCAGCAAAATGCTGCATACAAAATTTGCGGTTGACGCGTGCGGTCTTGACGTTATTTCCACGTATAACGCCAAAATAAAGAAAATTTACATGCGCGGTTGATTATAAAAACCCTATCCATCATGTTGAACCTCAGAAAAAGCATATAGTCTTATTGGGATTGCATGCCAGCAAAATGCTACATACAAAATTTGCGGTTGACTCGTGCGGTCTAGACGTTATTTCCACGTATAACGGCAAAATAAAGAAAATTTACTCAGAATAAAGGTTGTCCAACACCACTATTAAATATAAAAAAATAAGTGTAGCTTACACGGACCTGGAAATGGTATGGCGTTCTTGGAAATCGAACCCTGCACAGGACCACATAAGAAATTTCCGGTTTGAACTCACGGTTTTGATGTTATTTCAATTTTTAAGGATAAAGAAAACGTTCGGCGGTGCCCTTTCCAAGCATGTTTTACATGCGCGGTTGATTATAAAACCCTATCCATCATGTTGAACCTCAGAAAAAGCATATAGTCTTATTGGGATTGCATGTCAGCAAAATGCTACATACAAAATTTGCGGTTGACGCGTGCGGTCTTGACGTTATTTCCACGTATAACTCCAAAATAAAGAAAATTTACTCAAAATAAAGGTTGTCTAACATCAATATTAAATATAAAACAATAAGTGTAGCTTACACGGACCTGGAAATGGTATGGCTTTCTTATGAATCGAACCCTGCACAGGACCACATAAGAAATTTCCGGTTTGAACTCACGGTTTTGATGTTATTTCAATTTTTAAGGGTAAAGAAAACGTTCGGCGGTGCCCTTTCCAAGCATGTTTTATATGCGCGGTTGATTATAAAACCCTATCCATCATGTTGAACCTCAGAAAAAGCATATAGTCTTATTGGGATTGCATGTCAGCAAAATGCTACATACAAAATTTGCGGTTGACGCGTGCGGTCTTGACGTTATTTCCACGTATAACGGCAAAATAAAGAAAATTTACTCAGAATAAAGGTTGTCCATTAAGAATATTAAATATAAAACAATAAGTGTAGCTTACACGTAACTGGAAATGGTATGGCGGTCTTGGGGATCGAACCCTGCACAGGACCACATAAGAAATTTCCGGTTTGAACTCACGGTTTCGATGTTAATTCAATTTTTGAGGGTAAAGAAAACGTTCGGCGGTGCCCTTTCCAAGCATGTTTTACATGCGCGGTTGATTATAAAACCCTATCCATCATGTTGAACCTCAGAAAAAGCATATAGTCTTATTGGGATTGCATGTCAGCAAAATGCTACATACAAAATTTGCGGTTGACGCGTGCGGTCTTGACGTTATTTCCACGTATAACGCCAAAATAAAGAAAATTTACATGCGCGGTTGATTATAAAACCCTATCCATCATGTTGAACCTCAGAAAAAGCATATAGTCTTATTGGGATTGCATGTCAGCAAAATGCTACATACAAAATTTGCGGTTGACGCGTGCGGTCTTGACGTTATTTCCACGTATAACGGCAAAATAAAGAAAATTTACTCAGAATAAAGGTTGTCCAACACCACTATTAAATATAAAACAATAAGTGTAGCTTACACGGACCTGGAAATGGTATGGCGTTCTTGGAAATCGAACCCTGCACAGGACCACATAGGAAATTTCGGGTTTGAACTCACGGTTTTGATGTTATTTCAACGTTTAAGGGTAAAGAAAACGTTCGGCGGTGCCCTTTCCAAGCATGTTTTACATGCGCGATTGATTATAAAACCCTATCCATCATGTTGAACCTCAGAAAAAGCATATAGTCTTATTGGGATTGCATGTCAGCAAATGCTGCATACAAAATTTGCGGTTGACGCGTGCGGTCTTGACGTTATTTCCACGTATAACGCCAAAATAAAGAAAATTTACATGCGCGGTTGATTATAAAACCCTATCCATCATGTTGAACCTCAGAAAAAGCATATAGTCTTATTGGGATTGCATGCCAGCAAAATGCTACATACAAAATTTGCGATTGACTCGTGCGGTCTAGACGTTATTTCCACGTATAACGGCAAAATAAAGAAAATTTACTCAGAATAAAGGTTGTCCAACACCACTATTAAATATAAAACAATAAGTGTAGCCTACAGGGACCTGGAAATGGTATAGCTTTCTTATGAATCGAAAACTGCACAGGGCCACATAAGAAATTTCGGGTTTGAACTCACGGTTTTGATGTTATTTCAATTTTTAAGGGTAAAGAAAACGTTCGGCGGTGCCCTTTCCAAGCATGTTTTATATGCGCGGTTGATTATAAAACCCTATCCATCATGTTGAACCTCAGAAAAAGCATATAGTCTTATTGGGATTGCATGTCAGCAAAATGCTACATACAAGATTTGCGGTTGACGCGTGCGGTATTGACGTTATTTCCACGTATAACGGCAAAATAAAGAAAATTTACTCAGAATAAAGGTTGTCCAACAAGAATATTAAATATAAAACAATAAGTGTAGCTTACACGGACCTGGAAATGGTATGGCGTTCTTGGAAATCGAACCCTGCACAGGACCACATAAGAAATTTCGGGTTTGAACTCACGGTTTTGATGTTATTTCAATTTTTGAGGGTAAAGAAAGCGTTCGGCGGTGCCCTTTCCAAGCATGTTTTACATGCGCGATTGATTATAAAACCCTATCCATCATGTTGAACCTCAGAAAAAGCATATAGTCTTATTGGGATTGCATCTCAGCAAAATGCTGCATACAAAATTTGCGGTTGACGCGTGCGGTCTTGACGTTATTTCCACGTATAACGCCAAAATAAAGAAAATTTACATGCGCGGTTGATTATAAAACCCTATCCATCATGTTGAACCTCAGAAAAAGCATATAGTCTTATTGGGATTGCATGCCAGCAAAATGCTACATACAAAATTTGCCGTTGACTCGTGCGGTCTAGACGTTATTTCCACGTATAACGGCAAAATAAAGAAAATTTACTCAGAATAAAGGTTGTCCAACACCACTATTAAATATAAAACAATAAGTGTAGCTTACACGGACCTGGAAATGGTATGGCGTTCTTGGAAATCGAACCCTGCACAGGACCACATAAGAAATTTCCGGTTTGAACTCACGGTTTTGATGTTATTTCAATTTTTAAGGATAAAGAAAACGTTCGGCGGTGCCCTTTCCAAGCATGTTTTACATGCGCGGTTGATTATAAAACCCTATCCATCATGTTGAACCTCAGAAAAAGCATATAGTCTTATTGGGATTGCATGTCAGCAAAATGCTACATACAAGATTTGCGGTTGACGCGTGCGGTCTTGACGTTATTTCCACATAAAACTCCAAAATAAAGAAAATTTACTCAAAATAAAGGTTGTGTAACATCATTATTAAATATAAAACAATAAGTGTAGCTTACACGGACCTGGAAATGGTATAGCTTTCTTATGAATCGAAAACTGCACAGGACCACATAAGAAATTTCCGGTTTGATCTCACGGTTTTGATGTTATTTCAATTTTTAAGGGTAAAGAAAACGTTCGGCGGTGCCCTTTCCAAGCATGTTTTATATGCGCGGTTGATTATAAAACCCTATCCATCATGTTGAACCTCAGAAAAAGCATATAGTCTTATTGGGATTGCATGTCAGCAAAATGCTACATACAAAATTTGCGGTTGACGCGTGCGGTCTTGACGTTATTTCCACGTATAACGGCAAAATAAAGAAAATTTACTCAGAATAAAGGTTGTCCATTAAGAATATTAAATATAAAACAATAAGTGTAGCTTACACGTAACTGGAAATGGTATGGCGGTCTTGGGGATCGAACCCTGCACAGGACCACATAAGAAATTTCCGGTTTGAACTCACGGTTTCGATGTTAATTCAATTTTTGAGGGTAAAGAAAACGTTCGGCGGTGCCCTTTCCAAGCATGTTTTACATGCGCGGTTGATTATAAAACCCTATCCATCATGTTGAACCTCAGAAAAAGCATATAGTCTTATTGGGATTGCATGCCAGCAAAATGCTACATACAAAATTTGCGGTTGACGCGTGCGGTCTTGACGTTATTTCCACGTATAACGCCAAAATAAATAAAATTTACATGCGCGGCTATCCATCATGTTGAATCTTTTAAAAAGCATATAGTCTTATTGGGATTGCATGTCAGCAAAATGCTACATACAAAATTTGCGGTTGACGCGTGCGGTCTTGACGTTATTTCCACGTATAACGGCAAAATAAAGAAAATTTACTCAGAATAAAGGTTGTCCATTAAGAATATTAAATATAAAACAGTAAGTGTAGCTTACACGGACCAGGAAATGGTATGGCTTTCTTAGGAATCGAACCCTGCACAGGACCACATAAGAAATTTCCGGTTTGAACTCACGGTTTTGATGTTATTTCAACGTTTAAGGGTAAAGGAAGCGTTCGGCGGTGCCCTTTCCAAGCATGTTTTACATGCGCGATTGATTATAAAACCCTATCCATCATGTTGAACCTCAGAAAAAGCATATAGTCTTATTGGGATTGCATGTCAGCAAAATGCTGCATACAAAATTTGCGGTTGACGCGTGCGGTCTTGACGTTATTTCCACGTATAACGCCAAAATAAAGAAAGTTTACATGCGCGGTTGATTATAAAACCCTATCCATCATGTTGAACCTCAGAAAAAGCATATAGTCTTATTGGGATTGCATGCCAGCAAAATGCTACATACAAAATTTGCGGTTGACTCGTGCGGTCTAGACGTTATTTCCACGTATAACGGCAAAATAAAGAAAATTTACTCAGAATAAAGGTTGTCCAACACCACTATTAAATATAAAACAATAAGTGTAGCTTACACGGACCTGGAAATGGTATGGCGTTCTTGGAAATCGAACCCTGCACAGGACCACATAAGAAATTTCCGGTTTGAACTCACGGTTTTGATGTTATTTCAATTTTTAAGGATAAAGAAAACGTTCGGCGGTGCCCTTTCCAAGCATGTTTTACATGCGCGGTTGATTATAAAACCCTATCCATCATGTTGAACCTCAGAAAAAGCATATAGTCTTATTGGGATTGCATGCCAGCAAAATGCTACATACAAAATTTGCGGTTGACGCGTGCGGTCTTGACGTTATTTCCACGTATAACGGCAAAATAAAGAAAATTTACTCAGAATAAAGGTTGTCCAACACCATTATTAAATATAAAACAATAAGTGTAGCTTACACGGACCAGGAAATGGTATGGCGTTCTTACGAATCGAACCCTGCACAGGACCACATAAGAAATTTCCGGATTGAACTCACGGTTTTGATGTTATTTCAATTTTTAAGGGTAAAGAAAACGTTCGGCGGTGCCCTTTCCAAGCATGTTTTATATGCGCGGTTGATTATAAAACCCTATCCATCATGTTGAACCTCAGAAAAAGCATATAGTCTTATTGGGATTGCATGTCAGCAAAATGCTACATACAAAATTTGCGGTTGACGCGTGCGGTCTTGACGTTATTTCCACGTATAACGGCAAAATAAAGAAAATTTACTCAGAATAAAGGTTGTCCAACACCATTATTAAATATAAAACAGTAAGTGTAGCTTACACGGACCAGGAAATGG
This sequence comes from Pteria penguin, assembly GCA_035048485.1. Lineage (NCBI taxonomy): Eukaryota > Metazoa > Mollusca > Bivalvia > Pterioida > Pteriidae > Pteria > Pteria penguin. The sequence continues at coordinate 68,109,889 of CM068584.1, forward strand.
TATGGCGTTCTTAGGAATCGAACCCTGCACAGGACCACATAAGAAATTTCGGGTTTGAACTCACGGTTTTGATGTTATTTCAACGTTTAAGGGTAAATAAAGCGTTCGGCGGTGCCCTTTCCAAGCATGTTTTACATGCGCGATTGATTATAAAACCCTATCCATCATGTTGAACCTCAGAAAAAGCATATAGTCTTATTGGGATTGCATGTCAGCAAAATGCTACATACAAAATTTGCGGTTGACGCGTGCGGTCTTGACGTTATTTCCACGTATAACGGCAAAATAAAGAAAATTTACTCAGAATAAAGGTTGTCCAACACCACTATTAAATATAAAACAATAAGTGTAGCTTACACGGACCTGGAAATGGTATGGCTTTCTTACGAATCGAACCCTGCACAGGACCACATAAGAAACTTCCGGTTTGAACTCACGGTTTTGATGTTATTTCAATTTTAAGGATAAAGAAAACGTTCGGCGGTGCCTTTTCCAAGCATGTTATACATGCGCGGTTGATTATAAAACCCTATCCATCATGTTGAACCTCAGAAAAAGCATATAGTCTTATTGGGATTGCATGTCAGCAAAATGCTACATACAAAATTTGCGGTTGACGCGTGCGGTCTTGACGTTATTTCCACGTATAACGGCAAAATAAAGAAAATTTACTCAAAATAAAGGTTGTCCAGCACCATTATTAAATATAAAACAATAAGTGTAGCTTACAGGGACCTGGAGATAGTATGGCTTTCTTAGGAATCGTGCCCAGCACAGGACCACATAAGTAATTTCCGGTTTGAACTCACGGTTCTGATGTTATTTCAACTTTTAAGGGTAAAGAAAGCGTTCGGCGGTGCAATTTCCAAGCATGTTTTACATGCGCGGTTGACTATAAAACCCTATCCATCATGTTGAACCTCAGAAAAAGCATATAGTCTTATTGGGATTGCATGTCAGCAAAATGCTACATACAAAATTTGCGGTTGACGCGTGCGGTCTTGACGTTATTTCCACGTATAACGGCAAAATAAAGAAAATTTACTCAGAATAAAGGTTGTCCAACACCATTATTAAATATAAAACAGTAAGTGTAGCTTACACGGAACTGGAAATGGTATGGCTTTCTTAGGAATCGAACCCTGCACAGGACCACATAAGAAATTTCGGGTTTGAACTCACGGTTTTGATGTTATTTCAATTTTTAAGGGTAAAGAAAGCGTTCGGCGGTGCCCTTTCCAAGCATGTTTTACATGCGCGATTGATTATAAAACCCTATCCATCATGTTGAACCTCAGAAAAAGCATATAGTCTTATTGGGATTGCATGTCAGCAAAATGCTACATACAAAATTTGCGGTTGACGCGTGCGGTCTTGACGTTATTTCCACGTATAACGGCAAAATAAAGAAAATTTACTCAAAATAAAGGTTGTGCAGCATCATTATTAAATATAAAACAATAAGTGTAGCTTACACGGACATGGAAATGTTATAGCTTTCTTAGGAATCGAACCCTGCACAGGACCACATAAGAAATTTCCGGTTTGAACTCACGGTTTTGATGTTATTTCAATTTTTAAGGGTAAAGAAAGCGTTCGGCGGTGCCCTTTCCAAGCATGTTTTACATGCGCGGTTGATTATAAAACCCTATCCATCATGTTGAACCTCAGAAAAAGCATATAGTCTTATTGGGATTGCATGTCAGCAAAATGCTACATACAAAATTTGCGGTTGACGCGTGCGGTCTTGACGTTATTTCCACGTATAACGGCAAAATAAAGAAAATTTACTCAAAATAAAGGTTGTCCAACATCATTATTAAATATAAAACAGTAAGTGTAGCTTACACGGACCAGGAAATGGTATGGCTTTCTTAGGAATCGAACCCTGCACAGGACCACATAAGAAATTTCGGGTTTGAACTCACGGTTTTGATGTTATTTCAACGTTTAAGGGTAAAGAAATCGTTCGGCGGTGCCCTTTCCAAGCATGTTTTACATGCGCGATTGATTATAAAACCCTATCCATTATGTTGAACCTCAGAAAAAGCATATAGTCTTATTGGGATTGCATGTCAGCAAAATGCTGCATACAAAATTTGCGGTTGACGCGTGCGGTCTTGACGTTATTTCCACGTATAACGGCAAAATAAAGAAAATTTACTTTTCGGCGGTGCCCTTTCGCTTCAGGTTTCACATGCGCGGTTGATTATAAAACCCTATCCATCATGTTGAACCTCAGAAAAAGCATATAGTCTTATTGGGATTGCATGCCAGCAAAATGCTACATAAAAAATTTGCGGTTGACTCGTGCGGTCTTGACGTTATTTCCACGTATAACGGCAAAATAAAGAAAATTTACTCAGAATAAAGGTTGTCCAACACCACTATTAAATATAAAACAATAAGTGTAGATTACACGGACCTGGAAATGGTATGGCTTTCTTATGAATCGAACCCTGCACAGGACCACATAAGAAATTTCCGGTTTGAACTCACGGTTTTGATGTTATTTCAATTTTTAAGGGTAAAGAAAACGTTCGGCGGTGCCCTTTCCAAGCATGTTTTATATGCGCGGTTGATTATAAAACCCTATCCATCATGTTGAACCTCAGAAAAAGCATATAGTCTTATTGGGATTGCATGTCAGCAAAATGCTACATACAAAATTTGCGGTTGACGCGTGCGGTCTTGACGTTATTTCCACGTATAACGGCAAAATAAAGAAAATTTACTCAAAATAAAGGTTGTCCAACACCATTATTAAATATAAAACAGTAAGTGTAGCTTACACGGACCAGGAAATGGTATGGCTTTCTTAGGAATCGAACCCTGCACAGGACCACATAAGAAATTTCGGGTTTGAACTCACGGTTTTGATGTTATTTCAACGTTTAAGGGTAAAGAAATCGTTCGGCGGTGCCCTTTCCAAGCATGTTTTACATGCGCGATTGATTATAAAACCCTATCCATTATGTTGAACCTCAGAAAAAGCATATAGTCTTATTGGGATTGCATGTCAGCAAAATGCTGCATACAAAATTTGCGGTTGACGCGTGCGGTCTTGACGTTATTTCCACGTATATCGCCAAAATAAATAAAACCCTATCCATCATGTTGAACCTCAGAAAAAGCATATAGTCTTATTGGGATTGCATGCCAGCAAAATGCTACATAAAAAATTTGCGATTGACTCGTGCGGTCTTGACGTTATTTCCACGTATAACGGCAAAATAAAGAAAATTTACTCAGAATAAAGGTTGTCCAACACCATTATTAAATATAAAACAGTAAGTGTAGCTTACACGGACCAGGAAATGGTATAGCTTTCTTATGAATCGAAAACTGCACAGGGCCACATAAGAAATTTCGGGTTTGAACTCACGGTTTTGATGTTATTTCAATTTTTAAGGGTAAAGAAAGCGTTCGGCGGTGCCCTTTCCAAGCATGTTTTATATGCGCGGTTGATTATAAAACCCTATCCATCATGTTGAACCTCAGAAAAAGCATATAGTCTTATTGGGATTGCATGTCAGCAAAATGCTACATACAAAATTTGCGGTTGACGCGTGCGGTATTGACGTTATTTCCACGTATAACGGCAAAATAAAGAAAATTTACTCAGAATAAAGGTTGTCCATTAAGAATATTAAATATAAAACAATAAGTGTAGCTTACACGGACCTGGAAATGGTATGACGTTCTTGGAAATCGAACCCTGCACAGGACCACATAAGAAATTTCGGATTTGAACTCACGGTTTTGATGTTATTTCAATTTTTGAGGGTAAAGAAAGCGTTCGGCGGTGCCCTTTCCAAGCATGTTTTACATGCGCGATTGATTATAAAACCCTATCCATCATGTTGAACCTCAGAAAAAGCATATAGTCTTATTGGGATTGCATCTCAGCAAAATGCTGCATACAAAATTTGCGGTTGACGCGTGCGGTCTTGACGTTATTTCCACGTATAACGCCAAAATAAAGAAAATTTACATGCGCGGTTGATTATAAAACCCTATCCATCATGTTGAACCTCAGAAAAAGCATATAGTCTTATTGGGATTGCATGCCAGCAAAATGCTACATACAAAATTTGCCGTTGACTCGTGCGGTCTAGACGTTATTTCCACGTATAACGGCAAAATAAAGAAAATTTACTCAGAATAAAGGTTGTCCAACACCACTATTAAATATAAAACAATAAGTGTAGCTTACACGGACCTGGAAATGGTATGGCGTTCTTGGAAATCGAACCCTGCACAGGACCACATAAGAAATTTCCGGTTTGAACTCACGGTTTTGATGTTATTTCAATTTTTAAGGATAAAGAAAACGTTCGGCGGTGCCCTTTCCAAGCATGTTTTACATGCGCGGTTGATTATAAAACCCTATCCATCATGTTGAACCTCAGAAAAAGCATATAGTCTTATTGGGATTGCATGTCAGCAAAATGCTACATACAAAATTTGCGGTTGACGCGTGCGGTCTTGACGTTATTTCCACGTATAACTCCAAAATAAAGAAAATTTACTCAAAATAAAGGTTGTCTAACATCAATATTAAATATAAAACAATAAGTGTAGCCTACAGGGACCTGGAAATGGTATAGCTTTCTTATGAATCGAAAACTGCACAGGGCCACATAAGAAATTTCGGGTTTGAACTCACGGTTTTGATGTTATTTCAACGTTTAAGGGTAAAGAAATCGTTCGGCGGTGCCCTTTCCAAGCATGTTTTATATGCGCGGTTGATTATAAAACCTTATCCATCATGTTGAACCTCAGAAAAAGCATATAGTCTTATTGGGATTGCATGTCAGCAAAATGCTACATACAAAATTTGCGGTTGACGCGTGCGGTCTTGACGTTATTTCTACGTATAACGCCAAAATAAAGAAAATTTACTCAGAATAAAGGTTGTCCAACAAGAATATTAAATATAAAACAATAAGTGTAGCTTACACGTAACTGGATATGGTATGGCGGTCTTGGGAATCGAACCCTGCACAGGACCACATAAGAAATTTCCGGTTTGAACTCACGGTTTCGATGTTAATTCAATTTTTGAGGGTAAAGAAAACGTTCGGCGGTGCCCTTTCCAAGCATGTTTTACATGCGCGGTTGATTATAAAACCCTATCCATCATGTTGAACCTCAGAAAAAGCATATAGTCTTATTGGGATTGCATGTCAGCAAAATGCTACATACAAAATTTGCGGTTGACGCGTGCGGTCTTGACGTTATTTCCACGTATAACGCCAAAATAAAGAAAATTTACATGCGCGGTTGATTATAAAACCCTATCCATCATGTTGAATCTTTTAAAAAGCATATAGTCTTATTGGGATTGCATGTCAGCAAAATGCTACATACAAAATTTGCGGTTGACGCGTGCGGTCTTGACGTTATTTCCACGTATAACGCCAAAATAAAGAAAATTTACTCAGAATAAAGGTTGTCCAACAAGAATATTAAATATAAAACAATAAGTGTAGCTTACACGGATCTGGATATGGTATGGCGTTCTTAGAAATCGAACCCTGCACAGGACCACATAAGAAACTTCCGGTTTGAACTCACGGTTTTGATGTTATTTCAATTTTTGAGGGTAAAGAAAGCGTTCGGCGGTGCCCTTTCCAAGCATGTTTTACATGCGCGATTGATTATAAAACCCTATCCATCATGTTGAACCTCAGAAAAAGCATATAGTCTTATTGGGATTGCATCTCAGCAAAATGCTGCATACAAAATTTGCGGTTGACGCGTGCGGTCTTGACGTTATTTCCACGTATAACGCCAAAATAAAGAAAATTTACATGCGCGGTTGATTATAAAACCCTATCCATCATGTTGAACCTCAGAAAAAGCATATAGTCTTATTGGGATTGCATGCCAGCAAAATGCTACATACAAAATTTGCCGTTGACTCGTGCGGTCTAGACGTTATTTCCACGTATAACGGCAAAATAAAGAAAATTTACTCAGAATAAAGGTTGTCCAACACCACTATTAAATATAAAACAATAAGTGTAGCTTACACGGACCTGGAAATGGTATGGCGTTCTTGGAAATCGAACCCTGCACAGGACCACATAAGAAATTTCCGTTTTAAACTCACGGTTTTGATGTTATTTCAACTTTTAAGGATAAAGAAAACGTTCGGCGGTGCCCTTTCCAAGCATGTTTTACATGCGCGGTTGATTATAAAACCCTATCCATCATGTTGAACCTCAGAAAAAGCATATAGTCTTATTGGGATTGCATGCCAGCAAAATGCTACATACAAAATTTGCGGTTGACGCGTGCGGTCTTGACGTTATTTCCACGTATTACGGCGAAATAAAGAAAATTTACTCAGAATAAAGGTTGTCCAACATCATTATTAAATATAAAACAGTAAGTGTCGGTTACACGGACCAGGAAATGGTATGGCTTTCTTAGGAATCGAACCCTGCACAGGACCACATAAGAAATTTCCGGTTTGAACTCACGGTTTCGATGTTAATTCAATTTTTGAGGGTAAAGAAAACGTTCGGCGGTGCCCTTTCCAAGCATGTTTTACATGCGCGGTTGATTATAAAACCCTATCCATCATGTTGAATCTTTTAAAAAGCATATAGTCTTATTGGGATTACATGTCAGCAAAATGCTACATACAAAATTTGCGGTTGACGCGTGCGGTCTTGACGTTATTTCCACGTATAACGGCAAAATAAAGAAAATTTACTCAGAATAAAGGTTGTCCAACATCATTATTAAATATAAAACAGTAAGTGTCGGTTACACGGACCAGGAAATGGTATGGCTTTCTTAGGAATCGAACCCTGCACAGGACCACATAAGAAATTTTGGGTTTGAACTCACGGTTTTGATGTTATTTCAACGTTTAAGGGTAAAGAAAGCGATCGGGGGTGCCCTTTCCAAGCATGTTTTACATGCGCGGTTGATTATAAAACCCTATCCATCATGTTGAACCTCAGAAAAAGCATATAGTCTTATTGGGATTGCATGTCAGCAAAATGCTACATACAAAATTTGCGGTTGACGCGTGCGGTCTTGACGTTATTTCCACGTATAACGGCAAAATAAAGAAAATTTACTCAAAATAAAGGTTGTGCAGCACCACTATTAAATATAAAACAATAAGTGTAGATTACACGGACCTGGAAATGGTATGGCTGTCTTGAGAATCGAACCCTGCACAGGACCACATAAGAAATTTCCGGTTTGAACTCACGATTTTGATGTTATTTCAACTTTTAAGTGTAAAGAAAGCGTTCGGCGGTGCCCTTTTCCAAGCATGTTTTACATGCGCAGTTGATTATAAAACCCTATCCATCATGTTGAACCTCAGAAAAAGCATATAGTCTTATTGGGATTGCATGTCAGCAAAATGCTACATACAAAATTTGCGGTTGACGCGTGCGGTCTTGACGTTATTTCCACGTATAACGGCAAAATAAAGAAAATTTACTCAAAATAAAGGTTTTGCAGCACCATTATTAAATATAAAACAATAAGTGTAGCTTACACGGAAATGGATATGGTATGGCGGTCTTGGGAATCGAACCCTGCACAGGACCACATAAGAAATTTCCGGTTTGAACTCACGGTTTCGATGTTAATTCAATTTTTGAGGGTAAAGAAAACGTTCGGCGGTGCCCTTTCCAAGCATGTTTTACATGCGCGGTTGATTATAAAACCCTATCCATCATGTTGAACCTCAGAAAAAGCATATAGTCTTATTGGGATTGCATGTCAGCAAAATGCTACATACAAAATTTGCGGTTGACGCGTGCGGTCTTGACGTTATTTATACGTATAACGGCAAAATAAAGAAAATTTACTCAGAATAAAGGTTGTCCAACATCATTATTAAATATAAAACAGTAAGTGTAGCTTACACGGACCAGGAAATGGTATGGCTTTCTTAGGAATCGAACCCTGCACAGGACCACAAAAGAAACTTCCGGTTTGAACTCACGGTTTTGATTTTATTTCAATTTTTAAGGGTAAAGAAAACGTTCGGCGGTGCCCTTTCCAAGCATGTTTTACATGCGCGGTTGATTATAAAACCCTATCCATCATGTTGAACCTCAGAAAAAGCATATAGTCTTATTGGGATTGCATGTCAGCAAAATGCTACATACAAAATTTGCGGTTGACGCGTGCGGTCTTGACGTTATTTCCACGTATAACGGCAAAATAAAGAAAATTTACTCAAAATAAAGGTTGTGCAGCATCATTATTAAATATAAAACAATAAGTGTAGCTTACACGGACCTGGATATGGTATGGCGGTCTTGGAAATCGAACCCTGCACAGGACCACATAAGAAATTTTGGGTTTGAACTCACGGTTTTGATGTTATTTCAATTTTTAAGGATAAAGAAAGCGTTCGGCGGTGCCCTTTCCAAGCATGTTTTACATGCGCGGTTGATTATAAAACCCTATCCATCATGTTGAACCTCAGAAAAAGCATATAGTCTTATTGGGATTGCATGTCAGCAAAATGCTACATACAAAATTTGCGGTTGACGCGTGCGGTCTTGACGTTATTTCCACGTATAACGGCAAAATAAAGAAAATTTACTCAGAATAAAGGTTGTCCAACACCATTATTAAATATAAAACAGTAAGTGTAGCTTACACGGACCAGGAAATGGTATGGCTTTCTTAGGAATCGAACCCTGCACAGGACCACATAAGAAATTTCGGGTTTGAACTCACGGTTTTGATGTTATTTCAATTTTTGAGGGTAAAGAAAGCGTTCGGCGGTGCCCTTTCCAAGCATGTTTTACATGCGCGATTGATTATAAAACCCTATCCATCATGTTGAACCTCAGAAAAAGCATATAGTCTTATTGGGATTGCATCTCAGCAAAATGCTGCATACAAAATTTGCGGTTGACGCGTGCGGTCTTGACGTTATTTCCACGTATAACGCCAAAATAAAAAAAAAATTACATGCGCGGTTGATTATAAAACCCTATCCATCATGTTGAACCTCAGAAAAAGCATATAGTCTTATTGGGATTGCATGCCAGCAAAATGCTACATAAAAAATTTGCGATTGACTCGTGCGGTCTTGACGTTATTTCCACGTATAACGGCAAAATAAAGAAAATTTACTCAGAATAAAGGTTGTCCAACACCACTATTAAATATAAAACAATAAGTGTAGATTACACGGACCTGGAAATGGTATGGCTTTCTTATGAATCGAACCCTGCACAGGACCATATCAGAAATTTCCGGTTTGAACTCACGGTTTTGATGTTATTTCAATTTTTAAGGGTAAAGAAAGCGTTCGGCGGTGCCCTTTCCAAGCATGTTTTATATGCGCGGTTGATTATAAAACCCTATCCATCATGTTGAAGCTCAGAAAAAGCATTTAGTCTTATTGGGATTGCATGTCAGCAAAATGCTACATACAAGATTTTCGGTTGACGCGTGCGGTATTGACGTTATTTCCACGTATAACGGCAAAATAAAGAAAATTTACTCAGAATAAAGGTTGTCCATTAAGAATATTAAATATAAAGCAATAAATGTAGCTTACACGGACCTGGAAATGGTATGACGTTCTTGGAAATCGAACCCTGCACAGGACCACATAAGAAATTTCGGATTTGAACTCACGGTTTTCATCTTATTTCAATTTTTGAGGGTAAAGAAAGCGTTCGGCGGTGTCCTTTCCAAGCATGTTTTACATGCGCGATTGATTATAAAACCCTATCCATCATGTTGAACCTCAGAAAAAGCATATAGTCTTATTGGGATTGCATCTCAGCAAAATGCTGCATACAAAATTTGCGGTTGACGCGTGCGGTCTTGACGTTATTTCCACGTATAACGCCAAAATAAAGAAAATGTACATGCGCGGTTGATTATAAAACCCTCTCCATCATGTTGAACCTCAGAAAAAGCATATAGTCTTATTGGGATTGCATGCCAGCAAAATGCTACATACAAAATTTGCGGTTGACTCGTGCGGTCTAGACGTTATTTCCACGTATAACGGCAAAATAAAGAAAATTTACTCAGAAGAAAGGTTGTCCAACACCACTATTAAATATAAAAAAATAAGTGTAGCCTACACGAACCTGGAAATGGTATGGCGTTCTTGGAAATCGAACCCTGCACAGGACCACATAAGAAATTTCGGGTTTGAACTCACGGTTTTGATGTTATTTCAATTTTTAAGGATAAAGAAAACGTTCGGCGGTGCCCTTTCCAAGCATGTTTTACATGCGCGGTTGATTATAAAACCCTATCCATCATGTTGAACCTCAGAAAAAGCATATAGTCTTATTGGGATTGCATGTCAGCAAAATGCTACATACAAAATTTGCGGTTGACGCGTGCGGTCTTGACGTTATTTCCACGTATAACTCCAAAATAAAGAAAATTTACTCAAAATAAAGGTTGTCTAACATCAATATTAAATATAAAACAATAAGTGTAGCTTACACGGACCTGGAAATGGTATGGCTTTCTTATGAATCGAACCCTGCACAGGACCACATCAGAAATTTCCGGTTTGAACTCACGGTTTTGATGTTATTTCAACTTTTAAGGGTAAAGAAAGCGTTCGGCGGTGCCCTTTCCTAGCATGTTTTATATGCGCGGTTGATTATAAAACCCTATCCATCATGTTGAACCTCAGAAAAAGCATTTAGTCTTATTGGGATTGCATGTCAGCAAAATGCTACATACAAGATTTGCGGTTGACGCGTGCGGTCTTGACGTTATTTCCACGTAAACCTCCAAAATAAAGAAAATTTACTCAGAATAAAGGTTGTCCATTAAGAATATTAAATATAAAGCAATAAGTGTAGCTTACACGGACCTGGAAATTGTATGGCGTTCTTGGAAATCGAACCCTGCACAGGACCACATAAGAAATTTCCGGTTTGAACTCACGGTTTTGATGTTATTTCAATTTTTAAGGATAAAGAAAACGTTCGGCGGTGCCCTTTCCAAGCATGTTTTACATGCGCGGTTGATTATAAAACCCTATCCATCATGTTGAACCTCAGAAAAAGCATATAGTCTTATTGGGATTGCATGTCAGCAAAATGCTACATACAAAATTTGCGGTTGACGCGTGCGGTCTTGACGATATTTCCACGTATAACGCCAAAATAAAGAAAATTTACATGCGCGGTTGATTATAAAACCCTATCCATCATGTTGAACCTTGGAAAAAGCATATAGTCTAATTGGGATTGCATGTCAGCAAAATGCTACATACAAAATTTGCGGTTGACGCGTGCAGTCTTGACGTTATTTCCACGTATAACGGCAAAATAAAGAAAATTTACTCAGAATAAAGGTTGTCCATTAAGAATATTAAATATAAAACAATAAGTGTAGCTTACACGGACCTGGAAATGGTATGACGTTCTTTGAAATCGAACCCTGCACAGGACCACATAAGAAATTTCCGGTTTGATCTCACGGTTTTGATGTTATTTCAATTTTTGTGGGTAAAGAAAGCGTTCGGCGGTGCCCTTTCCAAGCAGGTTTTACATGCGCGATTGATTATAAAACCCTATCCATCTTGTTGAACCTCAGAAAAAGCATATAGTCTTATTGGGATTGCATCTCAGCAAAATGCTGCATACAAAATTTGCGGTTGACGCGTGCGGTCTTGACGTTATTTCCACGTATAACGCCAAAATAAAGAAATTTTACATGCGCGGTTGATTATAAAACCCTATCCATCATCTTGAACCTCAGAAAAAGCATATAGTCTTATTGGGATTGCATGCCAGCAAAATGCTACATACAAAATTTGCGGTTGACTCGTACGGTCTAGACGTTATTTCGACGTATAACGGCAAAATAAAGAAAATTTACTCAGAATAAAGGTTGTCCAACACCACTATTAAATATAAAACAATAAGTGTAGCTTACACGGACCTGGAAATGGTATGGCGTTCTTGGAAATCGAACCCTGCACAGGACCACATAAGAAATTTCCCGTTTGAACTCACGGTTTTGATGTTAATTCAACTTTTAAGGATAAAGAAAACGTTCGGCGGTGCCCTTTCCAAGCATGTTTTACATGCGCGGTTGATTATAAAACCCTATCCATCATGTTGAACCTCAGAAAAAGCATATAGTCTTATTGGGATTGCATGCCAGCAAAATGCTACATACAAAATTTGCGGTTGACGCGTGCGGTCTTGACGTTATTTCCACGTATTACGGCAAAATAAAGAAAATTTACTCAGAATAAAGGATGTCCAACAAAATTATTAAATATAAAACAATGAGTGTAGCTTACACGGACCTGGAAATGGTATGGCTTTCTTACGAATCGAACCCTGCATAGGACCACATAAGAAATTTCCGGTTTGAACTCACGGTTTTGATGTTAATTCAACTTTTAAGAGTAAAGAAAACGTTCGGCGGTGCCATTTCCAAGCATGTTTTATATGCGCGGTTCATTATAAAACCCTATCCATCATGTTGAATCTTTTAAAAAGCATATAGTCTTATTGGGATTACATGTCAGCAAAATGCTACATTCAAAATATGCGGTTTACGCGTGCGATCTTGACCTTATTTCCACGTATAACGGCAAAATAAAAAAATATTAACTCAGAATAAAGGTTGTCCAGCATCATTTTTAAATATAAAAAAATAAATGTAGCTTACACAGACCTGGATATGGTATGGCGGTCTTGGGAATCGAACCCTGCACAGGACCACATAAGAAATTTCCGGTTTGAACTCACGGTTTTCATGTTATTTCAATTTTTAAGGGTAAAGAAAGCGTTCGGCGGTGCCTTTTCCAAGCATGTTTTACATGCGCGGTTCATTATAAAACCCTATCCATCATGTTGAACCTCAGAAAAAGCATATAGTTTTATTGGGATTGCATGTCAGCAAAATGCTACATACAAGATTTGCGGTTGACGCGTGCGGTCTTGACGTTATTTCCACGTATAGCGGCAAAATAAAGAAAATTTACTCAAAATAAAGGTTCTCCAGCACCACTATTAAATATAAAACAATAAGTGTAGCTTACACGGACCTGCAAATGGTATAGCTTTCTTATCAATCGAATCCTGCACAGGACCACATAAGAAATTTCCGATTTGAATTCACGGTTTTGATGTCATTTCAACTTTAATGGGTAAAGAAAGCGTTCGGCGGTGCCTTTTCCAAGCATGTTTTACATGCGCGGTTCATTATAAAACCCTATCCATCATGTTGAACCTCAGAAAAAGCATATAGTTTTATTGGGATTGCATGTCAGCAAAATGCTACATACAAGATTTGCGGTTGACGCGTGCGGTCTTGACGTTATTTCCACGTATAGCGGCAAAATAAAGAAAATTTACTCAAAATAACAGTTGTGCAGCAACATTATTAAATATAAAACAATAAGTGTAGCTTTCACGGACCTGGAAATGGTATGCCGTTCTTATGAATCGAACCCTGCACATTACCAAATAAGAAATTTCCGGTTTGAACTCACGGTTTTGATCTTATTTCAATTTTTAAGGGTAAAGACACCGTTCGGCGATGCCCTTTCCAAGCATGTTTAACATGCGCAGTTGGTTATAAAACCCTATCCATCATGTTGAACCTCAGAAAAAGCATATAGTCTTATTGGGATTGCAGGTCAGCAAAATGCTACATACAAAATTTGCGGTTGACGCGTGCGGTCTTGACGTTATTTCCACGTATAACTCCAAAATAAAGAAAATTTACTGAAAAAAAAGATTGTCTAACATCATTATTAAATATAAAACAATAATTGTAGCTTGCACGAACCTAGAAACGGTATGGCAATCTTGGGAATCGAACCCTGCACAGGACCACATAAGAAATTTCCGGTTTGAACTCACGGTTTTCATGTTATTTCAACTTTTAAGGGTAAAGAAAGGGTTCGGCGGTACCCTTTCCAAGCATGTTTTACATGCGCGATTGATTATAAAACCCTATCCATCATGTTGAACCTCAGAAAAAGCATATAGTCTTAATGGGATTGCAGGTCAGCAAAATGCTACATACAAAATTTGCAGTTGACGCGGGCGGTCTTGACGTTATTTCCACGTATAACGGCAAAATAAAGAAAATTTACTTAAAATATAGGTTGTGCAGCATCATTCTTAAATATAAAACAATAATTGTAGCTTACACGAACCTGGAAACGGTATGGCAGTCTTGGGAATCGAACCCTGCACAGGACCACATAAGAAATTTCCGGTTTGAACTCACGGTTTTCATGTTATTTCAACTTTTAAGGGTAAAGAAAGGGTTCGGCGGTACCCTTTCCAAGCATGTTTTACATGCGCGGTTGATTATAAAACCCTATCCATCATGTTGAACCTCAGAAAAAGCATATAGTCTAATTGGGATTACAGGTCAGCAAAATGCTACATACAAAATTTGCGGTTGACGCGTGCCGTCTTGACGTTATTACCACGTATAACGCCAAAATAAAGAAAATTTACTCAAAATAAAGGTTGTGCAGCATCATTATTAAATATAAAACAATAAGTGTAGCTTACACGGACATGGAAATGTTATAGCTTTGTTAGGAATCGAACCCTGCACAGGACCACATAAGAAATTTCGGATTTGAACTCACGGTTTTCATCTTATTTCAATTTTTGAGGGTAAAGAAAGCGTTCGGCGGTGTCCTTTCCAAGCATGTTTTACATGCGCGATTGATTATAAAACCCTATCCATCATGTTGAACCTCAGAAAAAGCATATAGTCTTATTGGGATTGCATCTCAGCAAAATGCTGCATACAAAATTTGCGGTTGACGCGTGCGGTCTTGACGTTATTTCCACGTATAACGCCAAAATAAAAAAAAAAATTACATGCGCGGTTGATTATAAAACCCTATCCATCATGTTGAACCTCAGAAAAAGCATATAGTCTTATTGGGATTGCATGCCAGCAAAATGCTACATAAAAAATTTGCGATTGACTCGTGCGGTCTTGACGTTATTTCCACGTATAACGGCAAAATAAAGAAAATTTACTCAGAATAAAGGTTGTCCAACACCACTATTAAATATAAAACAATAAGTGTAGCTTACACGGACCTGATAATGGTATGGCTTTCTTATGAATCGAACCCTGCACAGGACCACATCAGAAATTTCCGGTTTGAACTCACGGTTTTGATGTTATTTCAATTTTTAAGGGTAAAGAAAGCGTTCGGCGGTGCCCTTTCCAAGCATGTTTTATATGCGCGGTTGATTATAAAACCCTATCCATCATGTTGAACCTCAGAAAAAGCATATAGTCTTATTGGGATTGCATGTCAGCAAAATGCTACATACAAGATTTGCGGTTGACGCGTGCGGTATTGACGTTATTTCCACGTATAACGGCAAAATAAAGAAAATTTACTCAGAATAAAGGTTGTCCATTAAGAATATTAAATATAAAGCAATAAATGTAGCTTACACGGACCTGGAAATGGTATGACGTTCTTGGAAATCGAACCCTGCACAGGACCACATAAGAAATTTCGGATTTGAACTCACGGTTTTCATCTTATTTCAATTTTTGAGGGTAAAGAAAGCGTTCGGCGGTGTCCTTTCCAAGCATGTTTTACATGCGCGATTGATTATAAAACCCTATCCATCATGTTGAACCTCAGAAAAAGCATATAGTCTTATTGGGATTGCATCTCAGCAAAATGCTGCATACAAAATTTGCGGTTGACGCGTGCGGTCTTGACGTTATTTCCACGTATAACGCCAAAATAAAGAAAATGTACATGCGCGGTTGATTATAAAACCCTCTCCATCATGTTGAACCTCAGAAAAAGCATATAGTCTTATTGGGATTGCATGCCAGCAAAATGCTACATACAAAATTTGCGGTTGACTCGTGCGGTCTAGACGTTATTTCCACGTATAACGGCAAAATAAAGAAAATTTACTCAGAATAAAGGTTGTCCAACACCACTATTAAATATAAAACAATCAGTGTAGCTTACACAAACCTGGAAATGGTATGGCGTTCTTGGAAATCGAACCCTGCACAGGACCACATAAGAAATTTCGGGTTTGAACTCACGGTTTTGATGTTATTTCAATTTTTAAGGATAAAGAAAACGTTCGGCGGTGCCCTTTCCAAGCATGTTTTACATGCGCGGTTGATTATAAAACCCTATCCATCATGTTGAACCTCAGAAAAAGCATATAGTCTTATTGGGATTGCATGTCAGCAAAATGCTACATACAAAATTTGCGGTTGACGCGTGCGGTCTTGACGTTATTTCCACGTATAACTCCAAAATAAAGAAAATTTACTTAAAATATAGGTTGTGCAGCATCATTCTTAAATATAAAACAATAATTGTAGCTTACACGAACCTGGAAACGGTATGGCAGTCTTGGGAATCGAACCCTGCACAGGACCACATAAGAAATTTCCGGTTTGAACTCACGGTTTTGATGTTATTTCAACGTTTAAGGGTAAATAAAGCGTTCGGCGGTGCCCTTTCCAAGCATGTTTTACATGCGCGATTGATTATAAAACCCTATCCATCATGTTGAACCTTGGAAAAAGCATATAGTCTAATTGGGATTGCAGGTCAGCAAAATGCTACATACAAAATTTGCGGTTGACGCGTGCGGTCTTGACGTTATTTCGACGTATAACGCCAAAATAAAAAAAAATTACGCAAAATAAAGGTTGTGCAGCATCATTTTTAAATATAAAACAATAAGTGTAGCCTACACGGACCTGGAAATGGTATAGCTTTCTTATGAATCGAAAACTGCATAGGACCACATAAGAACTTTCCGTTTGCACTGATCAAGGTTTCGATGTTATTTCAACGTTTAAGGGTAAAGAAAGCCTTTGGCGGTGCCCTTCCCAAGCATGTTTTACATGCGCGTTTGATTATAAAACAATATCCATCATGTTGAATCTTTTAAAAAGCATATAGTCTTATTGTGATTGCGTGTCAGCAAAATGCTACATACAAAATTTGCGGTTGACGCGTGCGGTCTTGACGTTATTTTCACGTATAACTCCAAAATAAAGAAAATTTACTCAAAATAAAGGTTGTCAAGCATCATTATTAAATATAAAACAATAAGTGTAGCTTACATGGACCTGCAAATGGTATAGCTTTCTTATCAATCGAATCCTGCACAGGACCACATAAGAAATTTCCGGTTTGCACTGATCAAGGTTTTGATGTTATTTCAACTTTTAAGGGTAAAGAAAGCGTTCGGCGGTACCCTTTCCAAGCATGTTTTACATGCGCCATTGATTATAAAACCCTATCCATCATGTTGAACCTCAGAAAAAGCATATAGTCTTATTGGGATTGCATGTCAGCAAAATGCTACATACAAAATTTGCGGTTGACGCGTGCGGTCTTGACGTTATTTCCACGTATAACTCCAAAATAAAGAAAATTTACTCAAAATAAAGGTTGTGCAGTACCATTAGTAAATATAAAACAATAAATGTAGCTTACACGGACCTGGAAATGGTACGGCGTTCTTGGGAATCGAACCCTGCACAGGACCACATAAGAAATTTCCGGTTTGATCTCACGGTTTTGATGTTATTTCAACTTTTAAGGATAAAGAAAGGATTCGGCGGTAGCCTTTCCAAGCATGCTTTACATGCGCGATTGATTATAAAACCATATCCATCATGTTGAACCTCAGAAAAAGCATATAGTCTAATTGGGATTGCAGGTCAGCAAAATGCTACATACAAAATTTGCGGTTGACGCGTGCGGTCTTGACGTTATTTCCACGTATAACGGCAAAATAAAGAAAATTTACTCAAAATAAAGGTTGTGCAGCACCATTAGTAAATATAAAACAATAAGTGTAGCTTACACGTAACTGGATATGGTATGGCGGTCTTGGGAATCGAACCCTGCACAGGACCACATAAGAAATTTCCGGTTTGAACTCACGGTTTCGATGTTAATTCAATTTTTGAGGGTAAAGAAAGCCTTTGGCGGTGCCCTTCCCAAGCATGTTTTACATGCGCGTTTGATTATAAAACAATATCCATCATGTTGAATCTTTTAAAAAGCATAAAGTCTTATTGGGATTGCATGCCAGCAAAATGCTACATACAAAATTTTCGGTTGACGCGTGCGGTCTTGACGTTATTTCCACGTATAACGGCAAAATAAAGAAAATTTACTCAAAATATAGGTTGTGCAGCACCATTAGTAAATATAAAACAATAAGTGTAGCTTACACGGACCTGGATATGGTATGGCGGTCTTGGGAATCGAACCCTGCACAGGACCACATAAGAAATTTCCGGTTTGAACTCACGGTTTTGATGTTATTTCAACTTTTAAGGGTAAAGAAAGCGTTCGGCGGTGCCCTTTCCAAGCATGTTTTACATGCGCGATTGATTATAAAACCCTATCCATCATGTTGAACCTCAGAAAAAGCATATAGTCTTATTGGGATTGCATGTCAGCAAAATGCTACATACAAAATTTGCGGTTGACGCGTGCGGTCTTGACGTTATTTCCACGTATAACGCCAAAATAAAAAAAAATTACGCAAAATAAAGGTTGTGCAGCATCATTATTAAATATAAAACAATAAGTGTAGCTTACAGACACCTGGAAATGGTACGCCCTTCTTATGAATCGAACCCTGCACAGGACCACATAAGAAATTTCCGGTTTGCACTGATCAAGGTTTCGATGTTATTTCAACGTTTAAGGGTAAAGCAAGCCTTTGGCGGTGCCCTTCCCAAGCATGTTTTACAATCGCGGTTGATTATAAAACCCTATCCATTATTTTGAACCTCAGAAAAAGCATATAGTCTTAATGGGATTGCATGCCAGCAAAATGCTACATACAAAATTTGCGGTTGACGCGTGCGGTCTTGACGTTATTTCCACGTATAACTCCAAAATAAAGAAAATTTACTCAAAATAAAGGTTGTCTAGCATCATTATTAAATATAAAACAATAAGTGTAGCTTACACGGACATGGAAATGTTATAGCTTTCTTAGGAATCGAACCCTGCACAGGACCACATAAGAAATTTCCGGTTTGATCTCACGGTTTTGATGTTATTTCAACTTTTAAGGATAAAGAAAGGATTCGGCGGTAGCCTTTCCAAGCATGCTTTACATGCGCGATTGATTATAAAACCATATCCATCATGTTGAACCTCAGAAAAAGCATATAGTCTTATTGGGATTGCATGTCAGCAAAATGCTACATACAAAATTTGCGGTTGACGTGTGCGGTCTTGACGTTATTTCCACGTATAACTCCAAAATAAAGAAAATTTACTCAAATAAAGTTTGTCTAAAATCATTATTAAATATAAAACAATAAGTGTAGCTTACAGGGACCTGGAAATGGTATGGCGTTCTTGAAACCCATGGTGCTAAGACTTTTACAATCAGATGCTGAAATAAGTAGCTATTCTTGAATAAACCCCAGATGTTTACCTGTCTAACGCGGCCGCGCGTGCAAGAGTTGTCTGGAATTGAGATCGCTGACGTCACATTATGTGGTCACTTCATGTGAATTTAATAATGATTACACAAGATTCTGCTAATGATGACTTATCAGAGACAGAAGTGGAAAGTGATGTTCACCTTTCCTGCGATTCATCGTCATTCGAAGAAGGTGAACATGATAGTGACGAGGAAACAAATGATGTAATCCAAGGTACCGGTACTTTGCATTCGTCAGTAGAGCCGTACCAGTACGAACCTGTATATGGTGCAGGTGCATCTGCACCATCCCCACCATCCACTGAAGAGGACAAAACTGAACAAATTGATAGACTAATGTCATGGTAAGATATTAGATTTATTACAGTTAATCATGTTTTTATACAAAAATATTTTAATTTACCTGGTTATTCTTGTAAAAGGAAACAAAACCATATATCATACATTTCTATGCAATGATTTCAATTTTCATACTGACACATGCATGCGTGAATTACAGTAAGACAGCAATGCGCCATAACATGCACAAATATAAAAACGTCGGGACGTCGTGTGCTGGACCCGCAACCTGCATCGGAAAATTTTATTTATAAAAGTTATTTGGGGACACCCCTTCCCTGACCATAATTCCTAACTAACATACCGAAAAAATTCGCCAAACCAGGTTGGACATCCCTCCCACTTTTCAAGTATCACCGGATCCGCCCTTGCACAAAATGCAGATTTTATCATGCGAAATGGGATATTCAACTATATTTTCAGGTGCGGCTGTGGAAATTGCCAACCAATGCCGACAGCAAGGGAATGCGTTTGTTGTCATGAAATTCAGAAGGTTCAACAAGTTATGTCCTAGGAGGACAATCTTACGTATATTACAGAACATTCTGGATTTCATTCGATATGCTGCAATGCGCATGTTTTACGAATGGCATACTACCAGTACAGAAAGGTCTTTGGACATTATCCAGAACAAGGAAATGAGTATGTATGTATATTTTTCATAAAAATATTAAAAATTTATATACATGTACAAATAATGCAATATATACTATGTAGTGTAAAACGACAAATGATAGAAGAGATTATTATTCTATTTGCAGGCGTAAGCGACACACAGTCTACAGACAGTAAGCGACACACAGCCTACAGACAGTAAGCGACACACAGTCTACAGACAGTAAACGACACACAGTCTACAAACAGTAAGCGACACACAGCCTACAGACAGTAAGCGACACACAGCCTACAGACAGTAAGCGACACACAGCCTATAGACAGTAAGCGACACACAGTCTACAGACAGTAAGCGACACACAGCCTACAGACAGTAAGCGACACACAGCCTACAGACTGTAAGCGGCACACAGTCTACAGACAGTAAGCGACACACAGTCTACAGACAGTAAGCGACACACAGCCTACAGACAGTAAGCGACACACAGTCTACAGACAGTTTGTCCGCTGGTGCTGGCAATATCTTGGAAGGGAGGTCCGAGTTGTAATTCCTTCGTGTGCCGTTCTTGCCATTAGGAACCCGTTCCCGGACAATGATCTGGATTACTGGGGCTTTCTTCATGCCGACGAGACAAGTTGAATCTCGTTTGTGCAGCCTGGAGAGCTTCCTCCATACTTGGTTTTTCATACTGGCTACAGAGAGGGGGTGGAACTTCTACAGCTAGTGGCAGTCCAGGATGTTTCATCTTGAAAACTTCGGCAGGCCTGAATGATGACTGCATCAAACACCGAGCATAGTCTGAAACATTTGTGATAGTTATATTATAGCGAGTAAATTCCACTTATTACTAGTACGCCGAGCATATTAATTTTATTTCACTGGTAAAACCTTATTTCTTACTGTTTTAACGTTATCATCAAAGATACACACTGTAAGTACTGTCCGTAGGGATTCTGCGCAGTGTACGTCCTCCGACTTTGTATTTCGGAAAAACAATTCTGTTCCTTCTCTTGCCGTCCTTTTTCACTGCTTGTGCTCTTTGGCAGTTTTCATTGTAATGTAGGGCAGCTAACCATAATCTAGAAAGAAAAGAAGACACTGTTTTATACGGATCCTTTTATTGATAAAATACATCTTACTCTAACTTTATAGTAAACGTTATGAAATCCAGCTCATGTGTAATTTATTAGTTCTGTAAGTGTAGACATATACAAACATGTACAACATGCCGTGGTAAGAAAAGCCAATTATTTTTGGGGCAAAATGATTGACTACCGAGTGATAACCCTCAAGGCAGGAAGTCTGTTGTCCTGTGGCGAGTCGTTGGACAACTTTTGTCATCTGTGTTGTTAGGATAGTTTTTAGCTTTTCGTATACCTTGCTGCCTATAGCGAAATAGATAGATAGTGTTATTTCCAGATTCAAGTATAATGTAATGTTAATTCTACCGGTTTTAACAGGGGCGGATCCAGAAGGTTTGTGGGGGATTGGAAAAACG
Source organism: Pteria penguin (assembly GCA_035048485.1). Classification (NCBI taxonomy): domain Eukaryota; kingdom Metazoa; phylum Mollusca; class Bivalvia; order Pterioida; family Pteriidae; genus Pteria; species Pteria penguin. The sequence goes on from CM068584.1 coordinate 68,131,805, forward strand.
CCCTCAGATACAAAAACTCTTGTAAATTAATAAAAGTTTTGCACAATAGCTATACTTGTGCCCAAGAATTCTCTTTCTCTCCCCAGAATGCTCTCTGGATTCGCCACTCTCTTTAATTTATATAAAACATCGTTTTCAATTATACCAATTCTTTACCTTGCTGTAACCATCTTTGCGTTCATGATCTGTCCTAAGGTCACCATGCAGGCATTTGTCAAACGGCCCAGTATGTCCTTCGTGGATGTTTATGATATGGTTAGTCAGGGATGCCCACTTTGACAATATAAACTTGCCCTCTTGCTCAGGTGTTTAAGCTCTGCCCAGTACAAACGATTGGTAATGCTCTTTATCCATTTTGAGTTTCCTTTTGAGTCCTACAACAGGACAAAACAAAATTAACGACGTGATATTATAAAACGGATGTACTTTATACAATGACATGATGGAAAAAGCGCCTTACGCCATTTACGGAAAATATCGTTTTGATAAGATTGTGTATGACGACTATGTTTCACTTTAGTAGTTGAAATATTACCTTTAGCTACATGCCATACATCATAACAATGTGTGGTATCTGGCATGTTTTCCCTTATCCATTTGCCATCTGTAAATGGCGATCAATTACAATTCCTTTAATTTCTACACCCTGTCCTTTCAGGTACGCCACACTTCTTCGCAATCATTACCTTTCCATATGGTAGCTTCCGCTAACTTCGTTGCTCTGAAAGTAAAGATTGTCAGTATTGTAAATAAGTACCAAGTCTGTATGTTGGAACGTACAAGTTACACATGTGTTACATTGTGACAACAAAGCCAAAAATACCTGCACCAACTGTAAGTCAATGAATACTCCTTCCTCTAAATCCATCACACTGTAGCCACCATATTATAGCTATACCCAGGTGCGTCTGCTCTGCCATCACCTCCAATTATTATCGGAAATTCAGTGCTGACGACATCCTGGATATAGTCTGTCTGATGACAGTCCCAATCATGTTTGATTGCCGGATGTAAATAAGATCTCTGGTAGTTCATGAAGGTTCCCATGGAAATACTGGCCATGTTCATGAACGAAAAAAAATCGAAGGGCTTTATTTAGTATGGAGCACGAAAAAAGTACACTGGCAGACACCAAAAGATTCCGCGCAGGCTTCCCTCCATTGTATGGCTGGCTATACCATGTACGGATCTCCTTACACAAGTTACATTCCTGGACAATTTTCACCATGGTGCCACTTACATGTGCAATTCTGCCAATTGTACTTGAGTTGCACAGTGGACATTTACTAAAAAGCTCCAGTAAATTGTTTTCATACACCAGGTATGCTCGTTGTTGTTCTATGGGTCGATTCCTGCAAAATATAGCGTCCATTGTAAGTTCATAATTCATTACATCGGTCAAAGAGTAGAAGGATATTGTGTAGAAGATATACACAAAATGGTACAAACATTACCTACTCACTTCACTTCATATTATATTGATTATATTCATGTATTGTATAGCTACATAGTGACTTCTGCCACATAACTGAGCCAGTAACTCCTCTTTTTTCTTTGGAAACTTGGTTATTTATAATACTTCAAGAAATTCGTATCTTTCTTCTTCATTTGGAATATTTAGTTCTGAACTAAGTGGACTAGAAGTTGGGATGTAATGCCGATCTGAGTCTAAATCGTCCACTTGGGACACAGGCGAAGATGGACTGTCATCAGTCTCCTCTCTAATCTTTTTTTCTGTTTGGTGGCTGGACCAAGGGATCAGGCCATACTTGGGCAAAGGCATTTTGCATTTTTGGACGAATGAAAAGGTGCTGTCCGTTTGGCACACTGTATGTAAACAACAATAGTTATATGATGATGATAATGATAATAAATTAACAAAAAAGAAATAACAAAACTTCAAATTTCACGCAAATTCTATTAATAATAATTGTAACAAATATTTTAATGATATCGACTTTTAGAAAAATGAAAATGTTACGCACCTTTGTTAACCATTTTGACCGCTGTTTATATGTGAAATCCATTTTTGACGTTGTTTGACATGATTTCGACCGTTTATTCGGTTTTATTGAAACTTGACAAGAAAAAGGCTTATTTGTTGATTTGGGCAAATCTTCATTTTCCATGTTGCTCTGTAACATTCATAAATTAAACATAATGTCAATATGTTTCTCTTAGTATTTAGTATTAGTATGTCCTTCTGCACGGACCGTAAGTAATTCATTAAATTGTAATGTAAAATGTAGTTCAACTGAGTGTCTTTTATCTTGTATATGTATATGTACATACGTATTTATGAAAATAAGTAACCTTAACGAATTGAGTTCTATGGGTGATCCATATAATGCTAGGAATTTCGGGTGAGTGAGGGGTTGGGATTGCGCACTCCCACTGATTTCCTGAATCCATCACTTATATTCTAGTTACCTCGTCTACATCCATTGTATCTACATGGGTATCTGATTCTGCCTGATCACTGTCTTGTTCCTCCTGATCAGTGTCTCGTTTTGCATCGATTATCTAAATAATGATAACACTAAATAAGCCTCCGGTAAAACTACGAGGCAAGACATCAAAGCATGTAGTACATGACTATAATTTCCATTGAGAAAATAATTTGTGGTTTACTCGCATGTATAGTTTCATATTATATTCTTATGTATAAAGGTGATAATGCAATACTTACTCTTGATACTTCCCTCTATAGATACTCTCTTCTGATATTCTTTGGAGCTGATGCTTGACTTGCCATTTTCTCATCCGGGCTTAAAATTTCCAAATTTTGGTTATTTATTCCTGACCTACTTCGAGGCGGAGGTGAATCAAATTCGTTTGCTGGTCAACAGTGGACAGTAGGTATTGCACCGGGAATTAACCGTACTTTCTTTGGTTTTGTCCCGCTGTGTTGCATTTCAAAGCGATGTCTGAATGGGTAACTTTCTGGTGTAAAATGCACATAACATAAGGCCGAATATTTTGTAGGACCGTCCCAATTTGCTCGCTTTCCTTTAACAAACTGAATCCACTGGCGTCGTTTATTGGGTATCTTAGGAAAACTGTGCTTTGACACTCCATCTGCATTGGTGTTCCCACAATTAGCAGCGACACAACGAACACCCGACTTTGCTTGACCCTTCCTTGTCTTCACGAGGCATTTTTTGTTCTCTTCAAACTTATTAAACAACTCTTATCTTAGGACACTACTATACTAAAGTCCAGCACAGTATACATAATATGACGTCAGCATCTCTTCGTCGCAGAATCTGGCGTTTCTGTATAAATAACAAGTGTGGCACAGCAGCGCGCAATAGCTTATCACAAATATCTCGTTATCCGTTCTAAGCTAGAGTTAGGGTTTTACATTGCATCATACCCTTGGACAACGGTATTTTTTCCTAGATCTCATTGATAATGCCATTAAACGTGGAAATAACGTCATGACCGCAATCGTGAACCTCAAAATTTATACATAGCCTTTTGCGGGCATAAAGATTCAATCACTGCATGGGTTTTGTTAGGCTCAGCATCGTGGTTTAGAGTTTAAATTCAATCGTTCATGTAGAATATCCTACGATGTGGTGCAGCCGCGAGCCTTATTTACCGTTAAAGATTGAAATTACTTCAAATCCGCAAATTTGAGCCCGGGTTTTCTTGTGTGCTTTTGTGAGGGGATCGAATCCCAAGAAGGTCACATCATTTTATGCCGTTCTAAGTTAGAGTTAGGGTTTAATATTGCATCACACCCTTCGACAACGGTATGTTTTTCCTAGATTTAATTGATAATGCCGATAAACGTGAAAATAACGTCATGATCGCAATCGTGAACCCCGAAATTTATATATAGCCTTTTGCGGGCATCACGATTCACTCACTCTGCTTGCGCTTTTTTCGAGCTCCGCATAGTGATTTTGAGTTTAAATTCAATCGTTCATGTAGAATATGCTACGATGTGGTGCAGCCGCTAGCCTTATTTACCGTTAAAGATTGAAATCACTTCAAAACTGAAAATTTGAGCCCGGGTTTTCTTGTGCGATTTTGTGCAGGGATCGAATCCCAAAAAGCTCATACCATTTTGATGCCGTTCTAAGCTAGAGTCAGGGTTTTATATTGCATCATACCCTTGGACAACGGTACTTTTTTCCTAGATCTCATTGAGAATGCCGTTAAACGTGGAAATAACGTCATGACCGCAATCGTAAACCCTTAAATTTATACATAGCCTTATGCGAACATCAATATTTAATCAATCTGTATGTGTTGTGCTGCGCTCAACATCGTGGTTTTGAGTTTAGATTCAATCGTTCATGTTGAATATGCTACGATGTGATGCAGCCGCGAGCCTTATTTGCCGTTATAGATTAAAATATCTTCAAAACCGCAAATTTGAGCCGGGGTTTGCTTGTTTGCTATTGTGCAGGGATTGAATCCCAAGAAGGTCATACCATTTTCATGTCGTTCTAAGCTAGATTTAGGGTTTTATATTCCACCGTACTCTTGGACATCGGTACTTTTTCCCTAAATTTCATTGATAATGCTGTTAAACGTGGAAATAACGTCATGACCACAAGGTTGAACCGCAAAATTTATGGAATGCCTTTTGCGGACATCAAGATTCAATCACTCTGAATGCGTTTTGTTAGGCTGAGCATCGTGGTTTTGAATTTAAATTCAATCGTCCATGTAGAATATGTTACGACGTGTTGCAGCCGCGAACTTTATTTACCGTTAAAGATTGAAATCTGGGGGGTTTTTTTTGTTTTGTTTTGTTTTGTTTTTCATTGTGCGGGGATCGAATCCAACCCGCTTGCCACCCGCCACACACCAAAAATTCATCAGCGTATGGACTAGGAATTAGGATAAGAGGGAAATGTGAGGAGGAGGAAGAATTTAAAACTCAATTACGGAAACGCGAATATAGTAGTTAACTAATCGAACAACAACTGTGTGAAGAGGATTACATAGATATGGACAAATTATTTAAGAAACGGAAAACTCAAAAAAATTAAAACGGACTCAACTGGTTTTGGCATACTCCAAACTTTTACCGAGGTTACGCGATATATTATAAATATCAATCAACATTACATCATTCAAACCGTAGGAAGAACATTTTCCCAGAACTTCCTTTAATAGCTTATAGACCCGATAGGCCCTTATGTGCCATCCTAGTGCACGCCTTTTTCACTCTCCCGCCCCTATCTCCCCCTATCACCAATTTGCGAATATCCAGTGTGGTTATTTTGTCGTCTTTAAATCAGTGTTAGACAACCCCCCCCCCCCCTTCCACCCCTCCCCCCACAATAATGAATTCACCTGAAGAAAGTCAGGAGACCGATATATCGTGAATTCAGAGTTTATTGTTCTTTATGGAATCCAAGAAGTCCAAGGTAGAAATGAAGAACTCAAGGAAATAGTGTGATATCCAAGATAAAGAAGAGAGATACAATACAGAAAATAGTAGATTGATATCAAGAATAAAGAGTGAGGACCCAAAAGAGAACTTTGATACCCTGAGTTACAACGTAAGAAACCCAGATTGTTAGAGTGATAAACAACGGTAAGAAGAGGAGCCGACAAAAGTAAAACCATATCCAGGATATGAAACGTATCAACATCTCTCAAAGCGGTCATTCTGCGATTTTAATAAATGAACAAAGCAGTAGCAATTGATATATGAACAAAGCAGTAGCAATTGATATATGAACAAAGCAGTAGCAATTGATATATGAACAAAGCAGTAGCATTTGATATATGAACAAAGCAGTAGCAATTGATATATGAACAAAGCAGTAGCAATTGATATATGAACAGAGCAGTAACATTTGACATATGAACAAAGCAGTAGCATTTGATATATGAACAAAGCAGTGGGACTTTCATAATTCTAATCATGCGTATAGTGTATAGAGATTTGGTAGTGTACATGCTCCTGTTTAATCCTTATTTAATGCGGATAGATCTCAGGAAATTCGCCGGTGGATCTACTGAATATTCTGCACCTCCTCCTCTCTTTTTCCCTCCTATTATATACAACTAATTTCTAGTTACTTTACTAATATTTCTTTTTTAAGCATGTATACGCGTACTCAAATATATACATTTTGTTCATACTTTGAATTCCGTTTTAAATTCTCGTTGCAACCCCTTCTTATGAATACCTCTATGAACAACCCCCGTCATAATTGTTTTGCGTTAGAAACCGTCTTAAATGGAAAGCAACTCTGTAAAACGAAAAGACCGGTTATACTAAAACTTTACCAGAACTTTTAAAACAACGAGAAATGGCGATTATGACTTAGTTACGGTATACATACGGAAATGCCCCCCTCTTTGGATAGTTACGTTGCACTGTACATCATTTCTTTGCAAGTTGATTGACTGTTTTACGTCGCTGTCATCCTGTAAACATTTTGGAATATCGAGGTATGGAAACTGGAGGAAACAAAGGTTTCCGTGGCGCAATTTGGAAATCGAACCTCAAACCCAGCGATTATACATACCATTACACAAATTTGGCGGTATTCCATACCTTTCCGAGAAATTCACTGGCTTCAATGCCAATTGAGCTAGGTGGGATCCTGTACCTCTGTGACATGGAGACGTCACAATGCCATGCATATACAATGAATAATAGAGTAGAGTGAATTACAGACTATAGTGAATAACAGAATACAGTGAATTACAAAAGACAATGAATTCAAACCTACACTGAATTTAAGACTAGAGTGGATTACAGACTACAGTGAATTACAGAATGCAATGAATTACAGACTAAAGTGAATTTTAGACTACGGTAAATTGCAGACTGTAATGAATAAAGAATTACAGAGCCTTCCAGACTGCAGCGAATTACAAACTGCAGTGAATTATAGACTACAGTGGATTACAGACTACAGTGAAAGATCGACTACAGCGCCTTGCAGACGAAAGTAAATTACAGACTACAGTGAATTACGGACTGCAACACATTACAGACCGCAGTGTATTAATGAATAAAGAATTACAGAGCCTTCCAGACTATAGCGAATTACAAACTGCAGTGAATTATAGACAACAGCGAATTGCAGATTACAGTGAATTAAAGACTATAATAAATTACAGACTAAGTACAGCAAATTACAGACTACAGTGTATTACAGACTACCGCGTATTACAGACTACACTAAATTACAGACTACGGTAAATTATAGAGTACAGCGCATTACAGACTTCAGTGAATTTCGGACTACAGAGAATTAGAGACCTCACCACCTGTTCGGGACAGTTCCTGTATAATGACGGCGCCTGTCTGGTGGCACCACCTGTACGGTAGCGGCGCCTATCTGTCATAACGTGTATCGTGGCTCAGCCTTTCTGTTAGCATTGTCTGTAATATGATGTTATTTGTTCTCTGGTGCCTGTCTCTTGACAATACCTGCATGAAGGCAGTACCTGTATGGAGGCAGTACCTGTATGGTGGCAGTACCTGTATGGTGGCAGTATCTTTATGGCGGCAGTAACTGCATGGTGGCAGTACCTAAATGGAGGCAGTATCTGTATGATGGCAGTACCTGTCTGTTGACAATGCCTGCATGGTAGCAATACCTGCATGGTGGCATTGCCTGTATGGTTGCAGTACCTGTATGGAGGCAGTACTTGTATGGAGGCAGTACCTGTATGGAGACAGTCCTTCTATGGTGGCAGCACCTGTATGGAAGCAGCACCTATATGTTGACAATACCTGCATGGTGGCAATACTTGTATGGTGGCATTTACCTTTATAGCGGCAGTACCTGTATGGAGATAGTACTTGTATGGCGGCAGTAACTGTATGGAGACAGTCCTTCTATGGTGGCAGTACCTGTATGGAAGCAGCACCTGTATGTTGACAATACCTGCATGGTGGCTATACTTGTATGGTGGCATTCACCTGTATGGCGGCAGTACCTGTATGGAGGCAGTACTTCTATGGTGGCAGTACCTGTATGGAAGCAGTACTTGCATGATGACAGTACCGGTATTGTGGCAGTACCTGTATGGAGGCAGTACTTGTATGGTTTCAGTATCTGAATGGTGTTAGTACTTGTAGAAGTACCTTTTATGTCACATTAAGATTATTGCATATCTATGGTGATAGCAGACGCCTGACGTAAAGATTAGAATGTAGAGCCATGACACGGACCCACCCGGAGCAGTCAGGCATCGTCTACCGTGTCACGACACGGCGGTTCGAACAAACAGCAGGAAAACGACGAGCCCAAAACCCAAATGAAAAGAACAGCTGTGGCTTAAATGACATCTATTGAGATATGCTTTCAGACTGAGAAGAATTTTACGCATTTACAGAATTTGATTTCTTAAAATTATCGATATGTTTTTATTCAGAAGAATAACCTCCAAACACAGAGACTAGCATTTATCGACAGTTAGTGCAAATAGATACATTCGTATGTCTCTATAATGAATGCATTTAAAGGGACTGTGCCATATTCATTTGAAAGAGAGAGAGAGAGGGAGAATAATATCCAAAAGTACAGAATCGGGTTCAAGGTGCAGAGTGAATCCAGGGTTTAAAAAGCTTAAAGAGGTAATGATATAAGAAGTCATAAGAAAATGTAGATGGATTCAATTAGATAGAGAAAGAAGCCGTAGGGTCCCTTGTATTGGTCTAGCTTTTCTCTGTTGTGTTCGGTTTTGGATTATATATGTTTTCAATGTGTGTAGTTAGATGATGGGGGTGCTAACAAAGGAAACGAGGCTAATTACAATCTGTCATTATCATGTATGCCTGAGATTTTATACCGATCATCAGCTCATTGACCACATGAAATTGCAAACCACAGTAGCGGTGGGTTGTAAGTAAAATTCCGACAAAAAGGATACTGTTATTCCAATCAACAGTTATCCACTTTTGGATTCACGTGGTAGACGTGATATTGTAGTGATAAATGTGATATATACCGACTGAGGCGCTTTTATATTGTAATAAAACTGCGTTCTACTCCAGTTTTGTCAAATGTTTGGTAAATAATCACATGGCTAATGATTCTAATGTAATGTATCGAGTTCTGTAGAGTAAGAAAAAATAATAAATAAAATGACATAAAATAAAATAAAAAGGCCGAGAAGGAATACAATGATATCCAGATCCTTATACATGTTCTGGGTCCCTTGCATAGCCTTTCTCTGTTGCCTTCAGTTTGGGCTTGTGAATTGTTTGGAGTCAGTGTGGGTGGATAGTGCTCCCAAGAAAGAAAATCAGGTTAAGTTACAATGTATATTTATCATTTATGTTGGATATTTTATACCGTTCACTAGGTCTCTGGTGCAATATGTGTCACCTCACGAATTTACATGAAAGTGCCAACTTATTTTTGTAGTGACCCCCGTACAAATGGCGTGTACCAATCCCCCAACCCTTCAAGCCGTTATTTAAAATGGTATTATGATGTGTTTATTTCTCAAAGTTTTATAGGGGTCGGAGAGGGTATATACACCAGGGCCATTACAAATAAATATACATTGTAATTTAACCTTGTTTCAATTATCAAAACCCAAGCACATTTAAAACATAACATTATCAAAAACCAGGCAACAGAAACTATAGTACATTTAATACCATGGACCTGACACATGTATACATTCTTGGACTACGCACTGTCGTCTTCGCTTACTTAACTGAATCCATCTCCTCAGTCTGATGACTCATTATCGGATTACATCTTTAAGCCTTTTAAACCCTGGAGTCAGTGTTTACGTCGGAACCCGATTCTTTACACCTGATATCATTCTATTCCTTCTTTTAAATGCATATCGAGTATCGCACAGTCTATTTAAGTTAAATGTCAAACCTTGCGAATCAGGATTTGTTTTTACCCGTTGAAAGAAAAAAGAGGAGTTACCGACTCAGTCCTATTCTTTTTCTCTCTTTTTTACTATGGATAATACTATAATCAATTATATCAGAGTTTCAATCTTCATTCGGTGAAATGCACGTTCTAAAATTACATTTAAATGCATTCATTATAGAGACATAAAATCAATGTAAGCTGTTTCGTGCTAATTTAATTGCACTCAGTGTCTATAAACGCTAGTGTCTGCGTGTTTACCGGGCATTCTTCTCAATAAAACCAGATCAATAATTATTAGACATTAAATTATATAAATGATCGTCTTTTTCATGAGTACAATCCTTATCGATCCCAAGACAACTCCCAGTATCTCATTTAAGCCTCCCGTTTTCTTCTTGTCACTTGGTTTTGATATGGATATTTGGCCATTTACTCCTAGATGTCGAAGACATTGCCTCGGTTAGAATAACGTGATTTATTATTGATATTGAAACGAACAGGCTAGGGCGTATTCTAATCACAGTTCCTGGGTGGCTCTGTGAAGGTAAGAAACATCATAATGACGTAGACATTTATATCATATTAAACCGTGAACGTAAATTATTAATCCATCAAACATTGTCGTTCCTGTCTGCATTTTGTTTGCAAGTCCTTGGTGATTTTTGTCATTCAGCTTTGTCATATGTCTTCAGTTTTCTCTTTTAAACTCTAATATGTCAACTATTTAACTGCTCGATAACTTTGGATGGAAATTCCCTGAGATACGGCAGAACTAAAGTACTGATGGTAAAGTGTATTTCTTGTCTTGCTACATCAACTAAGGAATAAGCGTAGTTTAATTTAACTCAGGTAACACAAAAACATTTCAAAAATATTTCAAAAACATTTGATAAAAACATTTTCATAGAATGTTTTATTCACGTGATCTTGAATGGTTTTTTCAACATCCTTAAAACATTTTTATAAACATTTTAAATAAGCGTTTTATAAACGTGTTTTGAAAATATAATTTTCACTTCTACATCATGTTTTCAAAACATTTTTTGAAAAACGTTTCCGTAAACCCTTTTGTCATGTCTTCAAAACATTTGTGAAAATGCTTTGAAGTAATGTTCTTAAAACATTTTTAAAACTTTTTCCATTTCATACTGTCTTTTTTAAAAATTCTAAATGCCTCATCTGCCTCCACAAAACTTTGTCAAAGTTTAAAAACAATGTTTCATACATATACATTTCATTTTATGTAGAGAGAGAATATAGTGTTCTTTTGATACTTTGAACAAGGAAAGCTAAGATGGGAGAATGCTGTAGAATTACTTTAAGTTAGCTCTTAGTATATCTTTCCTTTAAAACAATAATAGTAACATCTCATCACTTGAACTTTTATTCAAACTAATTTAACACAACTTTCAATCCAAGTCGAACATTTGCTCCTCTTCAGGACATGTACCCCTCCTTTCCCTCGTTTACTCCGAAAGAAAGATTAAACTTTTAGATATATGATGAACCCTTTTTAGATCTCCATAGATATACCGTTGAACCTTAAAGTTAACATACCATTCTGAAGCATCCTATAAAAGAAAGCCTTTCACCGAAGGATTTTCTAAAAATAACATTATTTCACTGACATAGGGGTAGTTAAAGTTTTACTGATCCCTATAGGAAGTACATGTACATATGTTTTGCTTATATTTTTTAAAGGACAAAATTTATAAATACCTCCCCGTGAAAAGCTCAGTAATATCTTTATTGATCAAGACTGACGAATAAAAGAAAAGCTCACCCATCACAATATCTGCATTTTTAAAATTTTTCATATTTTCAACCAGGGGAGATAACTCTAATACGGGCATCCATATTGTACAAATCCTAATTTTACAGTCAATAACATCAATACCGTCTAAGACAACATAGATATCATTATGACAAAGAACCATACTACAAATATATAAAGGTTGATGTCTTATTTGGTTGAGGCTAATTATACATGTAATACCTTAAAATATGACAATATTAATTCTAAATGATTTAAAACAATAATAGCAACATCTCATCACTTAAACTTTTATTCAAACTAATTTAACACAACTTTTAGTCCAAGTCGTACATTTGCTCTTCCTCAGGACATGTACTGCTGCGCCAAGTCATGCATATCATTCTTATCATTCGTCTTTTTAGATGCCTTTAGTGCGACAGCTAGTAAAACATTAAGAGATTTGAAGTTGGACCTATATCTAATCGAAATTAAAACATCTGATTTATAATGTCCAATTCATTAAAACCCAACACTGTTTGTCTGTCGCTTTTTCTGTCATTATCCCAACTCCACCCCCCCCCCACCCCCGTAAGCAGTTAAGTAACCGGCGGTGTTTCGGTCCCTTCAACCAACTCAGTGTCAAACAACACTTCCTATAACTTGTAATTTTCGTGCGATTTAACTAGTTTTTAACTCATAATCTGCATACGCATTAAACAACAAATTCTACATGATTTGAAAGAAGTAAATACATAATCTGAATACTTACAATTATCTTTGTCGTCTTCTTTTTTTTTTTTCTAGTCAACACCTCTTGGCTTGTATAATATAATCGTAATGGGATGTTTGAAAAATGTCTTGACCGCGCATCTAATATGTGTTTAGGAATGGTTCAGAATCAAGAAATAAAAGAAAGGTTACGATAGTAACTGGCCAATTCCATACTGTGAGAGAACCTGACCTAATTCTTAGATTAGTGAATAAACATTACTCCGTTATCTCTCCCCGAAACTAGCAAGAGCTGTTATGCAAAACATACTGCATATTTAAGAAAGTAACAACTACCTTTAATTTCATATATCGATTCCGTCGAGTTCGAAAAGATCACATCCGCAAGAGTTTTGTTTATATATAAGATATGTACATGGTAATTGTCTCAAAAGTTCAAGAATAAATCATTGTCTTATAAAATACTTGTTCAAATCGATCACATATGAGAAAATTAAGATTGTTTTCTTTACTTTCGAAAAGTGGGATTTCAGTTTGAAATACACCTATATATTGAAATGTGTGTATTGAAACTTTTCTTTTTTTTTTTTTTTTTTTTGTACATTTTCAGAAAATATCTTCAAAAATTACTTAAAGATTTATAGGAGAGCTTTGTAGAGATGTAAAAATATTTCTGCGATGTTTTAAGAACATCGTATAAAATGTTTCACAAAAATTTTGTAAAAACGTGAATATGGTATGAAGATTTGCCTTCTCTCGAAATGACATTTACATGATACATAATGAGTGATTTGATGTGTTAAAAGTTTTTCAAATGGATATCATTGCAATTCATATATCTTTTTGATATCTAATCAATCTTCAAATCTTGCATTCAATTGGTTTTAAAATATGTTCAAATCATTTCTCAAATTACATGTACCTTTTCCATGTAAAAGGAAAGACATTTAGAAAACATTTTGAAAATGTTCTGCTGCAATTTGAAATGTTTAATGAACATTATTATAATATTAAGTTCAAATGTTTCAAGGAAACCTCTTTGCGACCTTTTGAAAATGTTTTGTGCTACCTGGGAAGGTACTTTTTTCTTGACAATTGCTATGTCCTGACCTGTTTTTCGGAAAGGCAGATCGGTTGTGTGTTTGGTTTTGACCGATGGCTCGTCGGTTTCCTGCTTTTTGCCTGAGCCGTTGTGCCTCGTGTGGGTCCGTATCATATGTCTAAATTATACTCTTTGCACCAGGCATACGACGTCACAATATAAATGCAATAATATTTTTGTAATGTCTTTTTCCCCGTGTATATTCTACTATTATCATATTTATTGTGTAAGTCCTTGGTGATTTCTATCATACAGCTTTGTCAGATATCTTAAGTTTTCTCTTTTACCTCGGATGTCTCTCTTCTCTTTACCCTTGACATTCCTCTAGTTAATCTATCCTTAGAATTCCCTTGCGTATTGCTATTCCTTTTTTATTCTCCCATTGATGAACTGGATATCAATATTGTCCTTTGAACTACCTTTCTTCGTATTGGATTGCAATGGATTTCACTCCACTTCTATTGATTCCTCCCTTCTTCCACTCTACATCTTTCCGTTGTTACCGGTTTTACCATGGATATCACTTTACTTCCTTCTGTTCCCAACTTTGCCGCGGACATTGCTCTCCGTCTTAGGGGTCCTCTCCACATAACGATAGATATCACTTTCCATCTTTTTGTTCCCCACCAGTTTACCCCGGATATCACTACACTTCTTTTTGTTCCTTCCAAGCTTTTCCCTGGATACCGTTTTTTTGGGTTATTTGGTGTCTGGATATATTGGCGGACTTCCTCTGAAAAGGGCAGTGGAAAATTTGTGCTTGTAAATTTGGCTGCTTTCCAAAGCATGCGCCAAAATTTTAATGCATCAGATGTACTCGATTATTTGTATTGCACTCACATCATTAATTTACAATGTTCAAACGTAGATAGCAAATAGATAAAATGTTCCTGATCAAGACCATAAACGATAGGTATTTCAGTATTGTTCTTAACATTTGAGGGGCAGGCTTGGTGTAGTGGTTAAGCGCTTGGCTTGCGGCGCCGACGATCCGGGTTCGATTCCCGGGTTGCGCCACTATGTTTAAGAGGTTGGTAACCTCCTGCTTCCATGTCGCGATATAACTGAAATATTGTTGAAAGCGACGTAAAACACCAATCAACCAACCAATCTTAACATTTGAAGAATGTAATTGGCAAGATCTCAGCATTGTGTGAACACGGGATTTAAATCGTCACACTTTGACCATTTTACATTTGGAAAAATTTGCGCTATTTAATTTGATTTTTTTTAAATCCTCCGCCAAAAAAAAAAAAAAGAACGTCGGCGCCGCAAGCCAACCGCTTAACCACTACACCAAGCCTGCCTCTACCCGATATACGATATCGGTTTACTTCTTTAGTTTCGTCCTCACTTTACCCTGGATATGTACCTCTGATGAATTCTCGCTACTTTACTTTGTACATATTTACTCTTATACTATCTTAATTCCTGCCTGAAAACTCCTCGGATATCTATCAGTCTCTTTATAGTCTTCCTTCTTTACCTATTACACCCATTTGCCCCAAATGGCAGTGCTTTGTTTCTGACCGAGAGATCCCGGGTTGCATTCCCACTTGTATTTCGGACAGTTAACGTTATGATTTTGTGTCATCGTATGTATATGCCATTCTGGTTATTCCCTGTCACGCTTGTATATGTTTTACTGGTCGTCCTATATCATATATGTACATGTTATTCCAGAGGTCCCATGTCACTGTATGTACTTGTCATTTGTTGTCCCTCGCCACGCTATGTACGTATTATCCTGGTCCTCCGCTGTCACAGTATTTACATCCTGGGTACAAATCAATTCTCAAGGATCTCTTCGCTGTACCTTAGATATCACTTTAGAATGTGCTGGTTCTTCCTTCTACACTCTAGATATCGCACTACTTCTTCCTGTTCCTTCTTTTTTTACCCTGGCTATCACTATACTTCTCTCTCCTTCTTATTTCTTTACCATTGATATCACTCTACTTCTTTCTGTTCCTCCTGAAAATCAAATTACATTGTTCTGTACCTTCCTTCTTCACCTATCGAGACGATATAACTCGGAACACCCCCCCCCCCTCTTTTCCTCTCCCCTTCCTAACACTGAAAGTAATTCCCATGAACATCGCGCTGACTCTGTTATTTAATTGTTGTACGAAGTGCGAAGCACTTCAAATTTTTATCCATAGCTACACTTTAAAAGCTTGAATTCCCACTCTTTTATACCCTGGATAATACTATCATTAGTATTCCACTTCAACTGATCGTATCTTAATTTCCAATCTACTACCCGTGAAGTTCCAAAATTAAATATAAATACATCAATTATAGAGAAATCTACACATGAGCCTACTTTGTGGGAATGTAATTGTACCGAATGGCGAAAAACACGAGTCCCTGCATGTTTGGCGGGCATACTTCAAAAAGAAACAGATAAATGATTATCAAACATAAACTATATAAATGTGCATTTGATGGATAATGGGATAGAGCACTGTCTAAGCTCCTGGACGTCTGTAAAGGTAAGACGCCGCATGATGACAACGACGTTTATATTGTATCAATTATAAACGTAATGAATTTAATTATTTATCTAAGTATATAAATTTCTGTGTTTAAGAAAAAGAAGTAAAAGGGTAAGGGGTAGTGGTTAAAGTTACATTATGCCATATTATAACACATTCATATATTTACCTTCTGGATGACTACAGTATGGGTTGCATTTCATTAAAACTTGGTAGAGCTCACATGGGGACCGGCGTAGCTTAATCAGTGGGCTCGTATATTCCTGTTCTTTTCCATGTTGGCCACCACGCCATGCAGATTTGCACGCGTAGGTTGTATAATTATTCAGGGAGCATCAACTTCAAATGTAATGTGAAGCTGAGAAGCAATCTATCTTAACACCATGGAGGGAAAATTGATGGAAATGACGTTGATGATCGGAGCACGTGACGACATGAAAAAATCCCTATATTACAGCACGTCCGGGATAATTTTACATTCTTATTCATAAATGAGTCGCCTGTTTTCAGATTTATTAAACGAAAGAAAGTAAAAGTGTTTTGAAAGTCAGTGGGGAAAAAAACTGTCCAATACCTCACTACATAAACATGATAACAGTACTAGTGCAGATGAAAATTAGTTTAGTTACTGGTGTAAATCAGCTGATGATATAGAATATAAAAACGTGCATAATAATGCAGATATTAGTCTTCTAAACTCATTTAAGGAAACTGTGTCATAGGCAGTGGACCGTCTGAATCCACCACTGATCAAAACTTTGTACCATTTAAACAGCAGCATCGCCTTTGATTTTATCCCTTTTCAACATTGAATAATTATACGTATTATCACTGCTATTATTGACAATTCCAACACTCTTTGTATTGTCCGTAATTGATCACTTGGCCATCAAAATGACGTTAGACTGCCTGCTATCGGTCCTAATCGCCCTCTTCCGTCCCCGATTTGTTTGCTATTCTGATTTTCACCAATAGAGACTCCCTTTTAGTACCATATAATCGGGGAAAACAGAATATCTGTACGTGAACAAAGGCAGTGCTTGAAGTTCAATAGAAAAAGAAATATACGAAATTTGAACATATTATTAGGGAGATAAAACTGTACCGAGCAATGGACTCTCTTTGGCAACATTCTAGACACAAAATACATTACAAGTACACCTTCAAATTTTGGCACCCAAATGGACTTTACATGTCAGATGCTTCTTCCTGGACCTATGCTCTATTACTAACATCTGCATTATTATGCATTAATATTTGATACGACGCCTTGACTTTTTATTGTAAATTACGCATCCAAGTACCAGCTAGATGTGAAAATGTCCTGTAGAACGCGTCCCTGGTCCGACATTCACACATACTCGTTACCGCTATGGGTAATCAGATAGGGACCCAGGAAATCAGGAGAGACTCGCTCCATAGGGGCCCCTGCTTGGTTTTTATGGATGTCTTGCAACGGTTCTTTCCTTTCTTATTCAAACTACACACTCTGCATGAGAACATATACTCCCTGATACTATCTTCAAGACGCCACCAAAAACAAAACAAGTGCTTACACGTGGCCTGGTACGCTGCATCCCCTGGTGCCCAGAGGCTAGAATGCCATGGCAAAGACGCAAGATTTTGTCCCTCTCATACTGCGGGAAGAAAAGCTTCTCTTTACCCCCCCCCCCCTTCCGTCTGCTGGCAAACGTCATATGATTCTTTTATCGTCTAGACGAAACATAAGCATTTCCGCATTGTTATTGATTGATTGATTGCTTTTTGTTTTACGTCACACCACGAATACTTCTACCTGATGCGGGGCATACAAATTTTGACCTTTGCAACGAAGCAGTGAGGGATCTTTAACGTGCCATGCATACCACGACACGGGGCCTCGGTTTTTACTGTCTCATCCGAAAGACATGACACCGGCATGACCCGAGCGGGACTCGAACCCCGGCCTCCCGATCAGGAGTCCGACACGATACTACCAGGCCACGCAGGCTTTTCCGCATAGACACAAATGGACTCCGGAGAAATCAAAACAGTTCATCTTGACGGGCATCTGTTTTTTCTTCTCTTATTTTTGAGGTCAAAATCGGTAATGGTAATCCCTGCGATATCTATTTCTGTAAGATAATCTCCCTCAAAACTCGAAGTTGAAGTAGGTGCGGCCTCATCACCGTTACCAGTTATTATAGCCAAGCAGGTTTCAGTTGTTATATTGGGGGACGCAGTGACTTCCCCTTTTCTAAACTGTGATTCCAATGTTTTTCTCTGGCCCAAATAAGTTGGAAAGTGGTACGACACCAACTTACGAATTAAAATCTAGCCATCGTGCTGATGCCGGTTGGCAAACCGCATTACGTGTAGCCCCACAGGACATTGAAGCAGGACTCGAGACGGAGCAAACCAAGTTGGCCTCCCTGGAGAAGGTATCTGCATTCAGATGCTTCTTCCTGGATCTATGTTCTATTACCAGGTCATATTGGCTCAGTTCCTCCAGCCATCGGGCTACCTGCCCTTCAGGATATTTAATACGCATTAACGAAACGAAACTGTCCGAACTATGAATTTACATCCAAGCAGATAGTGACGGAAAGTCCGCGAAAACAAAACTACCACCTTTCTTTTCTAGTTGTGCAGTAACGGCCCTTGGCGAGTTATTGCACCGCACCGCTGTACCCGGTGGTCCTTTCCTGTCCATCTTGCACCCCGCTGAGCTGTGCGCCTACAGCTTAATCGCTCGCATCGCAATCCAAATAGAAATGGCCCTTCTTATCTTGGAAGACCAATACTTCTGTTGAAATACGTGTTTAGAGCAGATCATTAAACGCTTGCTGTTGTGGTCCCCCCCCCTCCAAGAACGCATTTTTTTCTAGTTGATCCGTATGTAGGGGATGCCATCTGAGCAGAGTCTGTGGTAAATAGACGGTGGTAATTTGCAAAACGTTCAACAACTCCCCCTGGTGTGTTTAAGGCCTGCTATGGTACGCTCAACCCAAGACAAGGGTTACCATGCGCCCCAACCTCCATTGTACACCTCGTCGCCAGTGATACATGCCGACTTATGCCTTTTGTTTGATGATTTAGTTCAATATTAATCCACCTCAGACCTCTATAACAATTTCATCCGTGTTCTTTTCTATATTGTGTATAGATATTGAGTGAATATTATGTATATGTATATGTATAAGTGTCCAACATTATTGGCATGTTTCATAACCCTACATCTACCATTGCACATGTTTGGAGATATTCATATGTCTCGGGATAAAGCGTTCAGTACTTTCTGTAATCCGAACAGACTTCTTGATTATTTTCAGACATTTTGATCCGACAACTTTTATAGTTCTATCAGTTCCAACAAGTTTTGTTTTGTTTTGTTTGTTTGTTTGTTTGTTTTTTTCAGACCGAATAAAGAATCTTTAATTCATTTAATAAAATTGCAGATTTTCACATTAAATTTCATACTCCATAGTATGTTGTCGTTAAACTAAATTTTCTTCACGTTCTTCTTCTGACTGTTTATTTTCATGGTTACCTACATTTTTCTTTTTCACTGTCTACCATATCATTCTCCCCTCTGACGCCACCATCTTTCATAACACAATGCCAATATCTTCTCCTCTGACATCTTCAATAAAGGTATACATTTCTTTGAGAAAATATAAATATATACATGCATAAATATAAATGTAAGGCAAATGTGGGACTTGTGGTGTGTCAAATCCATTATACATTTGTATTTCCCACATGCTTTGTTTACATTTTATAATCACAATATTGCCTTTGATTTCAGATTACTGGAGGAGGATGGCATCAGCTGAGGATGAGAGCCGGTATGGCCGGATGTGCCTTCTCATGCTGAACATCTGTCCCAAGGTCTTGAGGCAGGTTGTGGACCATCAGTGTACAGCAACTCCTTATACAGATTTCGAAGATGCTCTAAGGCGTAACAGCCACAGCCTGTTTCATCTGCGATTTAGGAAATGCTGCTGTGGAAGTGTTAATACTGTGACACCCCTAACCAAGCCTCAGTGGGAGTTACTGTACTGCAGAGTACCTGCAGCCACATGCACAACATCAGCAACATGTAGACATCCCTACCAGGCTATCCCTGGTGTAACATCTGCAGTTATGGATGTCACATTATGCTGCCTCATCCTGAGGAATCTGTTCAGCAGCATGTCTATGACAGATGTTGAAACCGTCCGCACTGTTCGTAATGAGCTTATTCATGCGACCAGTGCATGTCTTGACAGTACTACATTCCATAGAGCCTGGTCAGCTGTATCACAAGCTCTGCTCAATCTGGCAAACTCGGTGTCCACTACATGTACGAATGACACCAGTGTGGCTCTGATACAGTTGAAGGACAGGATAATAGATCCCTCAGAGTTACAAGCCTTGGCCGACATCATGAAGGATCACAGAAATTATATGGACCTAAATGATGTAAGTATCTATATTGGTAATCTCATACAGTGAACTTAAATCATAATGTATCTAAGAAATTATGCAGTCACGGTGACAATAGATATGTTTCTTGCAGTATATAATAGATGGGTATTAATGTATATAACTAATATTATGTATGACTCTGGGCATACATACATGTATGAAGATTACTATTATCAAAACATTTGTAGTAAACATCTGACGACTATCAGAGCTTCGGAATTATCGGGCATCTAGTTATGACCAGTCTTGTCAGGCCTGTGTTTATAGAAGCTTTTGGTGATTATGAATAGAATTTATGTCTTATCAGGCTCTTTGCCTATGTTCAGAAGAGTTTCAGTCTAGTCAGAGTCTCTAAGTATGACCGGTAGAGATTCGATCTAGTCAGGGCAACCTAGATATGACCAGAAAAGTTACTGTATTATTAGGGCTTTTGGTTATGACCAGTAGAGCTCCGGTCTAGTCAGGACCTCTGGTTATGACCGGTAGAGATTTAATCCAGTCAGGGCAACCAAGATATGATCAGTAAAGTTACTGTTTTATGTAAAGATGATGGATAAATCCAAAGCACAAGACCAAAAATCATAAAACCAGAGGACATACAAAATCAGTGAAAATGAAACACAAATGGAAAATAACAAAATATGTCTACTTTAAAGAGCATATGTGAACCCCTGTGATGGAGTGAGATCAGGTGCCCAGGGAGAGTGAGCATTTCCTGCTTGCTAGCAACACTCGTCACATATACCCAGTAGAAAGAGTCAGATCGTGTAAATTCCATATGTATTTATATACGGAGAAGTCGAAGTAGGTAACCTTCTAGTATAGAATGTGTCAAATCTGTGTAAAATGATCGGAATCGGTCTCAGTCCAGAATATCATTTAAAAGTCTGGATAACGAGATATCATATGGAGTAATAAGAGTCTCTTAACGACCATAGAATTTCCTCAGTGACGTTGCTAGTCTAGCACATATATAACCCTGGTTGAGCAGCTTAAATGAAAGTCGCCTAGCCCTCAGAACAAAGTCACTGTAATTTGAACATGCTCTGGAATAACGTATTAACTGCGATATGAATACGCCGTATGCGGGCGATGATGGAATGTTGCTACTTATGAAAGGAAAGTTTGTGATAGCGAAATTGAAATCGTCACGTTTGTCATATAGTGAGGTGTTCAATTGACCATTAATGTCGAAAGACAACATAATATCTAAATACGAAGTAGAATTACTACTTTCTGTGGTTTCTTTGACCTCAAGTTCACTTGGATAGATGATGCTAAGGTAATCCGCGAATGAAGGATTATTAATTGAAAGCAAGTCATCTATATATCTGTAAGTAAAATTGAAGCCAAGAGCCAATTGTTTTTTTCCTTGCGAAAGCAAAGACTGAACAAATTCAGCTTCGTATGAGTATAGGAATATGTCAGCCAGAAGCGGAGCACAGTTAGTGCCCATTGGAATGCCGACAATTTGTTGAAAAACCTTACCTCCAAACAGGGCCTCTGGTTATGACCAGTGGGGCTCCAGTGTATTCAGGACCTCTGGTTATCGCCAGTAAAGTCAGGGTAACCTAGATATGACCAGTAGAGGTAGGGTGTAATCAGGGGCCTCTGCTTATGGCCGGTAGAATTTCAGTCCAGTCAGGGTCTCTAATTATGACTAGTAGAGATTCAATGTAGTCAGGGCAACTTAGATATGATCAGTAGATTTACAGTGTTATCAGGCCTCTGCTTATGACCAGAAAAGTTCAAGTTTAGTCATGGCCTCTAATCATGACCAGTGGAGATCCAATCTAGTCAGGGCGACCTTCTATAGCTCCATGGTGACTTCTGCCACATAACTGAGCCAGTAACTCCTCTTTTTTCCTTGATATGACCAGTAGAGTTACAGTGTTATCAGGGTCTAGGGTTATGACCAGAAGAGCTCCAGTCTAGTTAGGGCCTCTTATTATGACCAGTGGAAATTCATCTAGTCAGGGTGACCTGGACAGAGTTACAGATTTATCAGGTCCTGGGGTTATGACCACAAGAGCTCCAGTCTAGTTAGGGCCTCTGATTATGACCAGTAGAAATTCATCTAGTCAGGGTGACCTGCACAGAGTTACAGATGTATCAGGACCTAGGGTTATGACCAGTAGAGCTCCAGTCTAGTTAGGGCCTCTGATTATGACCAGTAGAAATTCATCTAGTCAGGGTGACCTGGACAGAGTTACAGATTTATCAGGTCCTGGGGTTATGACCACAAGAGCTCCAGTCTAGTCAGGGCCTCTGATTATGACCAGTAGAAATTCATCTAGTCAGGGTGACCTGGACAAAGTTACAGATGTATCAGGACCTAGGGTTATGACCAGTAGAGCTCCAGTCTAGTTAGGGCCTCTGATTATGACCAGTAGAAATTCATCTAGTCAGGGTGACCTGGACAGAGTTACAGATGTATCAGGACCTAGGGTTATGACCAGTAGAGCTCCAGTCTAGTTAGGGCCTCTGATTATGACCAGTAGAAATTCATCTAGTCAGGGTGACCTGGACAGAGTTACAGATGTATCAGGACCTAGGGTTATGACCAGTAGAGCTCCAGTCTAGTTAGGGCCTCTGATTATGACCAGTAGAAATTCATCTAGTCAGGGTGACCTGGACAGAGTTACAGATGTATCAGGACCTAGGGTTATGACCAGTAGATCTCCAGTCTAGTTAGGGCCTCTGATTATGGCCAGTAGAAATTCATCTAGTCAGGGTGACCTGGACAGAGTTACAGATGTATCAGGACCTAGGGTTATGACCAGAAGAGCTCCAGTCTAGTTAGGGCCTCTTATTATGACCAGTGGAAATTCATCTAGTCAGGGTGACCTGGACAGAGTTACAGATTTATCAGGTCCTGGGGTTATGACCACAAGAGCTCCAGTCTAGTTAGGGCCTCTGATTATGACCAGTAGAAATTCATCTAGTCAGGGTGACCTGGACAGAGTTACAGATGTATCAGGACCTAGGGTTATGACCAGTAGAGCTCCAGTCTAGTTAGGGCCTCTGATTATGACCAGTAGAAATTCATCTAGTCAGGGTGACCTGGACAGAGTTACAGATTTATCAGGTCCTGGGGTTATGACCACAAGAGCTCCAGTCTAGTCAGGGCCTCTGATTATGACCAGTAGAAATTCATCTAGTCAGGGTGACCTGGACAAAGTTACAGATGTATCAGGACCTAGGGTTATGACCAGTAGAGCTCCAGTCTAGTTAGGGCCTCTGATTATGACCAGTAGAAATTCATCTAGTCAGGGTGACCTGGACAGAGTTACAGATGTATCAGGACCTAGGGTTATGACCAGTAGAGCTCCAGTCTAGTTAGGGCCTCTGATTATGACCAGTAGAAATTCATCTAGCCAGGGTGACCTGGACAGAGTTACAGATTTATCGGGGCCTCTGGTTATGACCAGTGGAGTTTCCATCTTGTCAGTCCCTGTAGTTATACCAACAGAATTACAGTTCTACTAAGTACTCTGTTTATGTCTTTATTCTTAAATGTGTTAGAAGCCTGCTGATTTAATTTTTGTCTTGATGCACTGATTTATATGGAATTAATTTAAAACTTGTTTATTTCTAAATTCAATTCAGAAAATCAACAGACTGCAGGCAGTGCAGATTTCCAATGAAGGTATTTTCTATGTTAGTTAAGAATTTGCATTTAAAAAAGGAACAAACAAACAAACAAACAACAGAAAACAAAAACAAAATCCAGAGTATTAGGGAAAGTTTATACTTTTTTCGGTGGAAAAATTGAGAGTTATATCATTGATACCTTTATTGAAAATTACAGTCCCCAGTCACCGTTTGTTTTCCCAAATTTTGGCGGTATAATTGGTTTGGTAATATATAGAGTGGAAGTATTACGTCATTCAAATTATTCATGGCACGTGTATGTGAATAATGAATACGTGTAAGCTGTACCTTTATTAGTAAGATCAATCCAATAAAATTGCGGCACACATTGGCAAACATCGAAGTAATTCCATCATCGATTCCATCAACAACATAAAGCCCATCGCCCAGAGGTCCAACTGACTAACATCAGTATTTACCAAGCGATGGGCACAAAATAGTTTTACCAGGGCTTTGGTCAGTGTTAATTAGTAATTATCGATCTGTATTGTAAAGGTTGGTACACGATTTTCAAGCACCATTAGATATGGTCCCGAGTGAAGCGAGGGAGCATATCGAGGGGGCGAAAAAAGAATGTACCAAACGACTAAGTGTATGGTTCAATCCGCACGTCTACAGGCTTTTCTTATATCACCACTGAAAGTGTTTAATGTCTTATGCCATAGGAAATATTCACCAAACTGAGTAGATATTTAACTCATTTCACTTTACTAAATTTAAACATTCATTCATTGTCTCTTGCCATATTTGAAAATGGAGTTGGCTGCATTGTAAAGGTTGCTACGCAATTTTCAAGCACCATTAGATATGGTCCCGAGTGAAGCGAGGGAGCATATCGAGGGGGCGAGAAAAGAATGTACTAAACGACTTAGTGTATGGTTCAATCCGCACGTCTACAGGCTTTTCTTATATCACCACTGAAAGTGTTAAATGTCTTATGCTATAGGAAATATTCACCAAACTGAGTAGATATTTAACTCATTTCACTTTACTAAATTTAAACATTCATTCATTGTCTCTTGCCATATTTGAAAATGGATTCTAAGTTGAAAATGACATTTTTTTGCGATGGATATTTGGCGATTATGTGCAAAATATAGAAACGAAAATCTTTGTCTCTTGTCATATTTGAAAATGGATTTGAAGTTGAAAATGATATTTTTTGCGATGAATGTTTGGCGATCATGTGCAAAATATAGAAACGAAAATCCTGATGCATTACCGCACCGTTATTCGGTGGTTCCAGACACATTAGAGAATGTATCAGAGGTCAACCACTGGCTCTGTAGATTCGTTAACGAGGCCAGAAGACAAGAGGTAAATCATTTTCAATTATTTATTGAAACATTCAAATAGAAAATAATATGAAAATTTTGGATTTTAGGATTCAACAGAACAAAAACATGAATAAGATCAAAAAGTATAGGTCACAAATTTATAATTAATATAATCAAAGGTATTTTCCAGAGTAATATACATGTGAAATATAAAATAAACAAGATATGTTTGTGAAACACGAATGCCCCCTTTGGCACTAAAGTTCATTAAGGCGTATTTTGATAAGAAGATCAAACATCAAGGTCAAGGTCACACGGTAATTCATGTTCATGGCAAAACTTAAGGTACCGCAGGAAGATTTTGTCACAAGGAATATACATTCCAAATATTAGAGCCCCTATCACTTACCTGTAAAAACTATAAAAAAAAAGGTCAGACAGAGGTTACAGTTTTAGCTCACAGACAAACAAACAGAAAGGACAAAAGCTATATGCCCCGAATCTCTGATTTTGGGGGGAAAATAATGGATTTAACGGAACACAAACCTTTTTCATCAATGAACCAAATTTCTTTATTTTTGATGCTTTTTTTTTCATTACTGCTTGAATAGTATTTTTCAATACTTTGTGATAAATAAATGTGATGCATAAAATATTCGATTAAATACTCAATCTATGCTAATATTTTCATTCATTCATTATTCATTCGTTCACTCATTCTTCATTCATTTATGTTAGCCAACCGGGGTCATTGAAGCGTTGAGCTCGCACTTGGTTTGTCACAACCAGGGTAAGTGGAGCGGTGAGCCTGGTGTGCATCAAGTCATTTCTGACCAACAATTAGCTTTAGTCAAAAGGTGTGAACCATACACTAATAACAGTGCTTACATACATGTGCACACCTGGATAATCACCTTGTTTGGCGATATGGTCGGGGAATAATGGATTGTTTGTACAGACTTTGCAGTGGCGGATGGCGGTATGCAAGTTTTGCGTTATAACGGGCTTATTATATGAGGGAAAATCCGCTTCTCAAGACATTATGGTAATATGCAAGTTCGGCTTTAAACCGGAGGTGAGGGATAGGTCGGGGGAGAACTCTGTACATATATACATCACATTTCAACTTTTACCCATGTGTTACACTTTTATAGTAGAAAGGCAAATGAATACAAGTAGAATTAAACAGTTGCAGTCTAAGCTTCAGCAGGCAGAAAGTCGACAGATATTTCTCGAAACCAGAGTGCAGAGCATTATTGAAAGTAAGAAATATCCTCTGTAAACATAAAAATGAATACATAAGATAATCAAATATTGTGAATGATTAGCTTTCCTCCCCCTTCCCTCACCACCAATTGAAGTTTGGGTGGAGGGTAGGACTCACCCTGACTGTCTTTCTCTGTCTGTCTGTCGACCAGTCCCTCTCTCCGTCTGGTTAAGAGCATATATTAGTTGATTTGTCTTTCATATACAACTGATTAATACACATTTGATAACTCATAGCGTAAGGGACGTTCAAATGCACGTAGTTCTTAGGTGTGAAAGTTCATAGTTTATATGTTCATTAATTGAATAGAAAGTCATTGTGATTATTTCAACTTACAGATGTTTCAGATATTTGAGTTATGAAATTTTGACTGTATTTCAAATTTTTATATCACTGCTGCCCATAACTCAACTGTGAAACTGACAAAATATTATAGACGTCCTTAATCTCATGCACCAAGTCGTCATTCGTTTGTTTTAGCAATTATATAGTCTGCTTTACACTTCCGATGAAGGTAATTTATAATTATTTGACAGACATACCATTCAATATTATCGAAAAACAAAGCCTGCATGACGGGGCTCGAAAATAACAATTTTATGGTAGCTTAGAAAATTTACCAGTCCTCAGAAATAACAGTCTGTCGTAAAAATCTAACGTTACACAAAAGTCAAAGTCAGCAGTGGAATTAAGCGGAGGCCCAGCAGCTCTTTTCCAGTGCAATTTCTGTCGGGCCAGTAAAATGCGTTTTCCAGAAGTTTGTTTGTCCTGTTGAAAATTTGGGAACCCGCATTCTAAATTTGCCAATAATTACTTGGCATAATAACCCTCGAGATACCTTTGGCATCTGGCCTTCATTCATTCGCCTATCGGCAGATTTAGTAAATTTCATACCCCCTATTCTAAGTGGCAAAGACGCCACGGCGTTTATCAGGGGATGCGAAATAATTCACTGTTCTAACATAATTCTTGCATTTAGATTATTTCATCGTTTAATGCTGTATATGGTATACCTATATATTAGATTATTTCATCGTTTTATGCTGTATATGGTATACATATATATTAGAGTATTTCATCGTTTTATGCTGTATATGGTATACCTATATATTAGATTATTTCATCGTTTAATGCTGTATATGGTATATCTATATATTAGGGAATATTGTTCATAGAGTACCGAAACATTTAACAGAATGGAACAGTGTGTCTATCTCTCTGTCGGTCTGTGCATCACCTCGCTTATCTTTTAAACATGATATAATACCAAACTATTTAGGTACACTTTATGGACTTTCATTCTACTGATACTAAAAAGGTTATCGTTAAAAGGTCACCAAAAAATTTGTTTCCAAGGAAGGTATATTCTAAACTACTTCGTAGTTTTCGAAGGACATAAGTTAAGGTTACTCTCTAAATATTGTCAAGCAGCCAATGAACATGATACAAAACTGTGTCGACTAGAACTGTGGAATTTAGTATCCATACACCTTATGACAAGAATTCTAAACTTGGTAGACGTAAGTAAAATTCTGAAGCCAAGAAAATAAATTGTGTGAATTTTTACAGTTGCGTTCAAAGATCAGAGGTGTTTTTTGGGGGGTTTTTTTTCCTGTCAGATTAACCTTGTAAACAAGATATAGATCGAATTCCTTTTGAGGGAACTGTCAAACTCAGCACACATTTACTAGAATGATACGTTACCGCTTATTACATGTACATGAGAAAGAAAGTAGAACATGACAAAGAACAGTAAAGTGCCTCAAAAGAGCAATTGATCATTTATTTAGGACATAGATGAACATATATAAAGGTCATAAACGATCGAGAATCTTATGAAAATAGTTCCTGGTAATACATTGGCATGGTATTTTCAGCTCAACAAAGGATGTCCATAGACAATTTGGCATCTAACGCTCAACGACAAGAACAACTTACTGGTAAGATATCATGTTACAAGACTATAGAGTGCAGTGTACCATTGAGATCCAGAGAGCATGTACATTACGGACAATACCTGAATGTTTCTGGTAGTAAATCCTCGTCACTGATTTAAAATATCTACCAAGATTTAACCAAATACTTGAAGCAAGTAACTGATTTAACAACAGTTACAGATTTAGAATACTCTTGGAGTTTACTCATCAAGCACATCTTAGACACTAGATTGAAACTTACCATAGTTAATGGGTCAATTATCTTAGGTTGTGTTTCCATGGTTCCTCAATGATAACAATTTAGGACCATACAGAAAACCAAATTCACAGTGTGATAATAAGCAATCATAATTAAAAGATTTGTGTGTCCTGCCTTAAGCTGCTTGGTAGCTTTTTATGTGTGTAAAATTCAATTGAGGCAATATCATACACACCTAAAGAATAGTTAAGTGGTTTAATACTGATTTGCATTTGTAAATGAGCAAAAAAAGAGAACAATTATAAAAAAAATAATTTAAAAAAATAATAATAAATAAATAAGATAAAAACTCTTAATCGATCTCCATCCTTTCCTTTAAACATCATATCATTATTGCAACTTGAAAATGAAGAACTTCCATATCAGGATTCAAACCCGAACCCCACATGAGTATACCCGAGTGTTCTGTGTTAAACTACGTGGTACTTTTATAGTCTTCATGCATTTTATTTTTTCTTGAAGCAATATTATACATACATTACATATATATGGAATAGGTAACTGAATAAACACTAGTATGTCTAGTTATGGATGGGAGGTTATTTTAGGAATTTGGAAAGTTATAATTGAAATAACAACAACTGAACAAATTGTAGATAAAATTCCATGAAGAAGTAACGATGACATAATACACTGAAACAGTTATTGACATGCTGACTTGTATTGATTGAAATATACATGTATACATCTAAACCCGGTGTGGCCCAGTGGATGAGGTGCTGAATTTGTGACCAAAACGTCTTGGGTTCGATTTCTGCTGTGGGCATACCGGTGTTCTGTCTTTAAGATAAGACAATACAAACCAAGGACCTGCATCACGGTAGGCGTGGTACATAAAAGATCCCTCACTGCTTCACCTGTGTCTGTTGCAAAGGTAAAAATTTCTGTATGATGCATCAGGCAGATGCCATCACCATATATGTGAAATAATTGTGAAGTGACTGCCATTGCCATATACAGATGGGTGCAGTCCTAACACAACATGCACGTTAACGCAAAAAACGGTCACGATGACTGCTTTAGCACACGTGCTAGGACTGCTTGACCGGACGCGCGTGCGCTCCTCGCGTTAACGCGGGAGGGAATTCGCGTTTACGCCATTTATTCCCACGTGCGCTCGGTCCAGTCGCACGTTCACATATCTACATGTATATTTGTAATTCTGTATGCAATACGGATGGAGAAAATTATATGGATCTAATTAAATTACCGTAAATGTCGCCATAAAAACGTGTATTAAATGTAATGTTATAATGAAACCCAACATTAAGGATTTTATATGTAATACCACAAAGGAAATTATCGCGTAGAAATGCAATAAGGTATTTATGAAAAAAAAATTCATCAGTTTATACTAGCATTATTAGATTTCATTTATTTACTTATTTTTAATTAGTTTATTTATGTTTTTATTTCTTATTTTGTTATTCATTTATAACTAATTTATCTATGTATTTACATGTATTTCTTATTTAGGTATTCATTATTATTATTTTTAATTACGCTATTTTCTATAATATATGAAAATAATAAGTATCATTATTATTATTATATTTATTAACTTTTATTTCATTATTATTATTATTATTAGTAGTAGTAGTAGTAGTAGTAGTACAGTGAGGTGCAGTCCTAACATAACATTATGTTCACGTCGCGTTAACGTGAAGTTTGCTTTCGTCGTGCGCTCAGGACTGCTGAGCACACGCGTTTGCGTTAACGCAGATTTCTACGTGAACTTAATTTCGAGACCGCGTGAGCGCGCTTGACTGCCGCGTTAACGCGCTTGACTGCCGCGTGAACGTGCTTGACAGCCACGTTCGCTTGCTTACAACTTATAACTTGTATTAACATGTTCATATAGAAGAATTTGAAGGAATATATATATATATATATATATATATATATATATATATATATATATATATATATATATATATATATATATATATATATATATATATATATATATATATATATTCCTTCAAATTCTTATATATATATATATATATATATATATATTGTGTATATAAATATTAAAACATATAAATAAAATATTTAGAAATAAATAAAACCATTCCGAGTTAAGGGATATTTTTAAAAACATTGAACAGAATTTCCGAACAATGACTTTAATTAAATTCTTACTTTAGGAAAATAATAATAATAATAATAATAATAATAATAATAATAATAATAATAATAATGATAATAATTATGAAATTAAAATCTATAAAGATAATAATAATGATGATAAGTACTATATTTATAAATAAGAAAATAGCTTTATCAAAATTAATAATAATAAATACATAAATAAGAAACACATGTAAATGCATAAATTAGTTATAAATAAATCAACAAATAAGAAAAAGATACATAAATAAATTAATTAAAAATAAATAAATAAATGAAATAAGAAAGTAATCATGCTAGTATAAAGTGACGAATATTTTTTTTTTCATAAATACCTTATTGCATGTCTAAGCGATAATTTCCTTTGCTATATTACATATGAAATCCTTAATGCAGGGTGTCATTTTAAAATAACATTTAATACACACTTTTACGGCAACATTCGGGGTAATTTAATTAGATCCATTTTATTTTCTCCGTCTGCACTGCATAGAGAATTACAAATATAGACATGTGAACGTGCGACGGACCGAGCGCACGCGGGAATAAATCGCGTTAACGCAAATTCCCTCCCGCGTTAACGCAGGGAGCGCACGCGCGTCCGGTCGAGCAGTCCTGGCACGTGTGCTAAAGCAGTCCTCGCGACTTCTTTTCGCGTTAACGTGAATGTTATGTTAAGACTGCACCCATCTGTAGTAGTAGTAGTAGTAGTAGTAGTAGTAGTAGTAGTAATAATAATAGTATTATCCTAAAATAAGAATAAATTTCATTCAAGTCAATGTTCGGAAATTGCATTCAATATCTTTAAAATTCATTCCTTAACTTGGAAGGGTTTTACTTAAATCTAAATATTTTACTTACACATTAATATGTTTTTTTATATTTAAATATACAATGCATATATCGATTCTCCTTCAAAAATTTCTATATGAATATGTTGATACAAGTTTTAAGTTGTACGCAAGCGAATGTGGCTGTCAAACACGTTCACGCGGCAGTCAAGCGCGTTCACGCGGTCTCGAAATTAAGTTCACGTGGAAATCTGCGTTCACGCAAATTCGTGTGCTCAGCAGTCCTGAGCGCATGAGGAAAGCAAACTTTACGTTAACGCGACGTTAACATAATGTTATGTTAGGACTGCACCTCACTGTACGTGAAATAATTGTGAAGTGACTGCCATCACCATATACGTGAAATAATAATGAGCTACCATGAGATTTAGAATCTCGTGAAAAAAAATATTAGTTCCTTGTAATATATTGATGTTGTATTTTCAGCTCAACAAAGGGAGACAGTAGACAATTTAGTATTTATCCACCAAAGACAAGAACGACTAACTGGTAAGATACTGTCACAACACTACAGCGTGCAGTACACCATTGAAATTCATGTACATTATGGACTATACCATATGTCTTATAATAAATCCTGATCACTGATTCGAATGATCTTCTATATTTTAACCAAAATAGTTGAATCAAGTAACAGATATCGCAACATTTACAAATACCAGCAATTCAGAATAATCTTTTTTTGCATCAAGCACAATTTACACATTAGACAGAAATCTGCAATAATTAACTGGTAAATTTCCTTAGGATGTCTTTCCCTGGTTTCTTTGAGGACCACATATTTAAAAAGATTCACAGCATGATAATAAGCAATCATGATTAAAAAGGTTCAGTTGGCATCCCATTAAAAAACCAAAGTGTTTCGATTTTATCTATTCATTTATTTATTCTTTTTTTTTTTTTTTTTTTTTTATGATTTTTTTTTTCAAGAAATGTTGAAAATATGTCAAATTTTCATATCAGAATAAAAAACAACACTTTTTGCACATTCATTCAGGTGAATTTCATATTTAGCATTTGCTTTGTCTTTGCAAGATGTGATTCAGTCAGTCATTTTCTTTAGTCTTTAGGTGGGAACTTTTGTTGACTAATTCCAAGTCTGGGTCATGAACAAAAATTGTTTCAAATATTGTCCAGATCCAACTTAAGATGGTCTAATTTCATATCCTGAGTGTTAAGAAACAACTAAAAACTTATTTAGATGTTGAAAGAAATGAGACCAAAAAAAAAAACCAAAGCTGGATTTGATCCACTACTCTGCATATTTTAAATACCAAGTGGTATATGTACCATTGTGAGGACTGCTTTTTAGACATGGTGGCATTATCTGTTAACCAATTTGGATGAAATTTACCTAATTGATAGAGGACCTTTAGTACTTCATGTATTCTATGTTTCATTAAAATCTTTCATGAGGTATAACAGCAGAAGTGAAAAATGTAATTGAATTGTTCCTATACGCTCTCATTTGGAAGTCTTAAAAAATTCATAGAAAATCAACAAATTGAGATATTGACAAAATTCTTTCAAAGTAACATTTCTTACCATAATTATGATCACAATAGTCCATAAGAAATCATCGTTATCAATTAACTAGGAAATATGACACTTTTCTGCATTGAAATCTCCAAGTCCAAAGAAATGTCGAAAAAAAATTCCAAAATTTGATATCGGAAGGGAACCAAAATGACAATACGTCTTCACCCATCCCTCTAGATCATTTCTATGCATTTTGTTTGTCTCTGTATTCAGCCCGTAGAAAAAAGAATATTGTTAAAGGAGGGAACTCTTTTGTGACCTACTTTTGACTATGGTGGCGCCACCTGTAAAAAGGTCTGGACGAAAACAACAGAATTTGAAAAGGATCATAAGGGACTTATTTCTACCAAGACTTATTAAAATCCTTCAAAGAATTTTGTAGAAAAAGTTGAAAATGTGAATAATGGCAACCCCCCCCCCTTTTTTTTTGGAAGTCTTAAACGTAAAATTCCTAAATTCATATGTCGAGCGTAAAATTCCTAATTTCATATGTTGAGTGTTGAGAAACATCTAAAACCTTATTTAGATGTGTAAAAAAAATTGACCACAGCTGGATTTGAACCGCTACTCTCCATATTTCAATTACCAAGTGGTATATGTACCATTGTGAGAGCTACTTTTTAGACATGGTGGCATTATCTGTTTACCAATTTGGATGAAATGTACGAAATTGATACAGGACCTATAGTACTTCATGTATACCATGTTTCATTAAAATCTTTCTTGTGGTATAACAGATGTTACAGAAGTAAAAATGTGAAGAATTGTCCTTATACACACTCATATCCAAAAAATGCGATGTTGACAAAATTCTTTCAACTTAATATTCCTTACCCTAACTATGATCACAATAGTCCATTAGAAATCATCGTTATCAATTAACCAGGAAATATGACACTTTTCTGCAAGTCTCCAAGTCTAAACAAATTTCGAAAAAAGAATATAAAATTTCATTTTGGAAGGGAAACAAAATGACAATACGTATTCACTCATCCCTCTAGATCATTTCTATGCATTCAGTTTGTTTTTGTATACAGCCAGTATGAAGAAGAATATTGTCAAAGGAGGGTACGCATTTGTGATCTACATTTGACTATGGTAAAGAGGTCTGGACGAAAACAACAGAATTGAAAGGGATTATAAGCGATTTATTTTTACCAAGATGTATTAAAATCCGTCGAACACTTTTGCAGAAAAAGTTGAAAATGTGAAAAATGTCCACCCCCCCCCCCTTTGGTTGGAAGCCTTTAAAAAATTCATTAAAAAATCTAAAAATTGAGATACTAAAAAATCTTTCACAATGACATTCCTTACCATAAATATAATCAAAATAGTCATTAAGAAATCAATATCAATTAACTGAAAAAGATGACACTTTTCTGCATTGAAATTACTAAGTCCAAAGACACGTCAAAAAAGAGTAAATTTCTATTTGACGGATCTTAACCCCGAACACAATTTTTGATAACACATTTTTATAGACTGTTGAAATACAATTAGTTTTCCCATTTATGCATTGCATTTGGAGGTGAAGAATTTTTGAAGAGGGGTACTGTTTTGGGTACTTTTGGCCCACCCTGGATCATCCTAAAGGGAATCTAGATCCCGAACATAATCTTAGTAGGGGACCTTTAGAACATCATATATACAAAGTTTGATTGAAATCTGCAAAACAGTTCCAGAGAAGAAGTCGAAAATGTGAAAATGTCACGGATTGTCGATTTGCCAATTCTTTTATATGGTGAGCGAGAGTACGCATTTTAGTCAGACGTTCATTTAGTATTCTACCTGGACCTCGCTCCCGTATTATACATATATATATAAAGCACAAAGACCTATGGTAGCTCAGTCGGTTAGAGGGTCGGATGCATGACAGCTAGGTGATTCGGTACCATAGGTCGTGGGTTCGAGTCCCAGACGTGGAACGAATATAAGTGACATATAGAGTGCCTTGTTAACTGTATATATATATATATATATATATATATATATATATATATATATATATATATATATATATATATATATATATATATATATATATATATATATATATATATATATATATATATATTGTATTTTTAGGTCAGAGGTTTGAGGAGTTACACTCAAAAATTCAGCAAATCCATCAACAAACAAGTAAGTGTCGGCTTTGGGATGCCATAATTGTCTCATATTGAATGTATGTCTCAGGGGACCACGAACGTCCCATATAGAAATGAAGCATAACACAATATTCTGTGTTATCACCTGCAAATGACAGACCAATATAATAAATTCACTAATACCGTAATGTGTGTACACCCATCCAGCTCATATTGGACTTGTTATCAAATACTTCACGGACAGGATTCTATGTCAGCTCTAATCTTGTGTGCCAGGTTCATTTACCAGATCATTACTTGTCACATTTGCGATTACTATCTTTGAACAGATCATGGATGTTATGATAATGCGCATGCTTCACAGAACTGAAATGAATGGCATCGTTATCTAACTCTTGTATTTGAAGAAAAAAAAAAACTAAACTGAATTATCCAGTTTTCGTGAGCTAGGTTCAGACAGAGAATGTGTTTTATCAAACTGCTTAACTGCAACTTTATAAAGAAGCATACTCAAAGGTTATGCATGGATTGATTACTTCTGTGTTTTCAAAGTAGTACTACAATATCTGGTGGAAAAATGTAAGTCATGTGATAGGAAATGATGAGTGCTGAAATTCAAACTGTATGGGTTTCATCTTACCCAGTGGCTCATCATATAGATAACGCAGTAAGAAATTTGAACTGATCTATTGACTTAATATCTTGATTTTTTACTATACTTAACTCGGAACTACGTGCATACATACAGACATTTGATCACGATGTTGCATGCAAACAGGGGAAGCTTATTTCTCCAGGGCACTTGGTATCGCTTCAGTTGTAATTGTTTGTACATTATACTGTACATGGTATTATCTTTTTATTCCATGGGCTTCGAGTTGTGGTTAACCCTTTCCTATTTCTTTGTTGTTAAAATTGTGCGTGGGTAAATGTTAGAATGTAAATATTAACCACTGCTTCCAGAGGTTTCGTTATATAATTTGTTTGAAATGCATCAGGTACATGTACATGAGGTATACGTGCATGTCATCAGTATATAAGTAAATTATGCATAATGAACTACAAAAAAATAATAAATAAATAAAAGCCAAGCCAGTGAGAATTGTGAATTTCATTACTTGTCATCAAGATTTATTGTACATTTCCTTGGTGACTTCT
The DNA here is from genome assembly GCA_035048485.1 of Pteria penguin. Classification (NCBI taxonomy): domain Eukaryota; kingdom Metazoa; phylum Mollusca; class Bivalvia; order Pterioida; family Pteriidae; genus Pteria; species Pteria penguin. The sequence continues at coordinate 68,168,352 of CM068584.1, forward strand.
GCCCTACAGCTAAATCAGATGTCTTTCCCGTTCCCTTTTACAGTGATAATTGCTGAAATCCAGAGTGCAACAAGATCACAACAACCAGACATAGTTCCAGAAAGTAAGCTATTATAATTAATGTTCATCACATGTATAGATCAAGAGCCATCCCAATGTATCACATTCTTACTTTAGATAAACTTTCCTGGACATTAAGAGAGTGGAGTCAGTTATCACAATTTGTAGCCCTATATCAATGATAGGGCCACACTGCTTTACCTTGCGTAACGTTGCACTTGTGATAAAAGAACGAATTCTAAGCATTTCGGCATTAAATGGAACAAATTATAACATATGTAAACATTAACCATCAGCAATGATAACTTACCCCCGATCTGTCGCCTGAAGGTTTCACACACATTTTTTCTCAGCTTCTGTCAAATTTCCCGGCGTGTTTAAATGTAGTCTGAATCATCCATATGTTTGATTATGATGTCCAGATGCAATTACGCATCATCTATTTTTTTATCAGATCGTCAAGACCTACAGGATAAACTTGTAAACAATTACGAAAATGCTACACAATGCATTCCAGTAATACCATTGGGTAAAGCAGCATTGCCTCTTAATAGGCTATTCTCCCCTGTCGTCGTAGTGGAAGACACCTATTCGAGAAAGATCACCAGAAAGGAAATGCCAAATGAACGAAAACAAATACAGGAAACAGTGGAAATATTTTACAACAAGGACAAACCCGTAGAAAGAATATTCATGAAAGGAGAAGCTGGGAGAGGCAAAACTGTCTATGGATTAAAACTTTCAGAAGAATGGTGTAAAGTGAAACAAGGAAATCAAAGTGATATGCAAGAAGTTGTATCTCAGTTTGAATTTATGTTTCACGTTTCCATGCGTTATGTTGAATCAGACAAGGCCAATGTGGTGGATATGATATGCGAAAGTTTGTCCAAGGGTGATGATCGCCTAATTAGATTGATCACGCGTGTCCTCAGTGATAATGGTATTCGCTGCCTAGTTGTCTTAGACGGTCTAGACGAGTGGTCCACCAATTCTGATGAATTTCCCAATACCTACGGCTTAGTGAACTGTGTATTATTTGTAACAACCAGGCCCTGGAAACTAGAAAAGCTGCAGATGGACTATACACCACAGGATAAAGTGGTAGAAATTCTAGGGATCCATCCAGAGTCCATTGACACACTGATAACACGTATTGTGACTGAATTATATGGCAGTGATGACCAAGTGTTGACAAACAGACTGATAAGCTATTGTCAACAACGAGCTGAAGATCCTAAACTGAAAGAATTAATGAAGTTACCCATGATACTGACTGCTTCTTGTTACGTGTGGTGTGAGGAGGAAACCGATGACAGTGAAACAAGAGCCGAGAAAAATGCCGATAAATCAATGACCTACTTCTCACTCGCGCTCGTAGATATGCTCATACAACGTGCGGAAAAGAACAACAAAGAAGTGAAAGACTATCTCAAAAAACATGGTAATGAAGCAACTGTATCAAAGTCTAAAACAAACAGGATGATATCATTGCTCTCTGAATTCTTTCCCAAAGTTGTCCATTTCCTGGATATACTGACCCCATTGTGTAAAATAGCATATGATGATCTAATGTCCAAGCAGACCTGCTTGGTGTTTAGGAGAGAGAAGTTAGAGAAGGAAATAGGGACATCTACTGTAGAATTAGCCTTAAAGGTGGGCATTATAAGTCAATGTTGGGCACCGGGACGGGGGATCAATATTCAGAATGTCAGTGTCAGTTTCTTTCACAAATTGATTCAAGAAATAATGGCGGCCATTCATATAACCAGGTCCCCAGACGGTCTACAGACATTTTGTGAACGGTGTCCCTCCCTAGACAAGGTCCTTGATCTGTCTAATGTGTTAATGTACGTCAGCGGGCTGGATAGCGCATTGGGATGTCGGCTTTCCAAGCATATAGCACGTATAGCACAGACAGATCAAGATGTATCACAATATAGGCAGACTATGGAGTGGGAAACCAAGGTCGAGAAACTGTACGACTCACAGCTTACATGCTATAGAGAGATGGTAAATGTCACAGGCCTGATGGGTATCTCACACCCACCCCCCGACCACATCTCTGATGTTTGTCTTATCGCTGATAGTGACAGTGAAGTGGTGAGATTGACAGGGGAAATAGTGAGTAATACCCATCACACTGTTGTGTCAGTGTGGCTATGTGAGGTTTCAGATATATCAGGCACTATACCGCACCTACCGCAGCACTCCACAACTCTCACAGCTTTATGTATAATAAAATGTCAAGTACAGAGCTGTGAGTTACTGGTCACCGTGTTACCCCAACTAGCAGAGTTACAATGTATATTGTATGGGGGTGACGACAGAGATGTTGATGCTGATGTTGTAGCGACTCTAACCCAACTGACCCGGATGAAGTCTATAGAGCTGTGGTCCATCACACTAAATAACACCCCACTGAGTGTGTCACACATGACACAGTTAGAGACACTAGTGTTAGTGTTGGTCTACATGTCAGTGGGAGGATGGGGAGAATTCGTGTCAAGTTTCCTGAGTATCCCACAGAAAGTTAAGGTCACATTGGTTGGCACAAACATTGATAATAACTCCATTACAAGGATCCTCTCCTCCCCACAGTTCACACTCATCAAGCACGACACACATAGTTATAGTGACACAATAATAGAGTTCTATAAAGAAACATAACCTCCTACAGATGACCACGCATCACTATAAATCACTAATAAACACAAACGTCATTTTTGTCCCCACTGAGAACTATAGGTCTCTGTCTCTGTAGAATTTTCTGTCGGAGCTGGCATAGTGGAAACTGACACTGTACATCAAATAGAACTAGGTCAAGGAGAAAGCGTCGGAGTTCCATGTGATATTTTGGTTTCGCCACAACTTCTGAAAATGGTCTTTCAATAGAGAAGCTAAATCTATTCTTTCGCTTTTTATTTAAGAATGAATGTAAATATTCTCATCGATACTTTTACAATTATTCCTCGTTTATTCAAACTGCCACTTTATATACCAGTCCAGTCTATAAAAAAGAAAATGGCTGATTTACATAATAATTATGTCTTCGTAACTGCCAACAAAACATCTAATAATATTATCATTGTTTGACAAATATACTATATTACAATTCTTAAAACTGGATTGAACTCCACTTTTATGTATGTTGAAACCCCATTGTTTAAACATTGTATAGCAATGTATGACTTTATTTAAGCATTGATAAAAATGAACTTCCAACAACCTATTGGCTTCCCAAACTACACAAAAATCCATATAAATCACGTTAAATATCAAATTCTAGTGATTGCTCTACAACCGTGCTTTCTAAACATATTACTTTTTGCTCTTATTGCTATTAAAGAACATGCTATCGAGTATTGTAATGCTGTTTTTCGCAATAGTAAAGTTAATTAATTTTCGTCTATCACGAATTCTAACGAAGCCGTTGAAAAATTCCGTTGGATAAATGTTGAGGCTTATAACGTTTCTACTGTTGATTTCCGATAATATATACCTCTTTACCTCATGACTTAATCAAAACGAAATTGTTGTCTCTCATACGTTGGTTTCTTCAAAAGAGAGTCTAAATCATAGATATGTACTTCAGTTACATTTGGACTTTTCTCTAACAAAAATATGATATTTATAAATACATGTATAGGACTTTTACTGAGTTGTGTAATGCCACTACAGTTTTGATGGATAATATTAATGTACAATTTAATGGCAAGACTTTTGAACACATTATTGGGCACTAACTGCGCTCCCCTTCTACAGATTTATTTTTATACTGTTATGGCAAAAACTTTATGCAGTCTATTCAAACCTCTGAACGTTTCGACACTTATAAATATCTTTTGGTAGATGTTACAGATCTTATTCAGACATTTTACCTTATTTCGGAAATGTAACAATATGAATCCAGTGTAATTCACCATCCCAATTTCTACGGATTATTTAGCGTGTAAGATCATCGCTAAGACCACAGGTCTTGTATTGTGCCCCTCTACAACCCCATACATACTTTTACTCGAGCGTTGCACGTTTACTAACAGGGCGGCGGGGAATCTATAACGGACCTTTTCCAAACCTTTTCCGAGGAGACAAGGTCCTGATCCTCGTTCCCTCTTACTGTTGGTCGGGACTCTTATTGATCACGAATCTGAGCTCACTTACAGACGGGCAGAGCACGGTTTACTTATGCTGAGGTCTTTTTACATATTTTTGATAGCAACATATTATTCTATAAAAGTTTCGTGTATAAAAAAAAATGTTTATGACTTCTCTCCTTGAAAAACCTGTTGATCCTTGCTCTCTATAAGGATGTTTATTTAAAAAATTTTAAATGCCTGTCCTTCGATTGCTTTTGTGGTGAATGGGAAGGTGGGCGCCCGTAAACCGGTTAAGCTTACCAATTGAGTGACTTTATTGCATCAATTGACCATCCTAAGTGGGTATCGTAACTGCAACACAATCGACTATTTTTGTGATGTCGTTAATGGTGATGATGATAATGACGATGATAATTTAAAATGAAGCTACCACGTTACTACTTATGTATTGATTATTTCTTTTATTACTTGATATACAAACTCTTTTAAGATGGTGTGAATGAGTAAATGAGAACGAGGAAACGGCATAGACTAACATGCTTGAGTGGCTATGATGAAAATTTATCATTTGGACTCTAAATATGTCTTCAGTTGAATAGGAAGTTGTGACACCCTCATGCATCAAATATTGTCCAGTAGAGCATCTGGTATAGATATTTTGCAATAGGTCGAAATTGATACGAGTTACGTCTTGTTGACGAACATCAGGTATATTTGTACAATGGATGAAAGTACTCTTGTACTCAGTGTTTAATGGATTCGCTTCAGTCATATTCCGCTATTGTATCGTCAGTAAAATTGATGAAGCCTGAAAGTGAAGTTAGACAACACTCTGAATCACGTCAAGTATATTTAAGTATGGTAAGGAAATCGGAACACTATCGCCATTTTTTACAAAAATAGACTCGAAAGCCCCACGGCGCAGCGATATATACCAAATCGCTTCAATTCTTCGGCTTTCCTCGTAGGATCACAATGCGAAATGAGGCGAAAAAAAAAAGATCATATGATTGTTTATGTAATTTAGGATATGAGACTTTCAGTATGAAATGTAATACCCGTTTTAATGAATATTATAACGGTAATTCAGTGATCGTAGCGAATTTCACCTTTTTTTCTGAAATGTTAGAACACTGGAAACAAATTAGAGGAAACTCGAAGTGACATTTAACCAGTGCACGTGCGTAGACTCCGCCATGAAAAAAATCATACTAGTTCACCTCTTCAAAGAAACAAATATAGATAAAAGCAGTCAATGAGCATAATTGCCTATTTTCGTTCAAATATGACAGGCATGCTGATCATGACCACGTGTGTTTACATAACAACTGGAAGTAGGGCAATGGCTGACTACGTACGAGTCGTATTTCCGTACGGAAATTGACGAATCTTACGACTGGCGCCGAATAAAAAAAATTCCGCTTCATTCCTTTTAATGTTGCTGTTTCCGTTAACGAGTATTCCAGGAGCGCTGAAAACTACGTTTTAATGAAACTGTGACGTAATTAAGCAAAAATCATCATCGAACATGTGTTACAAAAGTCAAACATGAAGTTTTCTTTACTCACCGTGTTTTAAAAGATGGTAGAACACAGTATGCTTCTTCCTTCTTGTAATATTGTTGATTAAAAAACGATGTCTTCGTTTGCTCAGAACCCACTTTTGCTTTAATTCAAGAACAAGCACCATATATTCAACATCAGTTTCTTCCAGAAGAGCAACAAAACATGCAAATTTTAGTTTTGTTTTAATTTCCACAAGGTCATTTTGAGGTCATTAACAGTCTACAGTGTACCTCGGCGTCATTTCTATTCAATCGAAACACTTCTTTATCGCGGAAATAACAGGCATGTTGGCACCGTAAAATAGGCTTTATGGAAACCTGGCATTCGAGTCGTCAAACTATTGCGACCAAAGTCCAGTTCTAGCTTTATACTTTGAAATTCGGAATTTAATTATACCGTGACGCTAATGATACAGCCTTTCCGATAATTCTTACGTCTCCTCAATGATTTCTGCCCTACAGCTAGGTCACATGTTTGTCTCTTTTCCTTTGATAGAACTGCCATTTGAAAACTCATAACAGCAGGGGTTATATTTTTACCCTTTTGCATTCCCATAGCCTCCACGTTCTGCGGTTTGGGCAAGCAAGGAGCACCATTAACCAGAGTTTTCCTTTGTGCGAGAAAACTCCTGAATCCAGTATCCTCGACAACCTCGGTTTGGTGGCTAAAAGATATAACACTTTTTGGAGAAAAACCGAACAGGCTATGCACCTGAAAGAGAGGAAACCCATTCCCCCATCGCGCTTCGAACCGATATTGGTCTCATACGCCCGGCAGTGGACCGTCTAGATCTGCCACTGATAGAATTTCTGTACCACTTAAACAGTAGAATTATCTTTGATTTTATCCTTGTTTAACATTTAATAATTTTACGTATGATCACTGTTATGTAAAGATGATGGATAAATCCAAACCACAAGTCCAAAAATCATGAAACCATAGGACATACAAAATCAGTGAAAATGAAAAACAAATGGAAAATAACAAAATATGTCTACTTGAAGAGCATATGTGAACCCCTGTGATGGAGTGAGATCAGGTGCCCGGGGAGAGTGAGCATCTCCTGCTTGCTAGCAACACCCGTAACATATACCCCGTAGAAAGAGTCAAATCGTGTGAATTCCATATGTATCTATATGTGGAGAAGTCGAAGAAGGTAACCTTCTAGTATAGAAGGTGTCAAATCTGTGTAAAGTGATCGGAATCGGTCTCAGTCCAGAATATCATTTTAAAGTCTGGATAACGAGATATCATATGGAGTAATAAGAGTCTCGTAACGACCGTAGAACTTCCTCGGTGACGATGCTAGTCTAGCACATATATAACCCTGGTTGAGCAGCTTAACTGAAAGTCGCCTAGCCCTCAGAACAAAGTCATTGTAACATGCTCTGGAATAACGTATTAACTGAGATATGAATACGCCGTATGCGGGCGATGATGGAATGTTGCTACTTATGAAAGGAAAGTTTGTGATAGCGAAATTGAAATCGTCACGTTTGTCATAGAGTGAGGTGTTTAATTGACCATTAATGTCGAAAGACAACATAATATCTAAATACGAAGTAGAATTACTAGTTTCTGTGGTTTCTTTGACCGCCAGGTCACTTGGATAGATGATGCTAAGGTAATCCGCGAATGAAGAATTATTAATTGAAACCAAGTCATCTATATATCTGTAAGTAAAATTGAAGCCAATAGCCAATTGTTTTTTTCCTTGCGAAAGCAAAGACTGAATGAACTCAGCTTCGTACATGTATGAATAAAGTAATATGTCAGCCAGAAGCGGAGCACAGTTAGTGCCCATTGGAATGCCGACAATTTGTTGAAAAACCTTACCTCCAAACACCACAAAAATGTTATCGATAAGAAAGTTCAACATCTGGATGACAGCTGTTTCAGTGTATTTATTTTTGGAATCAGAATTTTCCCTAACAAAGTAAGTTTTATCGTGGCCTATTACTATATATTTGAATTTGCGGCTTCCGTTTTTACTAGTAAATGCATTTTGAATAATTTCCGCTAATCTGTCTTTTAATTTCTGATGAGGGATTGTTGTGTACAGAGTCGAAAAGTCAAAAGACTTGATGGAGTGAATTTCAGTAAAACTTTTTGATTTTAGATGTTCTAACAACTCTTTTGAATTTTTAAGGATCCACATTTGATCAATTCCACTTCTGGAATATACTGTTTCGCAATATCTATGAAGGCCAGATTTAATTTCTGATAATATTTTTGTGAGTAGCATCGATACAGATTTTGTGGAACACTTCGAGGAACCAGCGATAAAGCGTTGTTTGTACGGAGTTTTGTGCATTTTTGGAATACAGTACAAATATGGAAGTTCTAAATTCAATTTATTTGAGTCAATACCAAACGTATTGAGGACAGATTTATGATTCTCGAGTACTTCCGAAACCGAAAAGTTCGTGAGAGTATAAGTAGGATTTCCTGGAGCTGAATTTAATCCTAATTCTTTCACTAGGCTGTCAAAGTAATATTTCTTACAAGTAAATGTATAATTGACAATTATTAATGGATTCATTGATCATTAAAATGACGTTCAACTGCTGAATGTTCTGCCTGCTATTAGTCCTTTTCAGCCTCTTCCATTCCAAAATGGTTTGCTATTCTCGGGGACAGGGACAGGCTTTGTGTAGTGGTTAAGCGCTTGTCTTGCGGCGCCGAGGATCCGGGTTCGATTCCCGGTTTGCGCCACTATGTTTAAGAGGTTGGTTACCTCCTGCTTCCATGTCGCGATATAACTGAAAAATTGTTGAAAGCGACGTAAAACACCAATCAACCAACAAACCAACTATTCTCGGAGACAAAATTTTCCTAAATGGAGACTCCCTTGTAATACCATATACTCGCACAAAGATCAATAGAAGACCTGTACGTGAACAAAGACAGTGCCAGAAGTTCATGAAATAAATAAATAAATAAATTATCGAGCAGTTGGCACTATTGGGTGATATGCAAGGCAGAAAAACACATCACATATTCGGTATCTGTGCTGACTTAGCAGGAAGTTACTATTGTTGATGTTATATATATAAAACTAATTAGATTAGCTAACATGTTATTCTGCGCATATACGCCTTTTTAACTACTAATGTCATGGGAAAAAAGATATTTGGGACGAAATATAATGAACGAGCATTCATATCGTTTCTTTTCATTCTTTTAACATGGAGATGTTACAGACCGGGTTTTGATTGTATACTACATGTACATGACAGAGAAAACTCGGATGTTATCCATATAACTGACATACTAACAATCTTCCAGCGATAATTTTTAGCCTGATAATCACTACATCACCATAATGACAGCAGTAGATGGTCACTACATCGCCATAATGACAGCAGCAGATGGTCACTACGTCACCATAATGACAGCAGCAGATGGTCACTACGTCACCATAATGACAGCAGCAGATGGTTACTATATCACCATAATGACAGCAGCAGATGGTCACTACATCACCATAATGATTGCAGCAGATGGTCACTACATCACCATAATGATAGCAGTAGATAGTCACTACATCACCAAAATGATAGCAGCAGATGGTCACTCCATCCCCATAATGATAGCAGTAGATGGTCACTACATCACCATAATGACAGCAGTAGATGGTCACTACATCACCCTAATGATAGCAGTAGATGGTCACTACATCACCATAATGATACCAGTAAATGGTCACTACATCACCAAAATGATAGCAGTAGATAGTCACTACATCACCATAATGACAGCAGTAGAACATCAATACATACAGTATGGCCACACTCCCCCCTTATATTACACTGATTATATAATGTCTTCTCCTGCGTACATACCATATGGGGACACTCCCTCCTTATATTACATTGATGATATCATCTCTTCTCCTGCGTATGTATAATCTGGCGACACTCCCTCCTTATATTACATTAATTATATAGTCTTTCCTCATGCGTACATATAATATGGCGACACTCCCTCCTTATAGTACATTCATTATATAATCTTTTCTCCTGCATACGTACAATATGGCGACATTCCCTCCTTATATTACATTGGTTATATAATCTCTTCTGCATCCGTATAATATCGCGACAGTCTCTCCTTATATTACATTCATTATATAATTTGCCTACTCCTGCGTATGTATAATATGGCGACACTCTCCTTACATTACATTCATTATATAATCTCCTCTCCTTCATACGTATAATATGGCTACATTCCCTCCTTATGTTACATTGATTATATAATCTTTTCTCCTGCGTTCGGAAAGTCACTGATTAAATACAGCATAGATAAACTCCCTACTCCACCACTAACCATTTGCGGCCACACCTAAACAGTTAGGCCGTCATCATTAACTGCTGACCACTAATTCTAACCACTGGCTGCCACAACTGAAATCTTGCCACCACCACTAAAAACATCCTAACCAATGATGGACTAGGCAGTGACGTTTATATTACTTTGATATATATGGCACGGAGCGTTGAATCAGCCGAAGGAGAAGACACCGAAAAGTACGTAACAACGGAACATTTGGACCATAAATCAAGCACCCCACAGACTGAGCTACACCAGTAGTGTATAGAATATTTGAATTTGTACATTTTAAATATATACAGAGGATTAATATATAGGGAGATGATAATGTTCAGTTTTCATGTTAAAGAGTTGCACCTTTGCTGACGTATTCTTCTTTTTATAACCGTATTTGGTCAATATTTTCCTGATATGCATGGTTCATTTCAGATTTTAAAAGATGCTTCAAGAAGAATTTCTTCCAATATTTTTAGTTTTCAGTTTCATCAATAACTTTTTTCTTCATTGTTTCATTCTTGGTTTCATTTTGTTCATTCTCCGACTCACGGTCAGTTTCCTCCTTTTCTTCAGAGACCTCCTCCTTCGCAGTTTCTCAGTTCTCAGAAAATGTGCTTGTTGAAAATACTTCAACTTTTGATATGGAAAATTACCGAAGCGTATTGTTGCCAAAGTGAATTTTTTTACTTTTGATGCTAAGTCGTACGTACGACATACTAAGTGGTACGTACGAGATAATAAGTCGTACGTACGAGATACTATGTCGTACGTACGAGATAATAAGTCGTACGTACGACATACTAAGTCGTACGTACGAGATAATAAGTCGTACGTACGAGATAATAAGTCGTACCTACGACATACTAAGTCGTACGTACGACATACTAAGTCGTACGTAAGAGATACACTAAATCGTACGTACGACATAGTATGCAGTAGGTACCAGGGACGAATCCAGGAAATGATGATAATGTGGCGGAGCGCAATTTTTAAGCAAAAATATGAATGTTAAGGCAATGCGTCTGGCATTGCTTTGTGGTGTCTAGTGAATGCAGAGAAAAACCCAGTAGTAGATCCCTTCATTCAGAGACATGCACTAGGGGCCACCTTGCAACACGATAGTGTTCGCCCGCATACCGCGCGACTTACTCAACGCTACCTTCAACGAAATAGCGTTAATATCTTCCCAAGGCCAGCAAATAGCCCTGATTTCAATCTGAGCCAGCACAAGAATTTTGTCATTTTCTGAAATGACTTCTTACACCTTTCTCTGCCTGTTATCAGTGAAATGCTTGTCACATTTTGACAAGATTGATGAATGTTATCATAAAATGTATGAATTACTTATATACCAATTTGGAAAATATAGCATTTACAGTTTAGAAAATAACTGAAATTGTATACAGTGGATGCTGTTTTTGCTCAGTATATGTAATAAAAAGTTATTAATTGAATATCGGTAAGCATATTTCCCAATACTCAGTTAATATTCAATAAATAAAACTGTATGAATATATACATATATAAATGTATGCCGATGTGCCCCATTAACTCTGCTCGTACGTACGACTTAGTATGCCGTACGTACGACTTATTATCTCGTACGTACGACTTATTATCTCGTACGTACGACTTATTATATCGTACGTACGAGATACTATGTCGAACGTACGAGATACTAAGTCGTACATACGAGATAATAAGTTATAATCAGGTGCGGAGTTAATGGGGCATACATTTATATATGTATATATTCATACAGTTTCATTTATTGAATACTAACTGAGTATTGGGAAATATGCTTCCCGATATTCACTAAGTAACCTTTTTATTACATATACTGAGCAGAAACAGCATCCACAGTATACAATTTGAGTTATTTTTTAAACTGTAAATTCTATATTTTTCAAATTCATCACAGAGATACGTCAACGCTATGCATGATCATAACGGTCGTGGCGGACCGTAGTTGCACGTGGTCTACCTTGTCGAGAACGATCTCCGCCAGTCAGTCTTCATTGAAGAACTTATAAAGTTATGCTCTCTCTCGTGCAACCAAATGCCGTGCTAACAGTAGTGACTGTATATATCATGTAGATAGTTATGTCACTATTGCTCATGCATAACTGTGTAAAAAAGTTGGACTTGTAAAACCTGTTGACTACTTCTGTACGAAGTCCCCCGAAGGGAAGCATGAATAATACAAATAACAAAAATACTCTGTATCCACAACTTTTCGGCAACTTGGCCTTTATGACTTGGCCTTATTCGCTGCGCTGATTTTAACCAGCAGTTTATTACTGATGCCTTCTGGGTTTATTACTGATGCCTTCTGGGTTTATTACTGATATCCTCTGGGTTTATTACTGATGCCCTTTGGGTTTATTACTGATGCCTTCTGGGTTTATTACTGATGCCTTCTGGGTTTATTACTGATGTCCTCTGGGTTATTACTGATGCCTTCTGGGTTTATTACTGATGCCTTCTGGGTTTATTACTGATGCCCTCTGGGTTTATAACTGATGCCTTCTGGGTTTATAACTGATGCCTTCTGGGTTTATTACTGATGGGTTTATTAAAATAAAATTAAGATAAAATAAAATAAAATAGAATGAAATAAAACAAATTAAAATAAAATAAAATTAAATAAAATAAAATAAAATAAAATGAAATAAAATAAATAAATAAATAAATAGATAAATGAAAATAAATAAATAAATGAAAATAAATAAATAAATAAATAAGTAAATAAATAAGTACGTAAATAAATAATAATAAATAAATAGATATGCCGGCTGGTCTATTGCACATATTTGACACAAATTACATACATGTAGAATGACAGATATACCATTGAGATGTATCCACGTTATTGCTGGGTTTGTTTATTGGTCAAGGTAATTGTTTATTGGTCAAGGTAATTGTTCGAGGTGTCAAGTATACACTTAGAAAGTTAGAAAATATTCACATATATACAAGTATATACTGCACAACACAGATATCCAAAGGTCTAGAAGAAAGGAGAGGGGGGAGGAGGGTAGCGGTGGCATGAAATGCAACCCCCTTTTGTTTGCAACCGCCTCCCAACTTTTCAGGTATTCAGAGATTTAAATAAACTTAACTATGACCTTTTTGGTGAAGTTTGTTGCATATCTTGTATGAAGTTTAATTATTTATTTTCTTTCATCTTTTAAAATGTCCAAAAAATCAAGACATACTTGCTCAGTACAATGACACAGCAGCGCCTTAGCAACTGTATGTTAAACTACGATCACAACTGACTGATAACGTGTCTGATATTCAAATTGCAAGACAATTTGTAAGCGCAAAGCTTTCTGTGGAAACTACCCTTAAGTTTCAATCTTCCTCATGCTGCAGAGAAGATGCTTATAAAATAGCGAAATAAACCAAAATGGCATTATATGTTTTGTTGTAATCATTTTATCAACAGCTACCAATTTTCATAATATGAAGCATATGTAAGAGAAAATAAAAGTCGTTAAAATTGAAGTTGAGAAGTAAATATTAACACGACACATGAAGTATGACACTCATTTATGAGTACACTTCGTAATGGAAGAAGACATTAAGTGGAACCCCCCCCCCCCCTCCCCTTCTCCTACGCATTCTTTTTTTTCTCTGTTTTTGGTTTTGATTTTTTCTTTTATTATAATTTTTTTTCCTCCTTTCCTTTTTTACATAAAGGTTGTATCCCCTATTTTATCTGCCAATCTACGCCACTGAAATGTGTTGAATTTGATTAATAGAGATGCCAATCCACGCTCATTGCACTTATATAAAGAAAGCATAGATCTGTAACTTAGATAGATAACACAGTTTTGTTGATTAAGAAGAACCTCCCCCCTACCCTATTTTTTTTCACTAGATGTATTAATATTGAACATTTCATGATAGCAGTCCCTGGATATACCAGGGAATAACAAGTGTGTAAATTTCATGACACTATGCCCTGGGTATGTACCTTGTACCTTTTATGATATCATACCCTAGATACGCCACTATACAGACCCTGGATATGCCCCTGTGTACAGGGCTTCACTATTTTATGATACTATACCATGGATATGCCAAAGAATAAAGAGGTTTACATTTTATGATGATACTCCCTGGATGCGCCACTGCCCTATGAAGAGCTTGTACATATGCCAGACTGGATATGACACTGTATAAAGAGCTTTACATTTTATGATAGCATGCCCTAGATACGCCACTGTATAAAGGGCTTTTACATTTGATGTCTTACCCTGGATAAACCACTGTGTAAAGACCTTGTACATATCATGATGTCAGACCCTGGACATGACACCGCGTAAAGGGCTTCAGTATTTCATGATAAGATACCCTGGATATGGCAATGTATAAAAAAAACTTGTACATTTCTTTGTACAATATCCTAGATATACCACTGTATAAAGGACTTATACATTTCATGATGCCATACCTTGGATATGCCTCTGAATGAATAGCTTATACCTTTAAATATGATGTCCTACCCTAGATATGCCACTGTATAAAGAACTTATACATTTTATGATGCCATACCTTGGATATGCCTCTGAATGAATAGCTTAAACCTTTTAATATGATATCATACCCTAGATATGCCATTGTATAAAGGGCTGTTACATTTGAAGATGCCTTACCCTGGATACACTACTGCAAAGAGCTTGTGCATATCCTGATGCCAGACCCTGGATATGACACTGTGTAAAGGACTTCAATATTTCATGATGATATACCCTGGATATGCCAACGTATAAAGAACTTTATATTTTATGATAATATACCCTGGATATGCCACTGGTGTATAAAGGGCTTGTACACTTCTTTCTGCCACTGAAGAATGGACTTGTACATTTCAAACCATACCCTGGATGTATGCCACTTACGGAAGGGCTTGTACATTTCTTCATATTATACTCTGGTAATGACACTGCAGAAAGAGCCTGTATCTGTCATACCCTGGATATGCCACTGTATAAATGGCATGTACATTTCAGGATTTCATACCCTGGATACGCTACTGCTATATGAAGAGCTTGGATATTTCCTTATACGTTACTTTGTATATGCCACTGTATAACGGATTTGTGCATTTCATACCACATCCTAGATATGCCACTGTTTAGGGGGTTTGTAAAAATCACGATATCATACCCTGGATACACTACTGCATAAAGGATTTCTGCATATCGTCCCATATCTTGGATATGTTTGTGATAAAAGGGCTTGTACATTTCATGATATCACACCCTGGATATGCCACCGCAGAATGAAGAACTTGTATGTTTCCTTATACCTTACTCTGGTTATGCCATTGTATAGAGGACTTGTGCATTTCATACCATACCCTGGAGATGCCACTGATTAAAATATGCTATTGTATATAGGTATTATACAATACCCTGGAGATGCCACTGATTAAAATATGCTATTGTATATAGGTATTATACAATACATGCTCTGTATAGGCCATTTTATAAGGGGTTTGCAGGTTTCATGACACCATGTCCTGGCTATGCCACTGTATGGAGAGCTTGTGTATTTCAGGAAAACATACCCTAGATATGCTACTGTATAAAGGGCTAATACATTCCATGGTAATACACCCTGGATATGCCACTGTATAAAGAGATTTATGTTTCATACCATGTTCTGGATATGCCACTGTATAAAGAGCATGTACATTTCATGATAATATACCCTGGATATGATACTGTACATTTCTGTTATACATACCTAGACATGTATTTTGTACAGCTGCATGAAAAGAGTCAAGATTAATGCAGTAGAAGTAATCCAAAGGCCCCAAGTTCGAATCCCTCTGTGACAATGCAACAATGTTTCCTAATCAAATGTAGGCATTTTTTTCCTGGATCAATCTTGAAACATTTCAGTCGTGCTTTTTCCCCTTTAAATCACTTTTTCTGCAAATTAATCCAAAGGTTTTTATTTATATATATATATATATATATTTCTTGTTTACATCACTATTAATTAATTATGTGACATCATGTGACTTCCGGTTGACCCCACGATCTTTGGGACGACATCTCTACTGATCCTTTGACATTTATACTGACCCTTTACGTCCTTTTCCCCCCCCCCCCCCCCCCCCCGTGAACATAAACGTGAATTAGAGGTTACCACACGGTTACCTATAGGTGAAGCGGAATATGGAATCAGTCATCCCCCCTTTTGTTTTTCATTACATGTGTTATGTCTCGTGACAGTGTTAGTGAATCGTAGCCGTCCCCACTAATTCACCGTGAATGTGATTCCTCTTTATAAGTCAACATAATAGCGCTGGCGTTACCGGTGAATGATTTCCATTCTCGTGAACTTAAATAAACCACTACGGACATGAATATTCGTATCGCATTTTCATATTTGTATAAAGACTTGATCAACATTTAAAGGGAAATGACACATTTTATTGCATACACCTACAATACTATATACAAATACTATGCATTACATCGATTAAGGATCATTCAGTGTCATTTTGTCTTCGGAAAGAGGATCAAAATTCAATTTATTTTGTTTTGATTACAAGGGTGCAAGCCTTTTCTATGTCCTTGGATTCATCTTCCATTAGGTTGGTGATCGCTCGTTTAATATCTCGATGGAGTTTACTGTCATTAAGTGGTACATATTCAGCAGAAAAGCACCACATTTTTTCATCAACAACAGATCTGTCTTTCGGCAACATGCTCTCAGTGGCTTCCCCCTCCGCTTCTTGTTGGGTTAATTTGTATCTTCGATCATTCACTGATTACTTTTCTTCTCGTATTGAGAACTACATGTATATACAGTTTGTAAGGAATTTCGGGTTTAGTAGTGTGTAAACATCAAGTTCCAATATAGCCGCAAGTAGTGGCTCTAAATGAATGATAGGGCCACAATTCCTTACGTTGCGTAAACTTGCATTTTTGAATGGCCGGCACGATTCTACGCATTTCGGCATCAAATGGAGCAAATATCTAACATATATAAACATAAGGCAAACGATCGGCAATGTTATCTTACCCCCGATCTGTCGTCTGAAGGCTCTACACACATTTTTCCCAACCTGTTTCAGATTTGCCGCTTTCTGTGTCAGCCATACGGTCTCGCGAGATCTCGTTAAAAGAAACCTCGCAAAAAGAGGCGGAGCTGACAAAAAACACGTGGTCATGGGTGCGTGGTCATTGTTATTTTTATGTCATTTCTCTGTTTACATTTTATTTATCGGCTAGTTACCGCATTTCTGGTCATTTCAGTTTAGTTTTCTTCTTCATAAATCAATTTAAGCATTGATAAGAATGATCTTCCAACAATGTATTGGCTTCCCAAATTACACAAAAATCCATATAAATCACGTTTTATATCAAATTCTAGTCATTGCTCTAGATATGTACTTCTAATCATATTACTTCCGCTCTTACTGCAGTTAAAGACCATGTTATCAAGAATTGTAATGCTGTCTTTAGCAACAGTAACGTCAATTACTTTTGGTCCATCAAACATTCTAACGAAATCATCGAAAAAATCCGTTTGAGACGGGCAGAGCACGGTTTACTTACGTTGATGTCTCCTTACATATGTTTGGTAGCAAAATATTCTTTAACTTTTGAGAAACCTATTGATCCTTGCTCTCTATGTTGAGGATTATATAAAAAAAATAATGCGTGTCCTTTGATTGTGCTGCATTTACGGAAAGTGGGCGCACGTAAACGGGTTAACCACACCAATTGGGTGACGTTTGTTACTTCAACTGACCGTCCTAAGTCGGTATCGGAACCGCATCATGTCGTTATATGTATATTCTACTATTATCGTTTTTTGTATGCAGTGCCTTGGTGATATATGTCATACCATTTGCATGTCGTTCTCAGTTACGGTAGGGGTTTTCTATTAAACCACCGTTTAACACAACGATTCATTTTGAATGATTGCTCTATATTGACGTTAGACGTGGAAATAACGCCAAGACCGCTTGCAGGAAGCCGGAATTTTGGGTCTAGTATTTTGCAGACATCAAGTCCCAATAAAGCTATTATGCAGTTTGTAAGGTTAAGCATAATGGTTAGCGTTTTATAATCCACCGCTCAGTTAGGAAACGCTAGAAAATGGCCTCCTCGCACGCTTTATTTGCCGATAAATGTTGAAATAAGATCAAAATCGCAAGTTTGAATCCAACTTTTCTTGTTTCTTGTTGTACAGGGTTCGATTCCCAAGGACGCCATACCATTTGTATGTGTTTTTAGCTAAGGTACGGGTTTTCTATTCCACCACGTTTGAAGACAACAATTCAATTTCGTATAAATGCTTTATATTGACGCTATACATGTACGTGGAATAACGTCAAGGCCGCTTGCAGGAAGCCGGAACTTTGGGTTTAGTATTTTGCAGACATCAAGTCCCAATAAAGCTATATGCAGTTAGTAAGGTTCGGCATTATTGATAGCGTTTTATAGTCCACCGATTATGTAGGAAATGCTAGAAAATGACTGCGTTGCTCGCTTTATTGACCGTTAAATGTTGAAATAACATGAAAACCGTAAGTTTGAATGCAAGTTTTCTTGTTTTGTATTGTACTATTTTCGATTTCCAAGGACGCCATACCATTTGCATGTCGTTCTCAGCTACGGCAGAGTTTTTATTCCAACACGGTCTAACACAATAATATTTTTTCGTATAATTGCTTCATATTTACGTTATACCAGTAAATAACGTCAAGACCGCTTGCAGTATTTTGTAAACATCAAGTCCCAATAAAGCTATATGCAGTTCAGTATCATGGTTAGGGTTTTATAATTCATCGTTCATGTAGAAAATGCTAGCAATTGGCTGCCATGCACGATTTATTTACTGTTAAAGGTTGCAATAGAATGAAAACCGCAAATTTGAATCCAAGTTTTCTTGGTTAGTATTGTGTAGGGTTTGAATCTAAAGGAGACCATACCATTTGCATGTCGTTCTCAGCTACGGTTCAGATTTTCTATTCCACCAGGATCTTACACTAAAATTCTTCTTCGTATAATTTCTTTTCATTGACGTTACATGTGGAGATATGTCAAAAGCGCTTGCAGGAAGCCGGAATTTTGGGTTAAATATTTTGCAGACATCAAGTCCCAATAAAGCTATATGCAGTTTGTAAGGTTCAACATCATGGTTAATGTTTTATAATCAATAGTTCATGTAGGAAATGCTAGAAATGGTTGCCTTGCACGCTTTATTTACCGTTGAAAGTTAAAGTAACATCAAAACCGCAAGTTTGAATCCAAGTTTTGTTGTGTGGTATTGTGCGGGGTTCGATTCAAGGACGCCATATCATTTGCATGGCGTTCTCAACTACGGTACGGGTTTTCTATTCCACCGCAATCTTACACAGCAGTTTTATTTATTTATTTATTTATTTTTGTATAATTGCTTTACATTGACGTTACACGTGGACATAACTTCAAAATCGCTTGCAGGAAGCCAGTATTTAGGGTTTAGTATTTTGCAGAAATCAAGTCCAAATAAAGCTATCAACAGTTTGTAAGGTTCAACATGATGGTTAATGTTTCATAATCTGCCGCTCATGTCGGCAATGATATGAAATGTCCGCCCTACTCGCATTATTTACCGTTAAAGGTTGAAATAACAAAAACCGCAAATTTGAATCCAAGTGTTTTTGTTTAGTATTGTGCGCTGTTCGATTCCAAAGGACGCCACACCATTTGCAGCTCATTCTCAGCTACGGCACGCGTTTTCTATTCCATCACTGTCTTGAAAAATATTCCTTTTCGCATTATTGCTTTATATTGACGTTATACGTGGAAACAACGTCAAGAAAGCTTGCAGGAAGCCGAAATTTTGGGATTACTATTTTGCAGACACCAAGTTGGTTGATTAGTGTTTTACGTTGCTTTCAACAATATTTCAGTTATATCGCGACATGGAAGCAGGAGGTTACCAACATAGTGGCGCAAACCGGGAATCGAACCCGGATCATCGGCGCCGCAAGCCAAGCGCTTAACCACTACACCAAGCCTGCCCTTTGCAGACATCAAGTCATATAATATCTATATGTAGTTCGTAAGTTTCAACTTCATGGTAAGAGTTTTATAATCCACCGCTCATGTAGAAAATCCTTAAAAAATGGCCGCGTCACTCCCTACATTTACCGTTAAAGATAGAAATAACATAAAAACTATGAGTTTGAATCCAATTTTTCTTGTTTGATATTGTGCAGGGTTCGATTCCAAAGGACGCCATATCATTTGCATGGCGTTCTCAACTACGGTACGGGTTTTCTATTCCATTACGGTTTTGGAAAAGAATTCATTTCGTGTGATTTCTTTATTTTGATGTTATACGTTGAAATATCGCCAAGAGGGCTAGCAAAAAGCCGAAATTTAGAGTTTAGTGTTTTGCAGACTTGAAGTCCCATAACATCTATAAGTAGTTTGTAAGGTTCAGAATCATGGTTAGAGTTTTACAATCTATCGCACCTGTAGAAAATCCTTCGCAACAACCGCGCCGCACGCTTAATTTTACCGATTAAAGGTGAAGAAGTAAAAAAGAGAGCATCAAAATTGCAAGTTTGAATCCAAGTTTTTGTCCGGTATTGTGCTGGGTTCTATCCCCAAGGATGCTATACAATTTACATATATCGTTCTCAGCTACGGTACTGGTTTTGTATACTATCATGATCTTGGAGAGGTATTCATTTTCTTATAACTTTATATTGACGTAATACGTAAAAAAAAGTCAGGACCGCTTGCAGGAAGTCGGCTTTTAGGGTTTAGTATTTTGCAGACATCATGCCCCATAATATTTACATGTAGTTTGTAAGGTTCAGCATTATTGTTGCGGTTTTATAATCCATCGCACATGGAGTGAAGCCTTCGAAGCGGCCGCGCCGCATGCCTCATTTACCTTTTAAAGTTAAAAAAAAACCCATAAAAATCGCAAGTGTGAATCCAAGTTTCGTTCTTTGGTATTGTTGGGGGTTCGATTTTCAAGGACGCTATACCATTTGGATGCCGTTCGAAGCTACAGTACGGGTTTTCTATTCCATGACTGTCTTAGACTACAATTCTCTTTCATATAATTACTTTATTGACGTAATACGCGGAAATAACGTCAAGACCGCTAGCAGGAATCCGGAATTTTCGGTTTAGTATTATGCAGACATCAAGTCCAAACATAGTTATATGCGGTTTTTAAACTTCAGTACTGTGGTTAGTGTTTTATAATCTATCACACATGCAGAAAATGCTTAGAAATTGCAGCGTCGCATGCTTTATTTACCGTTAAAGGTTGAAATAACATCAAACCGCAAGTTTGAATCCACGTTTTCATGTTTGGAATTGTGCAGGGTTTGATTATCCAGGGCGCCATACCATTTGCATGTCGTTCTCAGCTACGCTCCGGATCTTCTAGTCCACCACGGTCTTGGACAACCATTTTTGTCCGAATAATTGTTTAAATGGAAGTAAATTATTCCAAAGTTTTTAAATACAATACGCAATGAGCAATGCAAAAAGTACCGAGCTATGGGCTGAATTCAGTAAATAACGAGTTTTGACCTGATTACAATACATAATGAGAAATCTGAATAAAATAAGTAACGAGGTATCACCTGAATACAATAATTTATTATTTATTAATAAATGATTCCTTTTTAATGATTAATAATAAAAGTTAAAACTATATGCACGAGGTTAGACTTTTAGCAAACATTCTGGAAACACGTACATATGTGTGACATGCTGATGTGTGTGGCAATGTGACCCAGGATTTGTGTGACTTGATTTATATCTATTGATTTATATCTATTTATTTATATCTATTGATTTATATCTATTGATTTTAGTCTATTGATTTATATTTATTGATTTATATCTATTGATTTCTAGGAGATCGGAATAATACTACGTTACACACAGTCAAACACTTCATCTGGGTAGGAGGTTTGATAACAAGAATTAGGTTGACAAATGTGAAACATCAAAGTTCCATTTCTTATTATTTACAAAATATTACTAAACTTCAGATCTTTTCTTTCGCATGCAGATAAAACAAGCAAACACTCAAACACCTGATTATAGAAACAGAAATACATGCGTGTTTCACAATGATATGATTTATATAAAACAAAGGGATCATTAAAACTAAGATCAGAAAAGGGGATATAAGTATGTGATGAAGAAAATTACTGTTATCAGTCCCAAAACGGCAGCAGATATATACCCCCATGTAATGAAACACATGTACCATATATCAGTAAATGGAAATTTATTTATATATCTGTTGTATAAGCTCATATAGTCATTACATGATATATTGTAAAAACTGTTATGGTATAAAATATGTGAAATAACATTTTATGTATAAAATTCTGTAACTATACATGTTGGTCCCTATAGAATCGTAATGTAATTATAGTGGCTATAAGGCATAACGCAAGAACTATATAAGAGACCCTGAATGTTCGCGCCATATTGATGTTGACGGGATGGTTTTTCGTGTTGGTAGATGTTGTTGAGGTGCGTGGACTGGGACATTTTTCTGACCATCCTTCGCTCCGGCCAGCATTCGCCTGCTCAAGCCAATCTGTCAGTGGTTTGAAATAAGCCAGAATTGGCTTGACATCCATTTTCCGCTGACCTGTCATGCGTCGCATGGCCTCTGGCCACGGCACAGACGAACCAAGCTTTAACATGTCACTGAAATATATTGTCACAATTAATCAGACTTTGTCTTAAAATATCAGAAACTGTGAAATCCTACTGAGCTTCAACATGTCATTGGAATACCAGAAATTGTCACATTGAACGTCTTTTGTCTCTGATGAGGGGGCATGAACAACTATCAAGTATTCATATGTTACAAGTAATGAATGGAATCCCATATTTCAAATCATTTTCCTTTTAATGTCATTAAATATGTAAGAATACCTCAGCAGTTTTCCTGCTTCCTTTGATTGATAGATATCACATTGATGAAGGGGCCCCTTATGTCCTGCAGCGTCACACAAGGCTTGATGGAACTGGAACTGAATGACAAAGCTCACAAAATACCTGATGTATGGGGTGTTACTTGGGATGTGGTACTTAGCTCCAGGGTCAAAGTCCATTGTGGAACGAGCGACCGGAGGAGAGACACCTTGATATTTACATCTAAATGTATGAGATAGCAATAGTGTATCATTGCAATGAACATTTCAGTGCTGTCGTAAATAATACAATAATATATAATATAAAAATAGAGATATTACTGTATACATAGGTACTTTATAACCGGTTAATGGACCCATTTTCTTACTCACCACAAAAGCAGTACAATCACAGAACACATTTAAAATCTGTTGATGGTAATACCTTATAAAGATAACTACATTCTATTGAAATACTATATTTATTTCCACATTGACCATATAATGCATATACAGACACATGAAGCATAATTTAGTCTGTTTCCATATACATTTATACAAAGTCGGGACAAGTAAACACAACTATGACTCGATCTAGACACTACATAGATCTATATATCGAATGATTTCTGACTGAATAAGAAGTCAGTTTTTAATTCAATAAAATGCAAATTATAAAGCCATCTTTGTTACTTTATTTCATTTCATTTCGTTCTGTTTTATACATATACTATCTTTATAGTTGATGGGGCCGCCATGACACCGCGATTCTGATTGACTAATGTAAGATTGATGGGGCTGTTATGAGACCGCGATTCTGATTGGCTAATGTAAGATTGATGGTGCCGCCATGAGACCGCGATTCTGATTGACTAATGTAAGATTGATGGGGCTGTTATGAGACCGCGATTCTGATTGGCTAATGTAAGATTGATGGGGCCGCCATGAGACCGCGATTCTGATTGACTAATGTAAGATTGATGGGGCTGTTATGAGACCGCGATTCTGATTGGCTAATGTAAGATTGATGGGGCTGTTATGAGACCGCGATTCTGATTGGCTAATGTAAGATTGATGGGGCTGTTATGAGACCGCGATTCTGATTGGCTAATGTAAGATTGATGGGGCCGCCATGAGACCGCGATTCTGATTGGCTAATGTAAGATTGATGGGGCCGCCATGAGACCGCGATTCTGATTGGCTAATGTAAGATTGATGCGCGAAATTTTGTGTAAAGTGTATGATGCAAAACGATCCTTTTAATTTGGAGTTTTAAACGTTATAACCATTACTATGAAAGGAACATTTAAGATATTAATAACTCCATCAGATTATAAGATTCATGGATGTCCCGGCACGCTTTTTCCTATCATTGGAAGAACTTAATCTATGCACACCAAATCTACACTATTGACTAAGCTTCTATCAAATGTTGATACATCCAGGTAACGTTATTGGTGCGTATAATTACAATGTTCATTTAACTGAGAAGCCCCTAGTTGTCGATATTTTGCTAGTTCTTAACATTATTTTCCAGTGAAATATCATCACTATGGTTACTGACCTGAGCTCCCACCATTTGTCGTTATATTTATTTTCAGGTGTTTCTCCACTGAATACACTCCATCTCCATTGGTCAATCAAGTAACCAAAAGGCAGGAATGCAATTTTCTCTAAAGCCATCTTCATCAAGAAATTGATATCCACCTCTAATCATTAAAAATATCATAGTAATGAAACGTAAACAAAAATTAAGCAAGAAATTGTGAAAATCTTAGATTTTTTGAAGCTACTGATAGCCTTTGAATATTAAAAGATCTAAATAACGATACTGCACACTGGAAGCTTGCGAGTCAAAGAGAAATGATGAATTCTATTGGCCATCATCTTCTTCTGCTTTTCGTTTTTGTTATGGGTTTTTGTTTTTATTTATTCCTGTTTCATTTTCTTTTCTTAACCCATTTTATTTGTTTAAAATTGATAGGCAATGAAAAATTTGGGGTTGACGATAGTTAACAAACTAGCTAATATTTTGTGACAATTGAGTAAATAAATGAAATAATGAAACAAGTAATTGATTAATCAATTCAACAATAAATATCTTTAAGTATAATACCTTGTTGCACTATATGCGCATTTGACGTTTGTTTCTTCCGTGATATAGAAATTGAGAACGTAAACACACAGATGGCAAAATCACATTGACCTGAACGCTAGTGTAAAAGTATCGCAAGATATGCATACAGGGAATACATCTTAGTTTAGGAATAATTAACAAAACATGAATATTTGCTGGCCTATGACATCAATGTATGAATGTATCTAATCACATGCTAGTATGTAGTCTATCGAGTTCCCTTTACTCTGGTCAACTTTTGATTTAAAGAGTCTACTAGATGAACAAAGTACATTACTACACGAGTTCAACTGATAACAAGTGCAACGCCTAGCGTGGTGTATATACGATATATGTGTATAAGTATATATTTAAAGTGGGATTCATATTGTAGCCGAGTTAGCAGTATTTTATATGCACATTATATCATACATAGCATTTCTAGTGCCTCCGCGGAGAGGACCTTTTCCACACTTGTAGCTAAAGTAATGAGCACAGATCATGCAGCATGATACACCTTACAATTCACGTGTACATTTCTGTAAATAATTTATAACATTTTAAACGTTCAAAAGTACTGATAATTACCAATATAGTAGAAGGAAATCACCATTTATTTATTCATTAATTCATTTTCATTTTTTAGTAATCTCAAATTGTAAACAAATGTCTCTTTCACAAAGTGTATCTTAAATTTCACAAGCCATACTTGGTACCAATTTATCAAGTAATTTAAGTGATACCTTAAACCTTGTCTACAAAATTTGACTTTTTTTTAATTTATTGTGCAACCTTCACCTCCTCACTTGGAAAGGACATGCAGTAGGTGTCCTAAGCTTGGTATAAGGAGTATGAGTATCAAGTTAAATTGTTTTATCCCCAATAGATCATTCTGTGTTTCTAACCTAGTAGTACTACAATATACACCTTTGACCTAGAAATATGTGTCTCTGTCTTAGCATCGAGTGTAAGTATACCAAGCCTTGACATGAGGAGTAAGTGTACCACGTTTGACAGTCCTAGCCACAACGGTTTGGGCTGTATCCTGTCTACAAGGGTTTCCAACCAAGTAGTATAACGAAATTGACCTTTGACATCTGAACTTGAAAACAAAAGGCGTCTTTGTCTTGGAGTAAGATATTCATATAGATATCCTTAGTTTTACTTCAGGACAGTGTACGTTCACGTATATTGAACGGAGGGAGAATTTGTATCACAAAATGTCACTGACCGCTATCACTGTGTACTGTACTCAATAATCCTATCTTATGGAGGTGATTCGGGGTAGTCGCGGACAGCGCCATAGTGTCACCAATGGCTTCGTGAAATCCTGAAAACAGAAGAACGCAAACATTAGCACCCTAATGCAAAAACAATATAAAAAGAAAGACAAACAAAACACAGTAACTGTTTTGGAGAACATCGACCTGACCTTCATCGACATAGCGAGACTAAGATAATTCTTGACAGTTTCATATCCAAGTTGGGCCGTATGTTGGTGTGGTAGTTTTTATTTTTATTATTTTTTTTTTTTCGATCTATCTATTATTTTTAATTTCTTAATTTGCTTTTATTTTTCATTTCAAGAATGTTACAACATCTTATGGAAAGTGTACAACTTTAAATGTACAAGTGAATGCGATATCTTACGACTTTAAAATGAATTTAATGGCTTTTGACGACACACAGACAACGAGTGTTTAATATGTATGGAAACCAACATTTGTGCTTCAGCTAAAAACCGATTGAAAATCTAGTTGATGTCTGACTGACAATATGATGAGACTTCTGTAGGGCATTTAAATGTCATACAAGTATAAAAGTAGCGGTAACGAAACAGAAAAAATGCTGCACATCTATACCTTGTTAGACTATAATGGGAAATGCCCAAAGACATACCGGGGTTAGCGCCCTCTCTAAAGCTGATTGGCTGATCTTTGTACTGTAAGTAATACTGGATATGTCCCATCTCATGGTGGATTGTAATCATATCCTCCATTGTGACGTCAGTACACATCTTGATTCGGAAATCCTTCTGGTTGTAGAAATCCCAGGCGGAGGCGTGGCATACGACATCTCGTCCTGTGGGTTTTATCATCATGGATTTGTCCCAGAATGCTTGAGGCATTGGTTTCAAACCAAGAGAGACAAAAAAACCTTCAGCAGTACGAAACATCTTCAGAGCAGTGTAATTCTGTTGAGACGGAAACAAGACATGCATAACGATAAAAATTCAATCCATGGAAAAGAAAAACAGATATTATTCATTGCTCCTTCCTTATATATAACATATCACAATGTAATAACAAATGTAACTATACTGTGTTTTCATATCGCATACATAGATCATTTACTCCTCTCTCTCTCTCTCTCACCTCTCTCTCTCCACACACACATATACACAGACACACAATTTTCTATCAACTACATGATGATTTACCACATAAACAACTATTACCTTTTTAGTGTCTCTATTCTTTGTATTTACTCATTATATAAATATATATTACATAAATTATTATAATAATGATAATAATAATAATAATATTATTATTATTATTATTATTATTAATATTATTATTATTATCATCAATTTTAACCATTATTCTTCGTCATTGCAATACAGCGTGAGACAAAGGACCGACGAAATGAAAAACCATCATTTATCAATATCTTTCTTTAGACATTAATATAACACACGCCTTCATCAGCATTCTCCCCCTAGAGATCACTATAACACACGCCTTCATCAGCATTCTCCCTTAGAGATCACTATAACACACGCCTTCATCAGCATCTTCCTTTAGAGATCACTATAACACACGCCTTTATCAACATCCACCCTTAGAGATCACTATAACACACGCCTTTATCGGCATCCTCCTTTAGAGATCACTATAACACAAGCTTTTATCAGCATCCACCCTTAGAGATCACTATAACACACGCCTTTATCAACATCCACCCTTAGAGATCACTATAACACACGCCTTTATCAACATTCACCCTTAGTGATCACTATAACACACGCCTTTATCAACATACACCCTTAGAGATCAATATAACAAACGCCTTTATCAACATACACCCTTAGAGATCAATATAACAAACGCCTTTATCAACATCCACCCTTAGAGATCACTATAACACACGCCTTTATCAGCATCCACCCTTAGATATCACTATCACACACGCCTTTATCAGCATCCACTTTTAGAGATCACTATAACACAAGCCTTTATCAACATTTTTCCTTAGAGATCACCATAAACACTAGTTTTTATCAGCATCTTTCCTGAGAGATCACCATAAACACTACTTTTTATCAGCATTTTTCCTTAGAGATCACTATAAACCATAAACACTTGCTTTATTAATATTTTTTCCATAGAGATTACAATAAACACTAGCCGTATATTCTTATAGTATGCTTAATGTGTCCATATAACTTTACCCTGGCTTTCATGGTTGGAGTCACGTCTACACTAGGCTTCTCCTTGAATGGCACCATGATGTCGTAAAGGTTCTGCCATTCTTGAGCCCACATGTTACCTATGAAACGACCAAGTATGAACAAAGTAGTATATTTCACCATATCTAATAAGCAAAATATCAAATAAATAAATGATATATAGATAAACAACGCCCTGGAGCAGATGACTGTTATAGAGGATATGTCAGTAGGATTACCTAGTAGATGAGCAGGAATGTGACCAGACTTGGGGAAATGTTGTGCGCCATACAGCGTTTTCAGTTGACTCCTGACATAGGTATGGAGCTTTTGGTAGAGTGGCTTCAGCTGCTCGAGGAGATCTATCAGATCATGTTTGAATGATGGCGACTCGTACCACGACCGCCAATATGCCCCCGTGTCATCGTACCCTGCAAGACATTAATATGTCATTGTACTCTGTCAGACATCAACATGTCATCGCACCCTGTAAGACATCAACATGTCACCATACCCTGTAAGACATCAATATAGAATGTAATCGTACCCTGTAAGACATCAACATGTCACCATACCCAGTAGATATTAATATACCATGTCTTCTGACCCCATAAGAGGCAACATGAATAAGACATGCCATCATACCCTGTAAGATAACATAAATATAAAATGTCATAGCACACTGTAATACAGCATTAACATAACATGTCATAGCACACTGTAATACAGCATTAACATAACATGTCATCGTAACCTGTAACACATCAATATAGAATGTCATTGTACCCTGTGAGACAACATTACTGCAACATGTCATCATACCCTGTAATAAATTTACTATACCATGGTACCCTGTAAAACGACATTAATATAATATGTCATTGTACCCTGTAAGACATTAATATGCAATTGTACCCTGTAAAGCAACAGTAATATCACTATAACAGGTCATCAATCCTGTAAGACCACATAAATATAACATATCACGATATCCTGGAAGACAATATTAATATAGAATGGATGAAACGGTTTTAAAGCAATAGAAAACGTCTATGAAGTACAGACCATTTATAAAGAGTGCAAGGATTGACTTCTATCGTCAGACACAATCCATCATTACCTACACGATAAAGAGATAGATGCCTTATATTACTGTTATGGCAAACATGTTCAATAATAAGAGCATTTTGGGTGATTTACAATTATTTTAATGACTGACCTAGTTTTCATGACTGACCTAGTTCTTGGACTCCCTGGTTACTGATCTGTACAAACTTTGCGTACTTCTCCTTCATCAGTTTACCTGTAACATCTCTCCACCCCTTCCATACTAATTCTAACTCGGAATAGTTTCTGGACGTGGACATGATGCGGTACAAATCTGTCCAAAACAACAACAAACACTGCCATACTGTCCAAAGCAACAACAAAAACAACAAACTATTTCTATCAAACTCCGCAGTGTATAGAGCGGAAATCATGCTAAATATTTGCATATATTCAAATATTAGTAGTCATTAAATCATATCGATTTGAAACTTTTGTTATGCGTTATCTATTAACTGTTGACGTCAATGTAGAGAACATCTGGGAAGTTTGCAGATTTATGAAAAGGTTCATTTTGATATTGTTTATGAATTATTAAAACATATCTTTCTACATTTATCACTTTTCTTAAGTAGATTAATACATACCATACACATTTCACCCATAATTTAGACTTTACCCTATCGACTTTGCTTAACCTTTAAATTTGTGTACTTGTATTGTAAAAATTTGTCCTTCTTTTACCTACTTATACTTCCAAGTAACAATTAGACATGCACTCAAATAGAAAATTGTGTTATGCTGACGAATCTGTACCTGGTTCAAGCGATAAACATCTCTCAGGTGTCAGGCACACTTTGCCTTTAGCATATATACCCTCTATTTCAGACTGTAAGGAGTTTAGCTACAAGAGAGATGATACACATAAATAACAAGTAAATCAGAAAACTGACAAAACTTTGTAAATCTAATGCCGCCGTATGATTAATAGAAATGGAATGTGATGCGGACAAAAAACTGTATGAAATGTAATGTAATGCGAACACTCGTGTGTATGAAATATAATGTAATGCGGACTATCAGGTGTATGAAATGTAATGCCGACATGGGGTGTATGAAATGTAATGCAGACACTTAATTGTATGTATTGTAATGCGGACACTTGGTTATATGATATGTAATGCGGACACTTGGGTATATGAAATGTAATGCAGACACTTGCGTGTAATAAATGTAATGCGGACACCTGGGTGTATGAAATGTAATGCGGACATAGGGTGCATGAAATGTAATGCAGACACTTAGGTGTATGAAATGTAATGCGGACACTTGGGTATATGAAATGTAATGCGGACATAGGGTGCATGAAATGTAATGCAGACACTTAGGTGTATGAAATGTAATGCGGACACTTGGGTGTATGAAATGTAATGCGGACATAGGGTGCATGAAATGTAATGCAGACACTTAGGTGTATGAAATGTAATGCGGACACTTGGGTGTATGAAATGTAATGCGGACATAGGGTGAATGAAATGTAATACGAACACTTCGGTGAATGAAATGTAATGCGCACACTTGGGTGTATGAAGATCATTTACAAAATTCACACATTCAAAGATTTTGGAAATTCCGTCATTACAGGATGGTATTTCCATATCAGTTTTGCTTCCTAAAATTTGAAGAACATGCAGAAAATCCCATACTGCACACAAAGTGTCGCCGATATTGCATAAAAAAGCAGAGACATATAACAAAAGTATCTAGGGACGGAATTAAACAAAAATCCATACATAATGATGTAAAATTGCAGTTATGGTGCTGGCAAGGTGAAAGCAGTGAATGAAGTCAATAAGTATAAAATGTAATAATATTTCATCATACATCCTCATTCTTAAATAATTTAATTGTTTATGAAACAAGAAATTTGATTGGCTGTTGAAAGCATATTATATCTTCATAAATTGGTTTGCTCGGTTGCTAGGAGCAACCAGCTATGCGGATATTTTCCTCCACTCTTGTTACATTTTCATTTACAGTTTAGAAAAGAATCTAATGTTGACAATTCAAATAATTCAATTTATTCTAGTCTTTTTCCTATTCATAAACCGCATCAGCAAATTATTTCGGATGAAAATTATTAATTGAAAGAAACAGCCGGTGTCCAATGACAACGTTTATCCAGAATGACACATTTTCTTCGCCTGTAAAGCAAAATACCACTTTGATGACGTCACACAAGGTTCGAAATGTCGTACATTTCAATATGGCGTCTAAAGCATAACAATTTTAAAAAGTATGCCAAACATCGCTTTCTGTGCTGAACAGTGGATCAAATATGGGGCGTTATGACGTCACCGATCAATGTAATTTATACAGAAATAAACAACATATGTCTTGAAATTTTTATCTCGGGCAATTACAATGGTTGTGCATATATTAAATTATAAGGATTAACTTTAACAATTTTGCAATTTATTGAGACTTTTTATAATCTGCTAAGCGGAATATAAAGTGTGCACCGCCTCAAACCATATTATATCTCAATAAATTGAAAAATTGTTAAAGTTAATCCTGAATGAATAGGAATTTTACTTAATAGTTCATGGGAATATAGAGATTGTCAGTATAAATCGAAAAGATTTTCAATTTATGAAATTCATATATCCTGTAATATTATTATGTAAAATTGCCTTGTTTACTTTGGATGACACGGAGAAATTCACACATTTTTACATATGATTCCTGAAGCATGAAATGTGAACTGAATTCAAGAGGCCAGAGTGAAAACAATACTAATTGTTAAGCTATTTTCCTCTTCATACTTTGAATGAACTTTCATTAACATTTCAAAATATTTCTTACTTTCTTAAGTTTATCTTCGTCTTCCAGTGCACTCGTACCTATATCCCTTATTTGTTGAAATT
>CM068584.1:68205877-68403377 GCA_035048485.1 Pteria penguin
GGAAATTCAATTCAGATTCTAATGAAAACGAGATCTAATTTTAATTGCAACAGAAAAACACATCCAAAAAATGTTACATTTTAGATATCGGTCTGCAATTTCCTTAAATTAGTAAACATCTGCAAAGAAATATTTCTCCCAATATGAAAATTACTTTAAAAAATTAGACTGACAGTTTTGCTAAAAAAGTTTCAGTTCAATATCCTTACCTTCATGAAAATAATATTCTAAAGTCATATGTGTTTGATATATACTGTTTTACTCATAGTAATTTATTGAGAGAATTGTTCAAACAAAAAAAGAAAAGAAAGTTAACAGAAAAAAGAAAACAGAATATATCTGACAAAGCTAAATGACACAAAGAACCAGTCTGGTACTTTTCATCCAAATTATCTTTTTCAACTTTAAACCCACTTTTTTTCCAGTCTATGAACAGAGAGATTCATTCCTCTATTATTCCACAAGATATATACAGAAAATTTTCAGTTTAGTCAATGATATTTTGCCGGAGATTTATATTTATTGAAGGAAATTCCCGGAGCTCGTACACATGGAACACTAACATAGGCACGTGTCTTGCTACACAGTGGACATTACTCCATGACATTACTCTGCCGATACAGTTGGCACTCGTCCAGGGTCATCTTCCAGGGTCATCTGGTCGGACAACACATGAACACTGCTTCATGGGCACCTTGTCTGACGACATAAGGGGAGTTATCCCAGGGGAATGCGAAACAGAAAACACCACTCCAAGGGTTTTTAGACCGAATACCCACTGGACACTACTCCAAGTAAATCTAGCCCGGCTACAAAATGTACAGTATTTTATTACATTTGGCTACACAGAGAAGCTTCTCCATGAACGCCTTGCCTGACTATTCAGGCAACAAAACTCCAAAGGAATCCATCTGATCTGGCTTCACAAGAGATACTCTGATTACACAGAAGAATCTATCTTCTCTAGTGAACAACTTATATCTTGAAGTTCATTATTGTATACCATGGTAGACTTTTTTGGTTTATTTCCTCTGTTTGAAAGTTACTTCGTTATATCTTAGAACTCAAGAACATTAAAAAAAAAACTAAATACTCTCTTTAATTAAATACAATTTTAGTAGAATTTAAGACCATAAATTCATACCTGGATCTGCTTCGGCAGACGGCAGTAGACCAATGGCATGAAGATGCTTTGGAGTTGCCACTGACAGAGCCATTGTGTCTCCGATAGCCTCATGGAAACCTTTAACAGATACGTATCCATACATATATGCTTTATAAACCATAATAGTGTAGAATACACAAATGTCTTAGTGGTAATCCATCAAAAAGGTTTAAAGTCGACCGTCAAATCTTTATGATTCAGATTTATATGATAAAAAACTTCAACTGGATATGCAATCTTTACCAGACTTATTTGTGGGTATGGTACAGATACAATGACCATAGAGCACATCATCTGCCCAAGCTGTATAGGAGTACTCCAGACTGTTCATTGATAAATCATCAGTAGTCGTGGTTATACTATATTTGAGAGACTAAAATTTTTCACAAGAAGATCGAAAGAAGGAGACCTAAATCACTGGCGCTGTATTTGATAGGTGTTTGTTTGAATACACAAGACTGATTTCAATTATTTACATCAATTAGAACCCAATCTCTCTCAATGACCTGGACAAGAATTACAGTTATAATTTACCTGGATCAGCATCGCCACTTCCATTTACCTGTTTCTATTTACTAGATCAGTATTTACTAGATCAGTATAACCACTTTCATTTAACCTGGATTAGCATCACCATTTTCAGTTTACTTAGATTAGCATTACCACTTTCTTTTTACCTGGATTAACTTCACCATTTTCAGTTTTATATTCTGGACTGAGACCGATTCCGATCATTTTACACAGATTTGACACCTTCTATACTAGAAGGTTACCTACTTCGACTTCTCCATATATAAATACATATGGAATTTACACGATCTGACTCTTTCTACTGGGTATATGTGACGGGTGTTGCTAGCAAATAGGAGATGCTCATTCTCCCCGGGCACCTGATCTCACTCCATCACAGGGGTTCACATATGCTCTTCAAGTAGACATATTTTGTTAATTTCCATTTGTTTTTCATTTTCACTGATTTTGTATGTCCTCTGGTTTTATGATTTTTGGACTTGTGCTTTGGATTTATCCATCATCTCTACATTACTTAGATTGGCATTACCACTTTCTTTTTACCTGGATTAACTTCACCATTTTCAGTTTACTTAGATTAGCATTACCACTTTCATTTTTATTTACCTGGATTAGCGCCTTTCCGGAATGCAACAGGTTGGTCTTTATACTGCAGGTAATACTGAATATGTCCCATCTCATGGTGGATTGTAATGAGATCCTCCATAGTTACTGCTGTACACATCTTAATCCTAGACACGAGGGTATAATATACTAAGAACTAATATGGATATTGTTTAATATAGAATATGGAAAATAATTTTGTACTGACCGCAGGTCAACAGCGGATCCAGGGGAGGATCAGGGAGTCCGGACCCCCCCCCCCCCCTTGACATTTTCATGGAATGAGGCTTTTGATATTACGAATTTCTTAACGACATAATTCAGCATTTTCTTAATATATGACAATTATTTAGACATAAAACACTCACATCTTGAGGGTAGTTGCAACCAGTTCAAGCATTGATTCAAAATATACAATGTATACATTCCCACATTTACGCAAATTGAATAAAAAGATAAATTCTGGGTCTGAAAATCTTGGAACCCCCCCCCCCCTTTCCCCTTTTTGACAAAAAATCTGGATCCGCTCCTGCAGCTGCAAGTAACGGATGTTTTATAACCGGGATCTCTTCTGTAGGATGTTACAGACTATTGTCAATTTCCCTTACTAAATCAACCAAGATATAATAATATCGAGAATAACGACCTATACTTGTATTTACTGCAATGCTTGGAGACTATTCATTAATTTAAATGGTATATTGCCTCAAAAATAAAAAAGAAATCAAATGATCGACTTCAGTACTAATTCTAATTCAACCATCACACCAGTGTCAAAAGCAATGCTATATAGAAAGAACTTTAATGTTCTGTGAGGAATAAATGCTAATATGATAAAAAGATATAGCAACTCTTTCGCTAGAATGTGAAAGTACGTTCATCAAATCACTTATCTGACATTCTTAATTTTAGCAGTGTAAAGTATATTAGTATGTATGCCTGGGAGTAGAATTCCTCGGTCAACTGCTTTGGACGTAGAATGGAAATGATTTGCGGAAGAAGTGTTTTATTAAATATCACAATAAAACTGTCATTTGCTTCAGTACAAATATGGAAAGTGACTGTTCAATAATGGCGATTGGTATTTAGAATTATGTTTATGTGTGAGCGTGTATATGATGTTCTGAATGGAATAGGCTGGATCTTAGTGACTGAATCAACCGTATGACACAGGTCACCACCGAAATATACAGTATTCAAAGTAATGATGTGAACAAAAAATCCTTTTGGTGGAAGTGCAGTTACGATACCGACTTCGGACGGTCATTTGATATGGCAATAGAAGATCAATTAAATCACTTTTCCGAATAGAGGAATTATCAGTTGTAGAAAATTGATATGAATGATAAGAAAACAGTAAACATCTTGTACCTGAAGTCCTTTTTATTATAGAAATCCCAAGCAGACGCGTGACAAACCAGGTCTCTTCCGTCTTTAGGTTTGGTCATAATTGTTTTCTTCCAAAATAAGTCAGGCATGGCAGATAGATTTAACGACTTGAAGAAATTTTCAGCAGTGTGAAACATACGAAGTGGAGTATAATTCTGTATGGAAGAAAAATACAACATGCAACTGGTGAAAATAAAATACCAAACTCAACTGACAAAAATAAAATACCACTTTTAACTGATGAAAATGAAATACCACACTTAACTGGTGAAAATAAATACCACGTTCAACTGAGGAAAATAGAATACCGCACTTAACAAGTGAAAAAAGAATACCACACTTAACTGGTGAAAATAAAAGCAGAGAAAAGTCTGCAGAGAAGAAGTGATTCTGAAGATTATTATTGTAAATAGAAAACAAAAAACATTTAAATGTTTCATTATATAGGGAGTCAGATAGAATAATAAGTTAAGACAAACTGTTGTACAAAGATTATGGTCAACTAACAGTAAACAGAGTCCGTGTGTGGAACTGATGTAGTTGTCGTTAAGGAGATGCGCTTTATTTACCGAAGTGTTTTTCGTAAGTTTTTAATAACGAGGTTTTCATTTATTTCACTATTATAACTCTTGCCGGTCTGGCCTAACACAATGCTCAGTGTAAATGTATCATCTAATTTGATTATATCTGTCAGAATTCATCATCCGTTTTAAAAAAAAAGTCGGTTATGAAATAAATAAGCGTGCAGTCACCTGTTGTTGGAGTTGTGGTGTTATATCTACACTGGCTTTACCTTCGTAAGGTATAACAAGATCATATATATTGTTCCATGTTTGACCCCACATATTCCCTAGAAAAAATATATTTCGACACTTCAGTAATTATGAATATGATAAGAAAAACAGATTATGGTGGATTACTTACAAATATTACCAGTTACAGTTCTCTCTGAGAAAGAAACAGAGAGAACGAGATTAAATTAGTAATAAGGGGCAACTGCTTGATTATATCATCTCTTCATCATATTTTATACTTGTTCATATTTCTTTATTTTTGTTAGTTACATATTCAAACGTGACGACCTGAGGGATAAGTTACGAACGTCCTCTTTGTAGAAACCACACCATATAGACAAACGAAATTACGTTTACTACAGTTTGAGAACGGGACTGTAGATTTGTTGCAGATTTTCAGCATGTATTCCTAACATTTTATAATTACCCAATAAATGTGCCGGTATCTGACCAGAATCTGGGAAGTTTTCTTCTCCATACACTTCAATAAGTTTGTTCCGTACATACCCATGCAGTTGGGTATAGAATGGTTTTAATTGTTGCAGTAGGTTCTCTAAATCCTGCTGGAAAGTCGGCGACTCATACCAGGACCTCCAATATGTTCCGGTATCTTCATATCCTGAACAACATGTTACATGACATGTTACATTACAAGGAAAGTACTGAATGATAAGGCCTTATAGCAGTATGTGTGTTTATTAATACAAAATACAAAAATCTTGTGTACCATTATCAGATACCATTGCGCAAGATGTTGACTTATTGTATTCGGTTGAATATGTTTAATATCGTATAGACTGTAGTAGGTTTCTATTGCAATACAAATAGTAATCGTGACGCATTACCAAACATGATGACATTCTACTGAGTGTGAATTCGAGTTTATAATAACAGAACTTATATTATGGCATCATGGTGGACGTGATCGGTTGACAGGGGATGCTTATTCCTCCATACCTGATCCAACCTAAGGATTAGTTTGGGGCAAAGATTAACTTATTTTTGTCTTATCATATTGATATTCTGACAGACTATTAATTGGTTTCATATTGTCGTACATATTTCATAATTTCAAACTCCTTCCCTACCTAATTCCTGGACACCCTCGTTACTGAGTTTAACGAATTGTTCATATTGGTCCTTCATCTGACGACCCGTGGCCTTCCTCCAGCCTTCCCATGCCTCTAGTAGCTCCGAATTGTTTCTGGAAGTTGCCACTACTCGCAATAAATCTGTTAATATTAACAGAATCAACGTAATGCTCCCATCGTTTTCAACATGATTTGATGATTAACAAGCATACAGTTAGAATTACGAAAATTACAAAGCATGTAAAACGTTTGAAAGCGAAACTGTTATTCAAAAATATTTCACAGCAAAATCCAGGACTTAATGTCATAATTCCAGAGAAATGGAGCCTGACGTTTACTGTATATAGAAGGCGCTACATGTGAGTAACCTTCGGAAACACGCGAGTTAGACTCATCATAGCAAAACCTTGAATAAGCTTCTATAAATATGTCTAGTATTAAACCAATCTTAATAAATGTTCTGATCAGAAGTTTCCAATGACAAAATGGACTTCGAATCGCCCGATACATGTGCAAATTGATTATGCAATGACCACTCATTAAATGTGAGACAATTTGAGAAGTGGAAAATAGATCTGGTATTAATCAGATTGTATCTGTACAGATGACAAAACTCATCCTGGATTACGTCTAGAATGATATTAAAACTACTACATGGACTCACAGTGAATATGTATTCTGTAATGATTGTATTACAATTTCACAACAATACGCATCACATTACTAAACATACCGGGTTCCAATCTGAGACATCCTCTGGTGCTCAGACACACTTCTCCCTTTCCATATATGCCACTAATATTAGAAAGTAATTCATTCATCTGAAATCGATTTTTCAAATTTCTACACTATGTCAGTATTATACATCTGTACAGTATGTGCTAAAATGTATAAAGGATTACATACTATGTCAGTATTATACATCTGTTCAGTATGTGCTAAAATGTATATACGATTACATACATTTATACAGGTATGCTATTAATATAATACCATTTTTCAATTATTGTTTTGTTTCTTTCTTTTTTTTGGTTTTGTTTTGATTCGTTATCTTTCAATCATATACATACTTAATGAAAACATCCACAAAATATTTAAAGAGACATAAGCAGTAGATATTACCTTCCTCAGTTTCTTGACATCAGTTAGTGAATCTGTTCCGATATCTACGATCTCTGAGAATTCTCGTCTGGTGGCGCCACTAAATTTCTTCCAATCAAAAGATGAAGCATTTCTGGAAGATTCTTTTTTGAAGTTGGCAAATACTAATCTAGCTTCCACCTTGAGCAAAACAAAGTACTTCCATAATAAGAGTTGAACATTTTATGGATGTACATTAAAATGATTCATGAGAACCATGTGGCCATAAATGTATGTATATATGTATGAATGAAACCATTCTCATAATCAAACAAGAGCTGTAATTGTGATTTTCCTATGCCCATTCTATGCGTCTGTTGATGACATAAAAATACAATACGTATTTTCAAAATGTTTCATTAGTATTAGCACATCTCTTCTTGCATTTCAACGTGCAAGTATCTTATGCAAAGTTTTTTTTTAATTGAAAGATGGATTGGTTTTATTATCATAGAAATTTGTGTTTATAAAACATACTTTCATTGCGATGAGACTTAAAAACTCTCTTCTTCACATGTTAATAGTATTCATATGTGGCATTTTGTATTACACAATGTAATATACAGTCCATCTATCTAATACTTGTCAGATATAACACTATACACACACAGACAGACTGAATTCTATGTCAGATATCACACTATACACACAGACAGACTGAATTCTATGTCAGATATCACACCATACACACACAGACAGACTGAATTCTATGTCAGATATCACACTACACGCACACAGACTGAATTCTATTTCAGATATCACACTATACACACACAGGCAAACTGATTTCTATGTCAGATTTTACACTATACACACAGAGAGACTGAATTTTATGTCAGATATCACACTATACACACGCACACAGACTGAATTCTATGTCAGATATCACACTATACACACACAGACTGAATTCTATGTCAGATATCATACTATACACACAGAGACAAACTGAGTTCTATATCAGATGTGGATTTCTCGCTCCCCATACCATTTTCTTTTGTGTATCTGTAGTAATATTGCTCTCATACGCCCATTCTGCTTCATAAGCCGTGTTAAATGCATTTTCAGCCAAATTGTTGTAGGAGTGTAGCCATTGCTTAGCCGTCGTAATATTTCTGTTCAGGTTTGGATTGGGGCATTCCTCATCCCAACCCTTTGGTTGACCCTTGTTCTGTTTCTATGAAAAAGAAATGGAAATTAATGCCATTTATAGTCATTTTTAACCACAAATAACATTCCTCGGTATCATCCCCTTTCTCTTGCGTCTTACGCGCTAATATCACTAATCCTTATTTATTAGAATAGAAACAATACTTTGCTCTTATTAAGGAAAAAAAAAACAACTAGCATGCTATTATCTTATCGTCTGCACAAATTCGAAAAAAAAGCCAACCGTAAAACTGCCGTTAGTGACTTGTTATCTGAGATCATATATAGCTTAACAAGAGGCCCAAGTGGGCCTATATCGCTCACCTGAGCACAAAGTGCATATTTAGAAGCAAGCA
This sequence comes from Pteria penguin, assembly GCA_035048485.1. Lineage (NCBI taxonomy): Eukaryota > Metazoa > Mollusca > Bivalvia > Pterioida > Pteriidae > Pteria > Pteria penguin. The sequence goes on from CM068584.1 coordinate 68,214,096, forward strand.
AGAAATTCTGTGCAGGGGTTCTGGAGAGGAAGATGAAAATGTGTCAATCAAACAGAGCAAATGGCGGCCATCTTGGATCACGGATCGGCATAAAAAACACCAAACTTTGTTGAGGACCTTACGTACTTACTTTCTATGCAGTTTGATGAATTTCTGTGCAGTAGTTCTGGAGAAGAAAGTCGAAAATGTGTCAACCAATCAGAGTCAATGGTGGCCATCTTGGATCACAGATCGGCATAAAAAACAAAAATGTGATAGAGGATGTTGAGTACTTACCTTCCATGAAGTTTGATGAAATTCTATGCAGCTGTTCTGGAGAAGATGTCGAAAATGTGTCAACCAATCAGAGTCAATGGCGGTTATCTTGGATCACGGATCGGCATAAAAAACACAAACTTGGTAGAGGACCTTAAGTACTTACTTTCTATGAGGTTTGATGAAATTCTGTGCAGCCGATCTGGAGAAGAAGTTGAAAATGTTTCAACCAATCAGAGCCAATGGCGGCCATCTTGGATCACGGACTGGCATAAACAAGAGCTAAATCATAATATGCATTACCACATCCTCATCGATTAGACGTAAAATGAATATCAACGAAATGCCTTTTTATATACCAAAATGTATAACTACTCCATAGAAATTGAAATCTTACACATTTACAGCGTCAATGACAATGTTTTAAATTAACAGCATGCAACTCACTAGTCATACGGGAGAGATCGCATCAAAACTTTTCGTCAGTAAATTTTCGTATAACTGAAAAATTTCGCTCTACTATGACTTAATAAAATATATCACGTATATGGTAAATATCAATAAAATGTACAATGAAGTTCTTGATCCCTTCTTCATCCAGAGAGGAGGAAGTCGGAAAAACACCCTCGGATAAGAAATAAATGCTAAATTTTATTTATGCAATGTATGTCGAAAAAACGTCAAAACTTTTATTTCAAAATGCAACCAAAAATAACAACACTTCTTCACACATCCCTCTAGATCATTTCTATGCATTTGGTTTGTTTCTGTATGCACCCGGTTAGCAGTTTGTCAAAGGAGGACACTCTCTGTGACCTTTTTTTTTTTTTTTGCCCATGGTGGCCCCACCTCCCGATGGATCTGGATGAAAAATAACAACTCTTGTAGGGGACCATTAGTACTTCATGCATACCAAGTTTCATCAAATTCTGTTCAGTAATTCTGGAGAAGAAGTTGTAAATTTGAAAAGTTAACGACGGACAGACAACGGATAACGATTGATTACAATAGCCCACTTGAGCCTTCAGCTCAGGTGAGCTAAAAATACCTCTTTTCTGTATAAGTAAAAAAAAAACTTGAAAAAGGGTCAAAAATTTGATCTCAGAATGGAACCAAAAACAACAGCACTTCTTCACTCATAACACTTCGCCTCTAGATCATTCCTATGCATTCAGTTTATCTCTGTATGCCTCCAGTCTGAAAAAGAAGTTTGTCAAAGGAGGGTACCCTCTGTGACCTACTTTTGCCTGTAGTGGCGACATCTGCTGACTGATCCGCACAAAAAACAAAACCTTTGAAAATGACTATGAGTACTTGCATCCTACCTAGTTTTATCACAATCCTTCAAGTTGTTCTGTAGATCAAGTTGAAGATATGAAAAATTGTCCCCCCCCCCTTTTTTTTTTTCTTGGAAGTCTTAAAAAATTCATAAAAAAATTCAAAACTCGAGATATTGAAAAAAATTCCTTTCCTTTCCTTACCATAGAAATGATTAAATGAAACCAAATGAATGCATCAATGTTTACTACAAGAAAATAATAACTCTTTAATGCATTAAAATAACAAAGTCCAAAATAAAAATGAAAAAAACGTCAAAAATTTGATTTCGGAATGGAACCAAAAATATCAACACTTCTTCCCATATGCCTCTAAATCATTCCTATGCAGTCGGTTTGTCGCTGTATGCACCCGATCTGAATAAGAAGTTTGTCAAAGGAGGGTACCCTCTGTGACCTACTTTTGTCTGTGGTGGTGCCACCTGTTCATGGATCCTGACAAAGATGACCACATTTGTCTGGGACCTTGAGTATTTGATGCATGCCAAGTTTCATTGAATTCCAGCAAGTGGTTCCGAAGAAAAAGTTCAAACTGTGAAATGTTTACACCAATTTTCCCACCACCCTTTTTCTTGAAAGTCTTTAAAAATTCATAAAAAATCCAAAACATAAAATATTGAAAAATTTTCTTCGCAGTAGTATTTCTTACCATCAAAATGATCAAATTAAACCAAATTAATGCATCAATGTTTACTAAAAGAAAAAATACCTCTTTTCTGCATTAAAACTACCAAGTACAAAAAAAAGTCAAAAATTTCATTTTGGAACGGAACCAAAAATAACAACACTTCTTTACACATCCCTCTAGATCATTCCTATGCATTCGGTTTGTCTCTATATGCCCCCAGTCTGAAGAAGAAGTTTGTCAAAGGAGGGTACCCTCTTTGACCTACTTTTGCCTGTGGTGGCGCCACCTGTTGATGAATCCGGACGAAAAACAACAACACTTGTAGGGGACCATGAGTACTACATGCTTATCAAGTTTCATCAAATTCTGTTCAGTGGTTCTGGAGAAGAAGTCGAAAATGTGAAAAGTTAATGACGGACGACGGACGATAGACGATAGACGGTGATTGATCACAATAGCTCACTTGAGCCTTCGGCTCAGGTGAGCTAAAAAAAGATACCACAATGGACATGAAAAGGAAAACTTTTACATGACATTGATCAGAGGAGTTTACTTTAATTTTGAGTTTGGTGAATCAACTTAATAGAAGAAAAGAGAGATGTCACTTTACTCGGATGTGTGAGAATGGTAGCCAGGGACATGTTGATCACACACAATATATCACAATGAAAGATATCACAACATTATTAGATCACAGTATTGGAACCATTGCTTGATGGGTAACATTATAATTCAATAAGGTGGCAACTATTTCATTCAATTTATAGAATTGATGTTTCCTTCTTCAGGTAGTGTTAGAATCTTTGGAGTATATAATTGTTAAAAATTGGTATATCTTCCAAACGGATGATAAAAGATGTGTCACATTTTTCTTGCTATGTACTGTACCTTGAGTGTCAATGTCACATTCCTGTGGTTATGTACAGCATGCCTTTAGCCACTATGTCAATGTCACAATTCTGTTGTTGTGTACTGTACCTTGAGTCACTATGTCAATGTCATATTTTTGTTGCAATATACAGTACCTTCAGCCACTATGTCAAAGTCACATTTCTGTTGTTGTGTACTGTACCTTCAGCTACTATGTCAAAGTCACATTTCTGTTGTTGTGTACTGTACTTTGAGCCACTATGTCAATGTCACCTTTCTGTGGTTATGTACTGTGCCTTGAGCCACTATGTTAATGTCACATTTCTGTGGTTAAGTACTGTACCTTGAGCCACTCTGTCAATGGCTTGAAGTATTCCATTAAAGCCTCAGCACTCATCTGTCGTTGACCTGTAATAGCCTCCATAGAGTCCTGCCATGGAATAGACGAGCCAGCGCGTAACATGGAACTGGCAGGTGAGAGGATAAATCAATCAATAGCAAAAGTAATATCCTACATGTATGATGTACGGGGTGGTGATGATGATGGTGGTGATGATAATGATGATGATGATGATGATGGTAATGGCGACAGATCAGTGGGATATATGAATCATAAAGCAGTTCGTGTTAATCAGATTAACACCATTTCATTTCAAGCAGCATATTACATCATATTTACCTTAACTTTTCACCGGCTACTTTGTTTTTATAAATATCACATCGATGCAGAGGCCCCTTATGTCCTGCAGCGTCACACAAGGCTTGATGGAACTGGAACTGAATGACGAAACTCACAAAATACCTACAATACATCGCAAAATTGGATAATGTATATACATAGCCAAAGAATGAATGAAATACAGAGAGTTAAACAAGGTTGAGAACGCAAAGAATATAGGTTATAGTTCACTTATACTTATATATGCAATATGATAGCAGGTGACTGGATTTCAAAATGTAGTGGCACAATAGTGATAGAACCTAAATGTCCATCACCGAAAACCAAGTGCCTTGGCGATACAGCAAATCTGCCAACTGGAATTAGAAATAAATCTTACTGAAAAACATGGGAGTGACTTAATCAAAAACACTACACGGGATGTATATAGAAACTAATGCATAAAGAACACTAAAATGAAATATTACAGTACATTTTCAGTTTAAATCACTGAGTGTAAACTTGCGACCTTGTTTGTAAATACAGCTCGAGTCAGTACAAACTTTCGAATACTTAGGGACAATTTTCCGACTCTTTGAGAATAATGAGGTTTGCAATGTGTGGTGCAATCAGATGCATGTCGGAAAGGTCTTAATCTTTACTAATTGCACCAGACTCATTAAGGGAAACATATATCAGTTCATTATTGCATACTCGAGGTGAATCCATACAGCAGAAAAGGGTGAGATATATGAATATAAATACCTAATATACGCAACATTTGCAGGGATATGATATTTTGCACCTGGGTCAAAATCATCCGATGATCGACTCACAGGGGGAGACAACCCTTGGTATTTGCATCTGAAAAAATGAACATGGAGTTATTTGTTAAAATCGCTTCATACAAAAATCTTAACGAGAAAGAGGTGTAAGGGAGTTCTCTTCTCAATGGGAAAACCTGGATTTACAACCATTTAAAAGGGTGTGGATAAGTGGATAAGTATGCATATGTTATGTATTTGAGCCCTTGGTTTATGTTCTATATACTGATGACATAGATATGTGTTCTACATCAGGATTCACAAAAATGTGTACTACATCAGGATTCACAAAAATATTTGTGCTACATGACTCAAAAAGATACTGACCTAAGCTGCCACCATTTGTCGTTATATTTATCTTTAGGTGTTTCTCCACTGAACACACTCCATCTCCATTGGTCAATCAAGTAACCAAATGGCAGGAAGGCTATCTTGTCTAAAGCCATTGACATAAGGAAATTCAAATCTGTTTCTATAAAAATGTAAGTTAAATGTTTATAAGTTGGATATTTTTGTACATTCTTTTAAAACATATGCAGTTATTGAATGATTGTCTTTGATTCTTTTGTGTGCTTGAATGCGTTAATTGGTTAATGATGCAAAACAGTTGTCAAAAAGACAATGAATTCCATTCTCTTCTAGCTGTGTTGCAAATCTGATAGCAACTTTTGCAGTATTTAACATATTAACATCGATTCCATATAAATCATTTTGAAAATACATTTGACATTGTAAATGATATTCTAAACATAATAATAATACTATGTAACAATATCTTCATCAATAAATTACCTGAATCATTTTCCAGCGTATCCAGGAGACCTATTTTATGTAAATGTTCAGGAGTAGATACAGACAATGCCATCACGTCCCCCACAGCTTCGTGGAATCCTAGAAAATACATCATACATGGAATCCTAGAAAATACATGGTAAATGCTACTTAATACGCGGATTACGTCACCTTATTTTCTAATGCTTCATGAATTGATGGGAAAAAGATCACGAATACCGCAGTGAATTTACGGAAAATGCCATCATATTGCATCCAGCTGCGCGAATTCTGAAAAATACAACACAAATGTCATAGGTAACACAATGATGACGCCGACACATCAAACTGGCTTCGAGCCATCCCGAAAAATACATCACATAAGCTATGGTAACACACGAATAATGCCATTACACACCCACTGCTTCGTGGGGTGTTCAAACACTTATCACAAATACTAAAGTTATTAAAGCTTAATAACTCCTTGAACAAGAGAGATTAAACATGTGCTGTGGAAGGATTTCTACATTGGAACTTAAAGTATCAATAGCGGTCATTTGCCGGACAAAAATGTATTATTTTGCATAGGGTTAGAACTAGTTACATGATTGTACTATTGCAATCAATCACTTACAAATCAATGCACCACAATACTAACCACAATTAAACCATACATGCTAGTGAGGTCCAAATTCTTTCCTTAAAACACATGAGATACATTATTTAGATAACTATTGATAATAAATTTGTATCACAATATATCAACGAACAGAAAAGTTACTCACCTACAGATCAATGCACCACAATACTAAATGTAATTAAAACCTACGTAAAAACTTAATGTATCCCAATGAAAACTATCACCTAGAAATTTATTCTTTAAAACACTCAATAACACCTATAGATCTATATACCACAACACCCACGAATACCTAGAAATATAAAAATTTCTGGACTTACGAATACCTGAAAATTAATATATCACAACACAACAGAGCAAAGTCGAGATTTACACGTTACCGGGGTTAGCGCCCTCTCTAAAGCTGATTGGCTGATCTTTGTACTGTAAGTAATACTGGATATGTCCCATCTCATGGTGGATTGTAATCATATCCTCCATTGTGACGTCAGTACACATCTTGATTCTAATAACGTAACATCAAATATAAATGTTTTATACAAAAATATATAATCAAGTTATTGGCAACGATACACTTATTCCCCTGCATTTTGGAATATCTTTTAATTGTACAGGCGTGGTGTAATGGTTAAGCGCTTGGCATGCAGCGCCGACGATGCGGGTTCGATTCCCGGGTTGCGCCACTATGTTTCAGAGGTTGGTAACCTTCTGCTTCCATGTCGCTGTATAACTGAAATGTTGTTGAAAGTGACGTAAAACACCAAATAACCAACCAACCAAACTTAATTGTATAGTAAAGGCATTACGATACTGCCGGTTGATACCGTTCAAATACTGCCATTCCTTTTTACTTTATATCTTAGACCTCATGATGCATTTTGTTTTTCTGACGAGCTGCTTAAATGACACGCATTATATTACCTATAACCCCGTCTGTTGTAAGAATGACATGCATTGTATTACCTATAACCCCGTCTGTTGTACAAATGACACGCATTATATTATTTATAACCCTGTCTGTTGTAAGAATGACATGTTTTATATTACCTATAATCCCGTCTGTTGTACAAATGACACGCATTATATTACCTATAATCCCGTCTGTTGTAAGAATGACATGCATTGTATTACCTATTACCCCGTCTGTTGTACAAATGACACGCATTATATTATTCATAACCCTGTCTTTTGTAAGAATGACATGTTTTATATTACCTATAATCCCGTCTGTTGTACAAATGACACGCATTATATTATTTATAATCCCGTCTGTTGTAAGAATGACATGTTTTATATTACCTATAATCCCGTCTGTTGTAAGAATGACATGTTTTATATTACCTATAATCCCGTCTGTTGTACAAATGACACGCATTATATTATTTATAACCCTGTCTGTTGTAAGAATGACATGTTTTATATTACCTATAATCCCGTCTGTTGTACAAATGACACGCATTATATTATTTATAACCCTGTCTGTTGTAAGAATGACATGTTTTATATTACCTATAATCCCGTCTGTTGTACAAATGACACGCATTATATTATTTATAATCCCGTCTGTTGTAAGAATGACATGTTTTATATTACCTATAATCCCGTCTGTTGTAAGAATGACATGTTTTATATTACCTATAATCCCGTCTGTTGTAAAAATCCCATGCCGATGCATGACAAACTACGTCTCTCCCGTCTTTGGGTTTCACAATCATACTATTTTTCCAGAAGTTATCGGGCATTTGCTTCAATCCGAGTGAGGTGAAAAATTCCTCAGCGACCCTGAATAACTTTGTTGCATTCCATCCCTGCACATACCATAAATTATCAAATAAGTCCCTATTCGCATTCAAACTAGCGTTCCTATATTCTAATTGGTTGCATAACCCATTTTGAAATACATGTAATTTCACATTAGGTATCACTAAAACGAGACAATACCTGCTACATGAATAGTAAATATTTTGAAATTCTAACTTCATCATAAGTCTTATAACAATCACCTTAGTAAATCATTCAATCTACTTTCAAAAATGCATCGAAATGCTTATACATGTCGGTTTCAATTATTTTAAGAGACGCAATGATCAAAACATAAAATATAAATTGTTACTGTCATTACAGCTCCAATATGCAATACCTTATAACTACATAATAACACAAACAGAACACATAATGTTATTTTAACATTAGCGCATGCACCTTTTATGACTTTAGATATGTGCTCACCAATCTCCTGATCTTCGGAGTAACATCAATGCTCCTCTTCTTTGGATAAGGCTGGACTAATTCATTAATGTTGTTCCATTGTTGTCCCCACATGTTACCTACAAAAGAAAAAAGAGGAGTTACCGGCTCAGTTATGTGGCAGAAGTCACCATGGAGCTATACAATACATGAATATAAATAATATAATAGAACATTTAACACATTACAAAAATATTTGATTGTAGTGCAATTACGATACCGACTTAGGACGGTCATTTAATTTGACAAAAGCCAAACAAATGGTGTGGTTAACCGGTTTACGGGCCCACCTTCCCACTCACCGTAACAGCAGAACAATCAAATGACGTACATTTAAAAATTTATAAATAATCCTCCATGTAAAGAACAAGGGTCAACAGGTATCGCATATTGAGAGGTCATAAAATATAAACACGTAAGGTATTGTAAAAAACATAATGGTATAAAAATATATGCGACATCAACATGATAAACCGTGCTCTGCCAGTCTGAAAGCGAGCTAAGACCCTAGATCTGTAGGAGTCCCGACTAACAGTCAGAGGGGACGAGGTTCAGGACCATGTCTCCTCTGAAAGAGGTTTGGACAAGGCCCGTCATATAGTCCCCACCGCCCTGTTAGTCAGCGTGCAACGTTCAAGTAAAAGTCTGCATAAGGCTGTAGAGGGGCCAAATACAAGACCTATAGTCTTTTTGATGATCTCAATATCATATTGTCTATTTAGGAGACGTTTGACTATTTTATTACATGATAAAATAACGTTATCGGAGCCTTTTACTTTCCTTAGTTTATATACGAGATCACCGTAAAAATTAGGATGGGAAATTCCATTGGATACATACTGTTGAAAAGAAATATTTCCAAATTTAGATAGAAGTTCTGAATAAGATCTGAAGAATTTGCCGAATGTTTTTCTTAGCTTGTGATATCTGTAACCCTGAATTAAAAGTTTAGTAGTAATTTGTAAATTTCGTTTATGAAAGTCCAAAACATCGGTGCAGCCTCTAACAAATCGAACTAATTGAGATATATAGATACCATATGATGGGAGTCGAGGGACATCGCCATCCAAGTAAGGGAAATTTACAATAGGAAATCCAAAATCCTCACGTTTATCATAAATATTAGTATATATTAGGTTGTTGATAATTTTGATGTTTAAATCTAAGAAAGGTATAGATTTATCTCAAGTATTAGCTTTATTCAATGTGAGCTCTGGTGGATATATTTCTGATATAAATTGTTCGAATTCAGGGTTGTCGATAACCAAAATGTCATCCAGATATCTGCAAGTATTATTAAATTTGTCAATGAGGTCAAAACGTTTAGATTTTTGAATAGAAACCATAAAATCCCTCTCATAACAATAAAGAAATAAATCTGCTATCAGAGGCGCGCAGTTAGTACCCATAGGAATCCCAACTATTTGTTGATATATCTTGCCATCAAATTGCACAAAAATATTATTCATGAGAAAATCTAGTGCTTTACATAATTCCTTGCAAGTCCAGTATTTATATGAAGTATATTGTTTGTTGGAAAAGAACCCAGAGTTATTGGAGGTACACATGTACGTTTTAGATTCTCTGTGAAAACACCATTGTATAAGAGACAGCAACTTGCTTTTAATCAAATCATGAGGCAGAGATGTATAAAGTGTAGAAAAATCAAATGTAGAAATTTGAGTCGCTTTGAAATTTAGCGAAAGAAGTTTGTCTATAACTTCATTAGAATTTTTAATCGACCAAAAGTAATTGATGTTACTATTATGAAATGCGACATCACAATATTTGATAATATGATCTTTTATAGCAGTAAGAGCAGACGTAATATGTTTCGATAGTACCGTAGTAGAGCAGTGGCTAGAATTAGATATGAAACGTGATTTGTATGGACTTTTATGTAGATTTGGGAGCCAATACATGGTTGGTAGATCAGATTTATCAGTTTTAATTTTGAAGTCGGACATGGTCATGAGGTGATCGTGCAAGGTGCTCTCTTTTGAGATAGGGCTTTCCACATATGTATGAGTGGAGTTTAATTCGTTTTTAAGTACTTCAATATAATATAGTTTTCAAACAACTATTATGTTATTACCTGCTTTATCAGATGGAACAAAGACATATTTAGCATGTAAGTCAGCTATCTTCTTTTTAATAGAATTTGTCGCCAATGTATTAGGCTGTTGAAATAAATGCGGATTTTCCGTAAAGTTCTTAATACGGATATCGACAATTCTTAAAATCTCGAATTTCCAATCATTAAGAGCATGAACCTTTACCTGTTCTTTTTTACACCAAAGACAGTACATCTTGTGATCTTTCTTCACAAGCTCTTTACACATGCCCTATATTTATATTAATTACTGAATTTAAAAGGAATCTTCATATCCAAGAATCAATATCTACAAATATGGACATTTCGACATCAGTTATACGTGATTATACCTAGCAGATGAGCTGGGATGTGACCGGAACCAGGGAAATGTTGTGATCCAAATTTTTCGATCAGTTTTCGTCGAACATAAGCGTGAAGATTCTCATATAGTGGTGCCAGCTGTTGAAGCAGATTTTCAAGGTCACGCTGGAATGTCGGAGTCTCGTACAGGGATCGCCAGTACTCCCCGGTGTCATTATAACCTAGATACCACATTGTATTATTACTATAGTATCAGTGAATTTGACAAGTGTCGTGTATGTGCTATGATTTTGACAAGTGTCGTGTATGTGCTATGATTTTCCAATCTATATGCACACTACCAATTACTTTCTATTAGTGGGATTGAATTTGCATGCATATAGTGGCTGAATACACACATGAAATTACATTTTTGTTGAGATTATATATATGAACATTTCTTGTTATTACAATCAAAAATGAATAATCGAAATGCGCCAATTAAGACCATCCATGGGTAGTAATAGCGCAGTTATGTACAAAAGCCAAAGTCATTGTAATGAAAGTACAACTGTTGGTCATTAATCAGATATGACAGAGTAGTTACTACAAATTGTACCAATCCTCTTTGTTCATTTTTTTTCGTCACAAATATACAAAAAAAATCCATTAACGTTCAAACAAAATATTCTTGTGCAAGTAGATAAAACAGATTTAAATCATATCCGGGCTTCATTTAAGTCGTTCAAGACGACAAAATTAACATAAGGCAAAATGAGAAGAAAGAAACAATTATAATGCATGCAATATAAAACTCGGATTTACTCATACTTCCTTTAAGATGATTTTAGTGGATAATTTAATGTATACATTCTTTAAAATTTTCTAACATGAAATGACATTTTTCTATAAAGAAAAGAAATGAGTCATTACTAAGTCCATTTAACTTCATTCAAACGTAAATTAAGTATTACCACTGTCAGTAAGCACTCATTTTTTATGATTATTTTCCAAAAGAAAAGTTATTATTTATGTTATCAGATCAACTAATATCATTAGACAGTACCCCAAAAGACAAGAAGCAAAGATTTAAAAATTTATTTTAGTTTGAACTTTATAGCTATGTATTGAATATTTACGCAGATAAGACACGGCCTGGTTACTAAGGTCGACAAGTTGTTCGTAGTCGTCGATCATCTTCTTTCCTGTGGCGTCCCTCCATCCCTTCCAGGCTTCAGCCAGCAAGGTGTAGTTGTCCGATGTCGCCATTAGGCGTGTTAAACCTAGCCATACATCACCCGTATACAAAATCAGTAAATTGAAAAGAACAAATAGCCATACAATACCGGCATACAATATCAGTAAATTGAAAAGGGAAATGGTGAAAGTTAACATCTCCAGTTGCCAAATGTTTTTGCTATGTATAAAATGAACTAAACAATCAATATCGTTTTTAAGAATTATTGTCTTATTGTCTTAGTAAGTCAGAGTTTAAAATGCAGTTTTAAAATGGAAATCAAAATTAACAGCAATTACCTTACATTTAATAAGAGAAATATATAAGAACAGATATCAATACTGGATTTGCTTATCGCTCTTATTTTTAAATGAATATTAAATACTGTTACTGTATTGTTCATTCACACACTTGTCTTTACTCCTTTCTATAATTAATCATCCTGTCCGCTGTCTCTTTATTCCTAAGTAATTTAACAGTAGTTTATCCAATGGTGACATACATGTAATATCCACATTGTAGATGTATACTTATAAAGAGGTTGTTACCATTATCAGTCGATTATTCACATTGGACCACGTACCTGGTTCTATCTGGAGGCATCGCCCAGTAGACAGACACACGCTACCCTTGCTATATATGCCTTCCATCTCTGCTCCAACTTGCCTTAACTACAATTGCGTATAACAAAGTTTATATCATAGATACATTCCATTTCATGACTATTTTGTACTTAATGCTTGTGAAAGCTGTTGCATATGTTAAAGCAGCACATGCCCTTATCTTAACGCGGTTGGTTTCCATTTTGTTTGTTATGTTGTGTTTTTTTTTGGGGGGGGGGGGGGGGGGGGGTTGTGTTTTTTTTTTTCTTTTTTCGTTTTTAGGGCTTTTTATGAATTATAACCTTAGCTACCTTATTGACCTCTTGGAATACATGTATAGTATCCATCATATTACACCAGCTTGTGTGTACTGTTACCTTAGCTAGTTTCTTGACGTCTTTGAGTGCACTGGTCCCTACATCTGTGATCTTCCGAAACTGTCTGGTCAAATTCTGATCCTTAAAATCCCTCCAATTAAACGTTTCTGCTTCTTCTGCCTTTTCCTTCTGGAACTTTGATAATTCAAGGCTTACATTTACCTATAAGTGAAAAGAAAAAAACATCTCACTCCGATTTATGATAGAAGCATCAAGGACATGCAGATGAAAAAAAATATTTTGCACAAAAGGTTAGTTATCACACAAATGTTCAATTGTAATACCGACCAAGTGCTTAAAATTAGAATGTGGTAAAGCAGTTTACGAATTTATCTTCCAACTTGCCACAATGTCAGTATAATCAAAGGACACACATTTTAAAAACCTTTAAATAATCATCCATATTGAGAACGCGGATCAACAGGTTACCCATGTTGAGAGGTCATAAAAACATGAATACGAATGTATTATAGAACAAATATCAATATAGAGATATTTAGGGGCACCAAAGTAAGAAAACTGTACTCGCCCGTCAGAAATTGAGCTAAGGTCCCTGATCTATAGTTTTCCCAACTGACTATTAATGGGGAGAAGTTTTGGAGATCATCTACTTTTGAAAAATTAAGAAAAGGCCCGTCATTGAGTCCACATCGAGGGCAACGCTTAAGCAAAATCTTGATGGTAGAGGGACCCTTATTCAAAAGATATCAGGGATCACATTAGACCGCGCCCTTGCACCAATGGCGCATCGAAACTTTGTATGGCGCACTCTTATAACATGTAGGGGACAGGTCGGCGCATTTTCGTTATATATGGTGCATGAATCTCATGTACAGTGAGCCATACGAAAGAAAGTGAGCATGCTAATTTTCATATAAGTTCGAGGATTGTAAAATAAAAAGCCATCGGTTTTTGCGTGAAGGATGAAGCCAAGTCCCGCAGTGTTAGGCATTCGGCAGGGAATATTTTACAATTCTCAGACAATAACCTACTGGGTATATATACCATATTTAGGAGTCTACCGCGTTTAAATACCATATTTTGGAGTTTACGGACATCGTCATCTACATTACAATAGAAAATTAGAAGGTTGCCAAGTCTACCGCGTTTATATACCATATTTTGGAGTTAACGGACATAGTCATCTACATTACAATAGGAAATCAGAAGGTTGCCAAGTTTACAGTTAACATTCATTTGATCTTTTTCTTTGTCAATAATTTTGATGAATATGTCCAAGAAAGCTTTTTCTTACAATATATGTTATTTCAAAACATGTATACAATATAAATATATAATTATGTAAACAGTGAGTGGAGTGAAAATTTGGAGGTATGGACAATTGTTAACATGATATTGTTATATAATAAATACATGAAAAACAAATACATGATATGATAGTAATAAATCATATGGTAAGTATAATGAAAAATAAGTACCTTAATCATGGAATCTACGTTTAGATGCACAAATGAGAAATTTGGATAATTTGCATAAAACTTTCCTATTCTTCACAGTGAGCAAAAACTGAACAAGTATAAACATTGAAAGGTTTTTATAATAATAACTATTAATATATAATGACCGTAAATCACGATATAAAGCGCAAACTAAAATAAAATGGTATTCATTTTCGATATCGTTGATGTTACAGTATCGGCATATTCTTTGGTCTCTTCTGATATTATTATAACGACCCTGTTCTATCATTAAAGTATGTAAAGACATTCTAAATTTCGCTAAAACTTGAATAAATGAATCAGGTAGACCTGAAATAATGCTGCAGAAAAAAATGTATTTGGTAAATTTCTGTACATATAACATTTTGGAGATTCTTGAAAATAACTGTGCATTTCTTGTATAAAGATGTCACTCAAACGAGATTTACAGACACTTAAAAACAAATCTATATTCGAGCCACTTTGAGACACCCATATATATCGAAAACCGATTGTAAATAACAAATGTTTTACATGACTAAGTTAACCTGTTTCTCTTTAGCTTTTTCTTTATATGATATTCAAGTTCAGGGGATATTGAACCTGATTCATTATATTATAAATGTCATTACGTTATCTTTCAAATTCCAGGGTTATCAAATGTTCATATATCATTTGAATATCTCGATTTGTCAATAAATAAGGCATAAATAAATTGGTAACATCTCTCCTGTAGCTAGTATGTCTTACACAAATACACATGTCACCAGTAATACGCATGTCACTAGTAATACACATGTCACCAGTAATACGCACATCACTACTAAGCATGTCACCAGTTATACACATGTCACTAGTAATACACATGTCACCAGTAATACACATGTCACCATTATACACATGTCACCAGTAATACACATGTCACCATTATACACATGTCACCAGTAATACACATGTCACCCGTAATACACATGTCACCAGTAATATGCATGTCACCATTATACACATGTCACCAGTAATACACATGTCACCCGTAATACACATGTCACTAGTAATACGCATATCACAAGTAATACACATGCCACCAGTTATTCACATGTCACCAGTAATACGCATGTCAACAGTAATACACATGTCACTAATAATACGCATGTCAACAGTAATACACATGTCACTAGTTATGCACATGTCACCAGTAATACACGTCACTAGTAATACACATGTCACTAGTAATACACATGTCACTAGTAATACACATGTCACTAGTAATACACAGATGTGACCTTTGTAATGGTTAAAATTGTATTTCTAACAAGAGCAACGGCTAGCATACACCCGTCGCTAAATTTGAAAAGATGAAATTTGAAATAACTTTTAGAACTTATATACGTTTTTATTTTGAAATGTTCATTCCTATATTCTGATATAATCTACTCTAATAACAAGAACATCCAACAGAACATGTAGATGTTCATGCTGTGTGGATTTCCGATCTGTAAAGTTTATCATGACAGAAAGAGTGCCAAAGAACAGCGTGTTAGGAGAATGTAAATAGATGTGAAGTATACTATGATACCAGACAACCAAAGTATCAGGTTAAAGCACAACATGAGCACGTCATAATGATTGTTCATGTATTAGTCACATAATCCCTGTACATCTTGTACATGTACTTACAGATTGTGCCTGATTGACGTCTGTGATATTAGTGTTGTACTTCCAGTCCGCTTCTACGGATCTGTAAAACGCCATCTGGGCTTCTGTTTCGTATGTCTCTAGCCAGGACTTGGCTACTGCCTCGTCTGCTACTAAACCAGTCCTTTACATGAAATGTATGATAAATAGTGATCACATAACAAAGGAAGAAGAAACACTATTGACAAAAACAGTACATACATGTATCGTTGTTTATATTTGATTCAAGAATCATGTCTATCAAAAACGTCTTTATACCTGACTGAGAATTACAGTATACTTGTGTACGCTGTATCATCATTTACCTAGAAAATATAGCAACGCAAGCCATTTTTCATATTGGTGAATATACAAAGGTCACCTGCTCATTGGGGTTCGAATAATTTGCAAAATACTATCCAGTACACGGGAAAAATACAAAAATTGTCTTTTACAACAATGGTTCTCATAATCATATATAAAGTGTCTAGAGTCCCTGTGGATCATCAAATACGACAGCTAAACACTCTATTGAGGGATACAAAGGAGTTGAGAGGATGTTACAAGGAGTTGAGAGGATGATACAAGGAGTTGAGAGGGTGTTACAAGGAGTTGAGAGGACGTTACAAGGAGTTGAGAGGATGTTACAAGGAGTTGAGAGGATGTTACAAGTAGACAGGAACTCAGCTATCTGATATCACATTCATAAATATACAGTCCAAATGTAAACAATTACTGAAACCGTGATAGATTGAAAACTCAAACAATAATAAAATAAGTAATGTAATGAGTCTTCCAAAAAGGATTTAGTATAGCATAATAACAGAAACACTCTTTGTCCAAAAACCGACGGTCACTTCGCCTTTAGTTTTGTATTTGCCTCCAATAAATAAAGGCAAAGAGACCTAAAAAGTTGTGGACAAAGAGTGGGGTTTTTTGTTTTTGTTTATGGTTTTTTTTTTTATTTCGTTCATTTGTATTTGTATTTGTTTCCACTTGATAAAGAGCAAGGCGTATACAAATGTGGACTAAGAGTTTTTTTTTTCTTATTATTAATTTTTAATTATGTTATATATTTCCAATGTTGATCAACCTCTTTCTGAATCATTCAAACATATAGACACAAACAAAACACCCGTCGATGATAGGGAACACATAGAATAATATCCGTCCACTAGCTTACCGTGGAGAAGGGCAGCCATTTGACCATCCTTTCCTCTTCCCTTTGTTTTCCTCTCGTAGCCAGACTAGCAGGGGCTTGAAGTAATTCTTGAGAGGTTCTACACTGATATTCCTCTGTCCTGTCAGCTCGAACATGACGTCCGGCCAAGGTTTGGAGGATCCCAATGATAAGGCTTTCCTGAGGTCATAAAAATGCAGTTCTCGTAGTATTGTGTTTTGGATATTTGACAAGTAACTATAGCGCTAGCATTTCAGAAATATGATCAACATTTTTACTATTTGTAGATATGTATTTTAACAAAAAACATGTAAGTATGCGCGCGTGTATGTAAAGGTTTAACTGAAAAAGGTCTTTCTTATATAATTTTTGTTAACATGAAATTACGTCTTGTCATTAGTATAACATCAAATTATCGTTTTCTAAGTGTGAAAACATGAGACTAGAAGTATTCCTCCACTCATTCTTTATTTTTATCGTTAAAATATGACGGAAAATACCCAGAAACAAGCCTGGATTTTATCTTAGAAAATATTTGTCCGATAATGATACCCCAAGGAGAAAATATCTACGATCATCTCAGCCATGTGGGTAGGAAAATTCCTATACACATATAAATATCTACGATCATCTCAGCCATGTGGGTAGGAAAATTCCTATACACATATAAATATCTACGATCATCTCAGCCATGTGGGTAGGAAAATTCCTATACACATATAAATTGCTATATTAAATGAAGTAGAGTTGGCATTTTGTCATTTATTAACGATATAGAATTTACCTTAGTTTATTCCCTGCTTCTTTTGATTGATAGATATCACATTGATGAAGGGGCCCCTTATGTCCTGCAGCCTCACACAAGGCTTGATGGAACTGGAACTGAATGACATAGCTCACAAAATACCTGCAATACACACATCTTTAAATTCCCAGATATACAAAAGCAATGGTCCAAAATAAATAGAGAATGCATAAATTACACAAAGCGTTGCTCACAGAACGCACCCAATAACAATTTATGGCTCACAGAACACATGCAATACGCAACGCATAGTTCACAGAACGCATACAATACACAACGCATAGCTCAAAGAACGCATACAATACACAACGCATGGCTCACAGAACGCAAAACACAGTACATGGCTCACAGAACGCATACAATACACAACGCATGGCTAACACAACGCATACAATACAAAACGCATAGCTGATATAACGCATACAATACACAAAGCATGGCTTACAGAACGCATACAATACACAACGCATGGCTCACAGAACGCATACAATACACAACGCATGCCTCTCAGAACGCATACAATACAAAGTGCACGGCTCACAGAACGTATACAATACACAGTGCATGGCTCACAGAACAAATACAATACACAATGCATGGCTCACAGAACTCATGCAATACACAGTGCATGGCTCACAGAACGTATACAATACACAACGCATGGCTCACAGAACGCCTACAATACACAACGCATGCCTCACAAAACGAATACAATACACAACGCATAGCTGACAGAACGCATACAATACACAACGCATGGCTGACAGAACGCATACAATACAAAGTGCATAGCTCAGAGAACACATACAATACACAGTACATGGCTCACAGAACGCATACAATACACAACGCATGGCTCACAGAACGCATACAATACACAGTGTATGGCTCACAGAACGCATACAATACACAACGCATGGCTCACAGAATGCATACAATACACAGTGCATGGCTCCCAGAACGCATACAATACACAACGCATGGCTAACACAACGCATACAATACAAAACGCATAGCTGATATAACGCATACAATACACAAAGCATGGCTTACAAAACCCATACAATACACAACGCATGGCTCACAGAACGCATACAATACACAACGCATGCCTCTCAGAACGCATACAATACAAAGTGCACGGCTCACAGAACGTATACAATACACAGTGCATGGCTCACAGAACAAATACAATACACAATGCATGGCTCACAGAACTCATGCAATACACAGTGCATGGCTCACAGAACGTATACAATACACAACGCATGGCTCACAGAACGCCTACAATACACAACGCATGCCTCACAAAACGAATACAATACACAACGCATAGCTGACAGAACGCATACAATACACAACGCATGGCTGACAGAACGCATACAATACAAAGTGCATAGCTCAGAGAACACATACAATACACAGTACATGGCTCACAGAACGCATACAATACACAACGCATGGCTCACAGAACGCATACAATACACAGTGTATGGCTCACAGAACGCATACAATACACAACGCATGGCTCACAGAATGCATACAATACACAGTGCATGGCTCCCAGAACGCATACAATACACAACACATGGCTCACGGAACGTATATAATACACAACACATAGCTCACAGAACGCATACAATACACAGCGCATGGCTCACAGAACGCAAACAATACAAAACGCATGGCTCACAGAACGCATACAATACACAACGCATGGCTCACAGAACGCATACAATACACAACGCATGGTTCACAGAACGTATACAATACACAACGCATGGCTCACAGAACGCACACAATACACAGTACATGGCTCACAGAACGCATACAATACACAACGTATGGCTCACAGAACGCATACAATACACAGTGCATGGCTCACAGAACACATACAATAAACAACGCATGGCTCACAGAACGTATACAATACACAACGCATGGCTCACAGAACGCATACAATACACAACGCATGGCTTACAGAACGCACGAAATACACAGTGCATGGCTCACAGAACGCATACAATACACAGTGCATGGCTCACAGAACGCCTAAAATACACAACACATGGCTTACAGAACGCATACAATACACAGTGCATGGCTCACAGAACGCATACAATACACAACGCATGGCTCACAGAACGCATACAATACACAACGCATAGCTCACAGAACGCATACAATACACAACACATAGCTCACAGAACGCATACAATACACAGTGCATGGCTCACAGAACGCATACAATACACAACGCATGGCTCACAGAACGCATACAATACACAGTGCATTGTTCAAAGAACGTATACAATATACAACGCATAGCTCACAGAACGCATACAATACACAGTGCATTGTTCACAGAACGCATACAATACACAAGGCATGGCTCACAGAACGCATATAATACACAGTGCATGGCTCACAGAACGCATACAGTACACAGTGCATGGCTCACAGAACGCATACAATACACAACGCATGGCTCACAGAACGCATACAATACACAACGCATAACTCACAGACCGCATACAATACACAACGCATAGCTCACAGAACGCATACAATACACAGTGCATGGCTCACAGAACGCATACAATACACAACGCATGGCTCACAGAACGCATACAATACACAACGCATAACTCACAGAACGCATACAATACACAACGCATAGCTCACAGAACGCATACAATACACAGTGCATGGCTCACAGAACGCATACAATACACAACGCATGGCTCTCAGAACGCATACAATACACAGTGCATGGCTGACAGAACGCATACAGTACACAGTACATGGCTCACAGAACACATACAATATACAACACATAGCTCAAAGAACGCATACAATACACAGTGCATGGCTCACAGAACGCCCTACAATACGCAACGCATAGCTCACAGAACGCATACAATACACAACGCATGGCTTACAGAACGCATACAATACACAGTGCATTGCTCACAGAACGCATACAATACACAACGCATAGCTCACAGAACGCATACAATACACAGTGCATGGCTAACAGATCGAATACCATACACAAAGCATTGCTCACAGAAAGCCTACAATACACAGCGCATGGTTCCCAGAACGCAAAAAAATACAATAAACATGTTATACATAGGAATTATTTCACAACCCTTAGATAAAGAAACTGGAAATTTCCCATTGAAACTTCATTGAAAATCCAGTGTTTTAGCAGTTATCATTGAAATACCATTAGAATACCATTGTTTCACCTTGTAGTCTCAGTAAACCAGTTATTCTAAGACCATTGAAATTCAAGTTTTATTATAACTGGGATTTTAATGCCTCAATATTTCCATTGAAATACCATTATCTCAAATAACTGGACATTTAGTATAACAATTATACATTGATATAGCATTTATTTTCGAAAGCAGTTTTTCTCAATTCAATGGTTGTACATACACATAGTCTATAGGTATATTATATGTTCGACGAGTTGTTTCTGAACACAACTCAAGTTTGAAAAGGGATACAAATATACAGAATTCGGCGGGAAAAGAGTTACATGTATTTAAATGAACGGATGCATTGATTTAGTACGCCTATCTTGTAAACTCCCGTTATATAATGATTGTGTGATAATTGGAACCCATCTACGATCTTCAAAATATTTCGATAAGGATCGTATTTCATCCGTGTTAACGAAGTGTCTATCGTTTATACCAGAGACCTTCGAAGATAAGGATTTACTCTAATATGAAATACCGTACGTATCCGTCAAGCACCTATACATATATATGGTGCCGAAATGTACGGAAAATGCGATAACGGACCAGCGCTCACTTCGTCGATGTCAATTTTCAATCTTGCCGATTAATTTTCAGGGGCACTGTGCTTAATTATGTCAAAATCGTCATTTACATTTAGTTTTCTTTCAAATCACTTTGAATAGGCTGTTTTGTAAAGGTCTCAAGCAAAAACACTACAATAACTCCCCCCCTCCCCTTTTTCCACCCCACACACCATAACTATAATTGCCATTTTTTCTCAGTTATTAATACATTTTAAAACAATAATACAGGGAAAAGATATTAACGCAATACATTCTGTGGTTTGATTTCCATAAAAAATATTATTTCCGTATCAACACTACAGTACGGCTTAAGTCCAGACTGATCAGTGAAATCAGATATCGTCCATTCCTGATAACGAACTGTATTGTATAACACGTTTCGAGAATCATGGGAAAATGACCTTATTAAACAGCCTATATAGTATCATTTGAATATTAAGCAGCATGCGATCGAGCGCCATGATTCAATCTGAGAAAACGTCTTGTATATCGTTGTGCACGCGCTCTTGCATTTACGTATTTGTAAAAGATAGTCAAACAATTGGCGATCATATTTACAAGGTGAAGTGACGATGATGGAATAATACAAAATAGAAAGACGGATTTGGTTGCATATATAAATGTACCATCGCTGATCTCGAAGGACATTCTTTTCACTAACGTACCGGTAAGTACTGATTTTTTTTTTTTTTTTTGTTTTAAACTTTCAGTGTTCTTCTGCTCAGATGCTTTATGTTAATTATTATTTGAAAACGTTGAATCTACATGGCTGGGCACTGTCTTTCTTTTAGAAAAAGAAACTAACAATGAGAGTGAAATGATTGTTGCATTATTTAACTTGAAATTATTAAACTTTATGCTTACGAGTAATATAGGATTGCATTTCTGTAAAGTTGATAATCCTCATGATAACTCGTCGAACCCATCACTTGCAAGTTATTGATATCAAAATTAAATGGCGCTCGGCGGGACATTCTCTGTCGCTGAAGAGGCCGGGAAATATGATACGGGTTAATTAGAAGAGAATGAAGGTCAGTGATTATCGCAAGCTGACGGATGTGCGTACAAAATGTGCACCTGTTTTGAACGTATCGGAACACACGGATGATTAATAGAATGTTAGATGTAACTTACATAGAATTTTTCAAGAAATGAAAACACTTAAAATACTAGTGAACGAACGAGTCTGTTCGTGCATGTACTCTGATATACTTTCGTAATTGTCACGTTTTCTGCGATCTCGTGTGTTTGCAATTGTTAACAAGTAATTAGTAAGAATGCATTATGCCTTCTGTAGGAGCATAGTCAGGTGCGGATCTAGAAATTTGGGTCGAGAGGGAGGGGTGTTCATCCATATTTTTGTAACAATAACAAGAAAACAATTTTCGTCAAATCTTAGGGTCGGTCCAGACCCCCGGTGCATCCCTCTGAATCCGCGCATGACGGTGGTCGTGTGTAAGGTGATCAGTAGAGAGTATGGCTCTTCCTTTTTTACCTCTTCTCACCCTGTCTCCCCTTTCTTTTCCTTTTCCCATCTCTTACTCATCCCGTTCCTCTCCTAGACTACCCTGTCCACCCCATTGTACCTTTGTCCTGATAAACTTAAATTGGTAATTCATTTGTGATATTTATTTTTACAGATCTTTGCAACATGTCAGTGATCACCTGCCTCAAAACATTCATGGCAACTTTGCTTAATGAAATTGGAAACTACAGACAGAAAGTGGTATAGGATGTACCAAGATTTTAAAAGACGTACAGAATGAGAAAAAAGTGTGTACAGAAAAACTGTGTGAAATGCTTGAATGCGTAAAATTGATACATGGAGAAGTGATTTAAACTAAAATTTATACATGGAAATGTGATTTAAACTATGTGATAAGCCTACAAAGGTGACATTTTTACAGAAAAAGTGACATGCACAGGAAGGAGACATGTATCCAAAAGTATTTTGAAGACTTTGTGGGTCTTCATGCCATAATAAGTTACTTAATATTGTTGAGTGACAATCTGTGGATTAATCATATGGAAT
Organism: Pteria penguin; assembly: GCA_035048485.1. Lineage (NCBI taxonomy): Eukaryota > Metazoa > Mollusca > Bivalvia > Pterioida > Pteriidae > Pteria > Pteria penguin. The sequence goes on from CM068584.1 coordinate 68,237,905, forward strand.
TCTGATGATGTTTTCAGGGAATTTAATTTTGTTCTATGCATTGATTTAATTTGTTTATATATGAACATTTTCCAAAATTCTGAAAAACAAGGTAGGGTACTGAACATTTAAATATGAGAACTTTCAATGGATATACATGTTCATTTTCATTTAGTAGGCTATACATTATCTGTTGGTAAGATGATCTTTCTATATCTAATTAAAGTTTAATATCAGTTCTTTGATAATTAACATAGTGGCATTTACATGTGAAGAACATAATAAAACTTCTGTTTCTGTAAGCCATTGTATTTTTTTTCCTTTTGTGGAATAACTGGGAAAGTAATGGTATTTCAATGGTTTTCTGAAAGCTGTATTTCAACATTGATTTTTCAGTTAAATGTGACGTCATTTAACTGGTTCTACCTAATTTAAATAATTCGCCGATTTCAATAGTATTTCAATGGACTCTGAATGGTATTGCAATGGGTTTTTACAGAAAACTGGAGAATCAATGATTTTTACACATACATTTTACATTACCAGTTTGCATCTAATTAGTAGAACTGCAAAAGTAATGGGATTTCAATGGAAAGAATATAACTGTAAAAGCAATGGAAGTTCAATGGCATTCTTTTCTGTAAGGGAAGCTCCGATTCAACCTGTTCTCCCCTTATTGATCGTTGACATTGGTACAGTCTTTTTTGTATATTAGCCTGATAAATCATGTTTTATACTTTTAAGCTATCCGTAATATATAATTGGTACCATTGTGATACTTAATGTGAATAACCAAGACAAATCACCAACATGGGTACACTATGTACTACTTGTATATAACAATGACCAATTTTACGTATGTAGCACTTTAACCTTGATAAATGTCCAGTATTTCTACCACTTTGCTCCTCATCCTATATAACCCGAACAGATATTAGTACAATTAAGTTCTCCGTGGTATATTATCCTGAAAAGTCTTTCATCTAGGTACCACATAATCCTTAAATAGATGTGACAGGTATCTGGTACCACATAATCCTTAAATAGATGTGACAGGTATCTGGTACCACATAGCCCCTCATAATGTATAACTTACAAGTGTGTGGTACTTCACACCTCTTAATACAATGCATTATATAACTGATAAGTGTGTGGTACCACATACCTTCTCATAGTATATAACACTGACAGGCGTTCGGTGCCACATAGCTCTTACTGGTGTGAGGTACCACATACCTTTTCATAGTATATAACACTGACAGGCATTCGATGCCACATAGCTCTGATTGGTGTGAGGTACCACATACCTTCTCATAGTATATAACACTGACAGGCGTTCGGTGCCACATAGCTCTGATTGGTGTAAGGTACCACATACCTTCTCATAGTATATAACACTGACAGGCGTTCGGTGCCACCTAGCTCTGATTGGTGTGTGGTACCACATACCTTCTCATAGTATATAACACTGACAGGCGTTCGGTGCCACATAGCTCTGATTGGTGTGAGGTACCACATACCTTCTCATAGTATATAACACTGACAGGCGTTCGGTGCCACCTAGCCCTGATTGGTGTGTGGTACCACATACCTTCTCATAGTATATAACACTGACAGGCGTTCGGTGCCACCTAGCCCTGATTGGTGTGTGGTACCACATACCTTCTCATAGTATATAACACTGACAGGCGTTCGGTGCCACCTAGCCCTGATTGGTGTGTGGTACCACATACCTTCTCATAGTATATAACACTGATAGGCGTTCGGTGCCACATAGCTCTGATTGGTGTGTGGTACCACATACCTTCTCATAGTATATAACACTGACAGGTGTTCGGTGCCACCTAGCTCTGATTGGTGTGTGGTACCACATACCTTCTCATAGTATATAACACTGACAGGCGTTCGGTGCCACCTAGCTCTGATTGGTGTGTGGTACCACATACCTTCTCATAGTATATAACACTGATAGGCGTTCGGTGCCACCTAGCTCTGATTGGTGTGTGGTACCACATACCTTCTCATAGTATATAACACTGATAGGCGTTCGGTGCCACCTAGCTCTGATTGGTGTGAGGTACCACATACCTTCTCATAGTATATAACACTGACAGGCGTTCGGTGCCACCCAGCTCTGATTGGTGTGTGGTACCACATACCTTCTCATAGTATATAACACTGATAGGCGTTCGGTGCCACCTAGCTCTGATTGGTGTGAGGTACCACATACCTTCTCATAGTATATAACACTGACAGGCGTTCGGTGCCACCTAGCTCTGATCGGTATGCGGTACCACATGACCCCCATAATATATTGCGTGACACTTTTGCACTCACCTGATATAAGGCGTATTACCAGGGATGTGATACTTTGCTCCAGGGTCAAAATCTTCTTCTGTTCGAGGAATGGGCGGACTTATCCCTTGATATTTACATCTGATGAATTAACAAACTAGCAATAAGAATATAGAAAAATAGTCTACAACAGTTTATTTCAATTAGTTTTTAAACACATGCTGCATCTCGACGCGCCACGACAAAACTGCCTAATGTCTAATTTTTGTAATCAAAATTCTGTTCTGGATAACTTTCTTATTCCTTGACAAACCGAACAAAATTAGGTTGAACATGACCCAAAGTTTAAGAGCTATTCAGACATTATTTTTTCTAAGATGTCATAGTGCCAATGTACCACCTGAGCCAATGGAAAAATGTGTTACATCACTACAAACGAGAGCAATACAGTACATATACTGTACCTTAGTATGGAGTGTATACTTTAGTATGGAGTGTTTACTTTAGTATGGAGTGTATATCTTAGTATGGTGTGTATACCTTAGTATGGAGTGTATACTTTAGTATGGGGTGTATACTTTAGTATGGAGTGTATATCTTAGTATGGTGTGTATACCTTAGTATGGAGTGTATACTTTAATATGGAGTGTATACCTTAGCATGGAGTGTATACCTTAGTATGGAGTGTATACTTTAGTATGGAGTGTATACCTTAGCATGGAGTGTATACCTTAGTATGGAGTGTATACTTTAGTATGGAGTGTATACCTTAGCATGGAATGTATACTTTAGTATGGAATGTATACTTTAGTATAGAGTGTATACTTTAGTATGGAGTGCATACTTGAGTATGGAATGTATACTTTAGTATAGAGTGTATACTTTAGTATGGAGTGTATACCTTAGTATGGAATGTATACTTTAGTATGGGGTGTATACTTTAGTATGGAGTGTATACCTTAATATGGGGTGTATACCTTAGTATGGGGTGTATACCTTAGTATGGAGTGTATACTTTAGCATGGAGTGGAATACCTTAGCATGGAGTGTATACTTTAGTATGGAGTGTATACCTTAGTATGGAGTGTATACTTTAGTATGGAGTGTATACCTTAGCATGGAATGTATACTTTAATATGGAGTGTATACCTTAGCATGGAGTGTATACCTTAGTATGGAGTGTATAGTTTAGTATGGAGTGTATACCTTAGCATGGGGTGTATACTTTAGTATGGAGTGTATACTTTAGTATGGAAAGTATACCTTAGCATGGAGTGTATACCTTAGCATGCAGTGTATACTTTAGTATGGAGTGTATAATTTAGTATGGAGTGTATACCTTAGTACTGAGTGTATACCTTAGTATAGAGTGTATACTTTAGTATGGAGTGTATACCTTAGTATAGAGTGTAAACTTTAGTATGGAGTGTATACCTTAGTATGGAGTGTATACTTTAGTAGGGAGTGTATACCTTAGTATGGAGTGTATACCTTATTATGGAGTGTATAACTTAGCATGCAGTGTATATCTTAGCATAGACTGTATACCTTAGCATGGAATGTATACTTTAGTATGGAGTGTATACTTTAGTATGGAGTGTATACCTTCGCATGGAATGTATACTTTAGTGTGGATTGTATACCTTAGCATGGAGTGTATACCTTAGTATGGAGTGTATACTTTAGTATGGAGTGTATACTTTAGCATGGAATGTATACTTTAGTATGGAATGTATACTTTAGTATAGAGTGTATACTTTAGTATGGAGTGCATACTTTAGTATGGAATGTATACTTTAGTATAGAGTGTATACTTTAGTATGGAGTGTATACCTTAGTATGGAATGTATACTTTAGTATGGGGTGTATACTTTAGTATGGAGTGTATACCTTAATATGGGGTGTATACCTTAGTATGGGGTGTATAGCTTAGTATGGAGTGTATACTTTAGCATGGAGTGGAATACCTTAGCATGGAGTGTATACTTTAGTATGGAGTGTATACCTTAGTATGGAGTGTATACTTTAGTATGGAGTGTATACCTTAGCATGGAATGTATACTTTAATATGGAGTGTATACCTTAGAATGGAGTGTATACCTTAGTATGGAGTGTATACTTTAGTATGGAGTGTATACCTTAGCATGGGGTGTATACTTTAGTATGGAGTGTATACTTAAATGTGTATAATTGTACACATATTGTATATATTGTAAATATGATATCTTATGCTGATGAGCCGCAAGGCTAAAAGCAAATAAACAATACAATACTTTAGTATGGAAAGTATACCTTAGCATGGAGTGTATACCTTAGCATGCAGTGTATACTTTAGTATGGAGTGTATTATTTAGTATGGAGTGTATACCTTATTATGGAGTGTATACCTTGCAGGTTTAAGAAGTATGATCTCCTAATTTTAAGAGCCGGAATGTAGGCAGCCACAAATCGCCATATTTACAATGAACGGATTTTCCAGTGCTACCACTATGGTTACTACAATCAGCTGCCACAATATTTCGAGATATACATATATATATATATATATATAGTGTGTACTAACATTGTCATTAACGTGAGCTGCCACAATTTTTTAATAATATATTTCCATTTTATGACCTGAATATTTCACTATCACCATGGTTACTGACCTGAGCTGCCACCACTTGTCGTTATATTTATCTTTAGGTGTTTCCCCTCTGAACACACTCCATCTCCATTGGTCAATCAAGTACCCAAACGGCAGGAAGGCTATCTTACTCAATGCCACACTCATAAGGTAATTGATGTCGTTATCTACAATCAGATGTCGGGTTTTAACAATGATTTTTGTTTATGTAGAAAGCTACTTAGACACAACAATGATGTTGAAGAATGAGAGGAAATCAATATTGTGTCTTTCTATTATACAGTTATTTCCCATATTATGAAATATCTGACGTCAAACCATTCAATGATTGTGACGTCATACTAAATCTATATCATTCCACCTAATTTTATACCAGTATCCGTAGAAATAGTTAACGTCACAATGGTTCGACGCCAGACACCGGCTCATAACTCTGTATAAAGATAAGACCCTTTTCATCCTTCCATGATTCGTGGAACGTGACATTCAGTTTATTTTGAATCGTTCTGTTTATGAACTGTTTGTCGGAGTTTTGTCGGACCTGAGATGACGGCATCACAATGTAAAATTCTGTTTTGTGGAAGGGTGAACAGTAATTGTAACTATGACGTCATAGAAAACACCATACATAAATGTCACAGTAAACTGTTTTTTTTTTTTTTTTTTTTTTATTTTTATTTTATTTTACTTTATTATTACCTATTAGGGATAATGCAGTTGATGGGTAACTTTTTACACGTCGTTACTATTAAGAAATATACATCACGCTTTACACATCATATTGTATATCTGTCAGATTAACGCTTTACACATCATACTGTATATGTGTCAGATTTACGCTTTACACATTATATTGTATCTCTGTCAGATTTACGCTTTACTCATTATATTGTATATCTGTCAGATTTACGCCTTACACATTATATTGCATCTCTGTCAGATTTACGCTACACATAGCCACATTGTCAAGAAAAAAATCTTCCAATCCGAATGAAGCCCAAACTTGACTAAATGTCACAAACGCGATCGTATGATTAAACACGAGACCTCTCTAATCCGTGGAGGTGTGCCAAAGACAGCATGAACACATTGCTAGGAAGCGACATCTGCAGGTTGGTAAGTTTACATACCTTTATTTTGCTGCACGGATGGTAAGTTTACATACCTTTATTTTGCTGCACGGATGGTAAGAGGTTAATGGCTTTAAGGTGTGCAGGAGTCACTACCGAGAGAGCCATAAGGTCTCCTATAGCCTCATGGAAACCTACCAATGTCAAACAACACTGAATCAATATTCCAACACCCACCGCATATCTCTGTTACAAACAATAACAATAACAATAACAATAAGAAATATACACTTTAATAATACAAATATCAAGAATAATTTTATTCAAAACAAAATGCATGTGTATCCACATCACCAGAAACAGGAACATATTCACTTTATTTGTTAAAGTTTTAATCGGTAGCGTCTCTGATCGTCACTGAATGACTTTGTAGAGTTGTCGTTCCTTTAATGAAGCGGTACCTTCCCTGACTACCTGTGATCAGTCTCCGTAGAATTGCCGTTATTAACTGAACTGTTACCTTCCCTGAATGTCACTGGTTGATCTCCTATCTGGAGTATTGCCCTCCCTAAATGTCACTGGTTGATCTCCTATCTGGAGAATTGCCCTCTCTGAATGTCAGTGGTTGACCTCCTATCTGGAGTATTGCCCTCTCTGAATGTCAGTGGTTGATCTTTGTAGAGTTGCCTCTCCTTATCTGGAATGGCGCTCGCCCTCCTTGGATATCACTGATTGTTCTTCATACAGGTAAGTAGCTTACCTGGATTTGCGCCCTCCTTGGACATCAGTGACTGCTCTATCAGGAGGTACGAAGCTTACCTGGATTTGCGCCCCCTATGTATATCACAGATTTTTTTATGGAGGTGTGTAGCTTACCTGGATTTGCACCCTCTCTGAAGGTTATTGGCTGATCTTTGTAGAGCTGGTAGTACATTATATGTCCCATTTCGTGATGAACCGTTACTAGATGATCCATGTTGATGTTCGTACACATTTTTATTCTGTAACCATGACAATCACAATTTAAATCATATGAATCGTCAGAGTATTATTAGGTGAGAAGTATTCACTCTTTGACATACAAGATCATTTCTGGCGTAAAATACGGACATAAATGGTGTCATGGTGGATTTAGAAAGAGGCGAGCCCCTCCTTTTCGCCACATATTTACTAGTTAAATTCCAGATTTTGCACCAAAAATGGCTGAGTAGTTTGGTTAATACACATGTGCCCCCCCCCCCCTTCCCCCTCATTTTCGAAAATCGTAGATCCGCCAGTGTCACGTGACTGTGTTGCTTACAACACGCAGCGTATTGGACATGCGAGAACCTCTAGAATGCAGTGGTCAGTCCAAGTGACCGGCAAGGTAGGCGTCTCTTGTATGTCCTGGATTTCTGACGTCACAGACAACGCAAAGTATACAGACGTCACAAAGTATACAGACGTCACAAAAATACTTGTAGTTTGACACTAAACGTCTGACCAAAAAAGATTGAAGATGCACATTTTCAAAGAAGATGCATTATGTTGAACTTTACTTCAAAATTACTTAGGACTTAACTTCAGAATTACGTGAGACTTTACCTCAGAATTACGTTTTCACGAATCGGTATTTTTTCACACGTAATAAATGTGTCACTGTTCATATCGAATCTGAAAACAGTGACAAAGTATGTACCTGATATTAGTGGCGAAGTATGTACCTGAAATCGTTTCCATCATAGAAGTCCCAGGCTGACGCATGACAGGTGACTTTTCTTCCGTCACTTGGTCTTTTTAACATAGAGTTTCTCCAAAATGCCTTGGTCATGTTAGGCAAACCGAGGCTGACGAAGAAAGCCTCGGCTGTCTGGTACATCCTCAGCACACTATAATTCTATATAAACAAATAAGCGATAAATACGGAACGTTATTACGATTCCAAGGTTAGTACATTGTCAAAGAGCAGTAAAAGAAATCTTCAATGTCACGTGATCTTGAAGCAATAAAGAACGAATATTGCCCCGGAAGTGAACTCGACTCTAGATCCATAAATATCTTTTTAAAAAATTCAATAAAGCAATACATCAGGATGGTTAGTGACTACTACAGTGACCCAGGTCGGATGTCTGAGAGACGTAGACATTGCGTAGGTATGGCGTATACCTAAGATATGCCATACATAAAGATGACGTAGGTATGCTGGATACATAAGATATGCCATACATAGAAATGGCGTAGGTATGGCGGATACGTAAGATATGCCATACATAGAGATGACGTAGGTATGGCGGACACGTAAGACATGCCATACACAGATATGACGTAGGTATGGCAGATACCTAAGATATGCCATAAATAGAGATGCCGTAGGTATGGCGTATACCTAAGATATGCCATACATAGACATGACGTAGGTATGGCGGATACCTAAGGTATGCCATACATAGAGTTGACGTACGTATGGCAGATACCTAAGATATGCCATACATAGAGATGACGTAGGTATGCCGGTTACCTAAGATATGCCATACATAGAGATGACGTAGGTATGGTGGATACCTAAGGTATGCCATACATAGAGTTGACATACGTATGGCAGATACCTAAAGTATGCCATACATAGAGATGACGTAAGTATGGCGTATACTTAAGGTATGCCATACATAGAGATGACGTAGGTATGGCGGATACCTAAGGTATGCCATACATAGAGATGACGTACATATGGCAGATACCTAAAGTATACCATACATAGAGCTGACGTAGGTATTGCGTATACCTAAGATATGCTTCACATAGAGATGACGAAGGTCTCACGTATGACGGATACCTAAGGTATGCCATACATAGAGATGACGTAGGTATGGCGGATACCTAAGATATGCCATACATAGGAATGACGTAGGTATGCCGGATACATAAGATATGACATACATAGAGATGACATAGGTATGCCGGATACATAAGATATGACATACATAGAGATGACGTAGGTATGCCGGATACCTAAGATATGCCATGCATAAAGATGACGTAGGTATGCCGGATACATAAGATATGACATACATAGAGATGACGTAGGTATGCCGGATACATAAGATATGACATACATAGAGATGACGTAGGTATGCCGGATACCTAAGATATGCCATACATAGAGATGACGTAGGTATGGCGGATACCTAAGATATGCCATACATAGAGATGACGTAGGTATGGCGGATACGTAAGATATGCCATACATAGAGATGACGTAGGTATGCCGGATACATAAGATATGACATACAAAGAGATGACGTAGGTATGCCGGATACCTAAGGTATGCCATACACAGAGATGACGTAGGTATGCCGGATACCTAAGGTATGCCATACATAGAGATGACGTAGGTATACCGGATACCTAAGATATGCCATACATAGAGAATTTTATGTGTGACGTATCTTACCTGGGCCTTTAACTGAGGTGTCACATCGAGACCGGAAGTAGTGTTGTATGGCTTCACAATGTCCATGATATTATTCCACACCTGACCCCACATGTTCCCTACAATCATACATCATCTATATTTCTTAAATCTAATTTTATTTCAGTTTTATCACTTATTCATTTATTTACTAATCTGTTAATTTATTTGTTCACTTATTTCTTTATCTATCCATTTTCAATTTATTTTATTTTATTTATTCATTATATCTTTTATTTATTTGTTTATCTATTTATTTATGATGGGATACGATGGGTTACCTAGGAGATGGGCCGGTATATGTCCGGAGGCTGGGAATTTGTGTCCGGAGTAATGTCGTTGTAGTTTATCTCTAACATAGGTATGTAGCTCCTCGTACAGTGGCTGTAGATCGGACAGTAGCCCCTCCAAAGTCTCCTCAAACTCCGCATCCTCGTACCAGGACTTCCACCACTTACCCAGGTCAGAGTAGACTGTCACAGAAAGAATATGATAGCATCAAGTCATGGTGTCATACAAACAATCTGATAGTATCACGTCATGGTAAACTGACATAGAAACAATCTGATAGCATCACATCAGGGAAAACTGACATAGAAACAATCTGATAGCATCACGTCATGGTAAACTGCCATAGAAAAAATCTCATAGTATCATGTCATGGTAAACTGTCATAGAAACAATCTGATAGTATCTCGTCATGGTAAACTGTCATGGAAACAATCTGATAGTGTCACGTCATGGTAAACTGACATAGAGACAATTTGATAGCATTAGGTCAGGGTGAACTGTCATACAAACAATCTGATAGCATCACGTCATGGTAAACTGCCATAGGAAAAATGTGATAGCATCACGTCATGGTAAACTGCCATAGGAACAATCTGATAGTATCACGTCAGGGTAAACTGACATACAAACAATCTGATAGCATCACGTCATGGTAAACTGAAATAGAAACAATCTGGTAGTATCACGTCAGGGTAAACTGTCATAAATACAATCTAAGGGCATCACGTCATGGTAAACTGACATAGAAACAATCTGATAGTATCACGTCATGATAAACTGACATATAAATTATCTGATAGCATCACGTCATGGTACACTGTCATAGAAACAATCTGATAGTATCACGGTATAGTAAACTGTCATACAAACAATCTGATAGTATCACGTCATGGTAAAGTGACATAGAAACAATCTGATAGCATCACGTCATGGTAAACTGTCATACACACAATCTGATAGTATCATGTCATGGTAAACTGACATAGAAACAATCTGATAGCATCACGTCATTGTAAACTGTCATACAAACTATCTGATAGTATCACGTCAGGGTAAACTGACAAAGAAACAATCTGATAGCATCACGTCAGGGTAAACTGTCATACACACAATCTGATAGTAGCATCACGTCATGGTACACTGTCTAACAAAAAATCTGATAGCATCACGTCATATTAAATTGACATAGAAAAAATCTGGTAGTATTACGTCATGGTAAACTGACACAGAAACAATCTGATAGTATCACGTCATGGTAAACTGTCATACAAACAATCTGATAGTAGCATCACGTCATGGTACACTGTCATACAAAAAAATCTCATGGCATCACGTCATAGTAAACCGACATAGAAACAATCTGGTAGTATTACGTTATGGTAAATTGACATAGAAACAATCTGATAGTATCATGTCATGATAAACTGTCATACAAACAATCTGATAGTATCACGTCAGGGTAAACTGTCAAAGAAACAATCTGATAACATCACGCCAGGGTAAACTGTCATACACACAATCTGATAGTAGCATCGCGTCATGGTACACTGTCATACAAAAAAATCTCATGGCATCACGTCATAGTAAACTGACATAGAAACAATCTGGTAGTATTACGTTATGGTAAATTGACATAGAAACAATCTGATAGTATCATGTCATGGTAAACTGTCATACAAACAATCTGATAGTATCACGTCAGGGTAAACTGTCAAAGAAGCAATCTGATAACATCACGTCAGGGTAAACTGTCATACACACAATCTGATAGTAGCATCACGTCATGGTACACTGTCATACAAAAAATCTCATAGCATCACGTCATAGTAAACTGATATAGAAACAATCTGGTAGTATTACGTCATGGTAAACTGACATAGAAACAATCTGATAGTGTCACGTCATGGTAAACTGTCATACAAACAATCTGATAGTATCACTGTCATACAAACAATCTCATAGAATCACGTCATTGATAAATGACATAGAAACAATCTGATAGTATCACGTCATGGTAAACTGTCATACAAACAATCTGATAGTATCACGTCATGGTAAACTGACATAGAAACAATCTGATAGCATCACGTCATGGTAAACTGCCATAGAAACAACTATATAGTATCATGTCATGGTAAACTGACATAGAAATAATCTGAGAGTATCACGTCATGGTAAACTGTCATAGAAATAATCTGATAGTGTCACGTCATGGTAAACTGTCATAGAAAACAAAGTGATAGTATTACGTCATTCAGATTCAATTTGTACGATATATGTTTGGTTAAAATTCTTCTTTCTTCTAAATTTTATCGAAATTCGGGCAATTTCTGAATTGTGAAGACAACACAGACCACAGTTATTGTTTTCTTGTTCATTTTATATATGACCTCTCCACAGAGTATATGACCTCTCCACAGAGTATATGACCTCTCCACAGAGTATATGACCTCTCCACCTCTCCACAGAGTATATGACCTCTCCACCTCTCCACAGAGTATATGACCTCTCCACCTCTCCACAGAGTATATGACCTCTCCACAGAGTATATGACTTCTCCACAGAGTAGATGACCTCTCCACAGAGTATATTACCTCTCCACAGAGTATATGACCTCTCAACAGGGTATATGATTTCTCCACATATTATATGACCTCTCCACAGAGTATATGACCTCTCCACAGAGTAGATGACCTCTCCACAGAGTATATGACTTCTCCACAGATTATATGACCTTTCCACAGAGTATATGACTTCTCCACAGAGTATATGACCTCTCCACAGAGTATATGACCTTTCCACAGGGTATATGATTTCTCCACGGAGTATATGACCTCTACACAGAGTATATGACCTCTCCACAGAGTCTATGACCTCTCCACAGAGTATAGGTCTATGAAAACGCGAGTCTCTCTAATTGTTCCTCCATATAATACCTCACAATACCAATACTTACACATTCATATTTGGCATGACCTTATTTCGAGAGATGTACCTCCTGTCAGAGGTGGGACCAGGTGCCCGCGAGACATATATAATATATATGTGTGTGTGTGTGTGTGTGTGTGTGTGTGTGTGTGTGTGTGTGTGTGTGTGTGTGTGTGTGTGTGTGTGTGTGTGTATGTATGTATGTATATATGTATCTCAGAAACATGAAATGATCGTAGAGCGACGCAAAGCAATAATCAGTCAATCAATCACAAACTTACCTCCTGTTGCTCGGATGGCTTCATTTTTCAGTCGCACGAATGTCTCGTATTTATCCTTCATTTTTCGTCCAGTGTTGTCTCTCCAGCCTTTCCATACAGCAAGAAGCTCACCGTAGTCACGTGACGTGCGCAGAATCTCCTCCAGTCCTAAAAATGTCAAACGAATCAGCAAGCACACTACAACAAGCACACTACAACAAGCACACTACAACTCCATCCAGCTACAACTCCATCCAGTTATTGCTGAACAATACTTCAATTTCTGTAAGAATTCACAATGTGCATTTAATTACTGCTACAGGAAAACCTTAATCGATTTCTTCAAATTGCTGTTATTATCCTGATAGTTCACTGCATGTTATACAGCGTTATTTCAGTATACCGCTGACCTTGGACATCTTACTGTAGTCCATAACTCAAATGACTTACCGGAGTCCATGTCAATACAGCCATGTCCCGGTATACTACTGTCCCCAGATGACTTACCGGAGTCTATGTCACTACAGCCATGTCCCGGTATACTACTGACCCGAGACGACTTACCGGAGTCCATGTCTTTAGTCATGTCCCGGTATACTACTGACCCCAGACGACTTACCGGAGTCCATGTCACTACAGCCATGTCCCGGTATACTACTGACCCCAGATGACTTACCGGAGTCCATGTCACTACAGCCATGTCCCGGTATACTACTGACCGCAGATGACTTACCGGAGTCTATTTCAATACATCCATGTCCCGGTATACTGCTGACCCAGATGACTTACCGGAGTCCATGTCACTACAGTCATGTCCCGGTATACTGCTGACCCCAGATGACTTACCGGAGTCCATGTCACTACAGTCCTGTCCCGGTATACTGCTGACCCCAAATGACTTACCGGAGTCCATGTCACTACAGCCATGTCCCGGTATACTACTGACCCCAGATGACTTACCGGAGTCCATGTCACTACAGCCATATCCTGGTATACTACTGACCCCAGACGACTTACCGGAGTCCATGTCACTACAGCCATGTCCCCGTATACTACTGACCCCAGATGACTTACCGGAGTCCATTTCAATACAGCCATGTCCCGGTATACTACTGACCCCAGATGACTTACCGGAGTCTATGTCACTACAGCCATGTCCCGGTATACTACTGACCCCAGATGACTTACCGGAGTCCATGTCACTACAGCCATGTCCCGGTATACTACTGACCCCAGATGACTTATCGGAGTCCATTTCAATACATCCATGTCCCGGTATACTGCTGACCTCAGATGACTTACCGGAGTCCATGTCACTACAGCTATGTCCCAGTATACTACTGACCCCAGATGACTTACCGGAGTCCATGTCAGTACAGTCATGTCCCAGTATACTACTGACCCCAGATGATTTACCGGAGTCCATGTCACTACAGTCATGTCCCGGTATACTACTGACCCGAGACGACTTACCGGAGTCCATGTCACTACAGACATGTCCCGGTATACTGCTGACCATAAATGACTTACCGGAGTCCATGTCACTACAGTCATGTCCCGGTATACTACTGACCTCAGATGACTTACCGGAGTCCATGTCACTACAGCCATGTCCCGGTATACTACTGACCCCAGATGACTTACCACAGTCCAGGTCACCACAGCCATGTCCCTGTATACTACTGGCCCCAGACGACAGACGACTTACCGGAGTCCATGTCACTACAGCCATATCCCGGTATACTACTGACCCCAGATAACTTACTAGAGTCCATTTCAATACAGTCATGTCCCCGTATACTACTGACCCCAGACGACTTACCGGAGTCCATGTCAATACAGCCATGTCCCGGTATACTACTGACCCCAGACGACTTACCGGAGTCCATTTCAATACATCCATGTCCCGGTATACTGCTGACCCCAGATGACTTACCAGAGTCCATGTCACTACAGCCATGTCCCGGTATGCTACTGACCCCAGACGACTTACCGGAGTCCATGTCACTACAGCCATGTCCCGGTATATTACTGACCCTAGACGACTTACCGGAGTCCATGTCACTACAGCCATGTCCCGGTATACTGCTAAACTCAGATGACTTACCGGAGTCCATGTCACTACAGCCATGTCCCCGTATACTACTGACCTCAGATGACTTACCGGAGTCCATGTCAATACAGCCATGTCCCGGTATACTACTGACCCCTGATGACTTACCGGAGTCCATGTCAATACATCCATGTCCCGGTATACTACTGACCCCAGACGACTTACCGGAGTCCATTTCAATACATCCATGTCCCGGTATACTGCTGACCCCAGATGACTTACCAGAGTCCATGTCACTACAGCCATGTCCCGGTATGCTACTGACCCCAGACGACTTACCGGAGTCCATGTCACTACAGCCATGTCCCGGTATATTACTGACCCTAGACGACTTACCGGAGTCCATGTCACTACAGCCATGTCCCGGTATACTGCTAAACTCAGATGACTTACCGGAGTCCATGTCACTACAGCCATGTCCCCGTATACTACTGACCTCAGATGACTTACCGGAGTCCATGTCAATACAGCCATGTCCCGGTATACTACTGACCCCTGATGACTTACCGGAGTCCATGTCAATACATCCATGTCCCGGTATACTACTGACCCCAGACGACTTACCGGAGTCCATGTCACTACAGCCTTGTCCCGGTATACTACTGACCCCAGATGACTTACCGGAGTCCATGTCACTACAGCCATGTCCCGGTATACTACTGACCCCAGACGACTTACCGGAGTCCATGTCACAACAGCCATGTTCCGGTATACTACTGACCCAAGATGACTTATCGGAGTCCATGTCACTACAGCCATGTCTCGGTATACTACTGACCCTAGACGACTTACCGGAGTCCATGTCACTACAGCCATGTCCCGGTATACTACTGACCTCAGATGACTTACCGGAGTCCATGTCACTACAGCCATGTCCCCGTATACTACTGACCTCAGATGACTTACCGGAGTCCATGTCAATACAGCCATGTCCCAGTATACTACTGACCCCTGATGATTTACCGGAGTCCATGTCAATACATCCATGTCCCGGTATACTACTGACCCCAGATGACTTACCGGAGTCCATGTCAATACACCCATGTCCCGGTATACTACTGACCCCAGATGACTTACCGGAGTCCATGTCAATACATCCATGTCCCGGTATACTGCTGACCCCAGATGACTTACCGGAGTCCATGTCACCACAGTCATGTTCCGGTATACTACTGACCCCAGATGACTTACGGGAGTCCATGTCACTACAGTCATGTCCCGGTATACTGCTGACCCCAAATGACTTACCGGAGTCCATGTCACTACAGTCATGTCCCGGTATACTACTGACCCCAGATGACTTACCAAAGTCCATGTCACTACAGCCATGTCCCGGTAGACTACTGACCCCAGACGACTTACCGGATTCCATTTCACTACAGACATGTCCCGGTATACTACTGACCCCAGATGACTTACCGGAGTCTATGTCACTACAGCCATGTCCCGGTATGCTACTGACCCCAGACAACTTACCGGAGTCCATGTCACAACAGCCATGTCCTGGTATACTACTGACCCCAGATGACTTATCGGATTCCATGTCACTACAGCCATGTCCCGGTATACTACTGACCCCAGACGACTTACCGGAGTCCATGTCACTACAGCCATGTCCCGGTATACTGCTGACCCCAAATGACTTACCGGAGTCCATGTCACTACAGTCATGTCCCGGTATACTGCTGACCCCAGATGACTTACCAAAGTCCAGGTCACTACAGCCATGTCCCGGTATACTACTGACCCCAGACAACTTACCGGAGTCCATTTCACTACAGACATGTCCCGGTATACTACTGACCCCAGATGACTTACAGGAGTCTATGTCACTACAGCCATGTCCCGGTATGCTACTGACCCCAGACGACTTACCGGAGTCCATGTCACAACAGCCATGTCCCGGTATACTACTGACCCCAGATGACTTATCGGAGTCCATGTCACTACAGCCATGTCCCGGTATACTACTGACCCCAGACGACTTACCGGAGTCCATGTCACTACAGCCATGTCCCGGTATACTGCTGACCCCAGATGACTTACCGGAGTCCATGTCACTACACTCATGTCCCGGTATACTACTGACCTCAGATGACTTACCGGAGTCCATGTCACTACAGCCATGTCCCAGTATACTACTGACCCCAGACGACTTACCGGAGTCCATGTCACTACAGTCATGTCCCGGTATACTGCTGACCCCAAATGACTTACCGGAGTCCATGTCACTACAGCCATGTCCCGGTATACTACTGACCCCAGATGACTTACTGGAGTCCATGTCACTACAGCCATGTCCCCGTATACTACTGACCTAAGATGACTTACCGGAGTCCATGTCAATACAGCCATGTCCCAGTATACTACTGACCCCTGATGACTTACCGGAGTCCATGTCAATACATCCATGTCCCGGTATACTACTGACCCCAGATGACTTACCAGAGTCCATGTCAATACATCCATGTCCCGGTATACTGCTGACCCCAGATGACTTACCGGAGTCCATGTCACCACAGTCATGTTCCGGTATACTACTGACCCCAGATGACTTACCGGAGTCCATGTCACCACAGCCATGTCCCGGTATACTACTGACCCCAGATGACTTACGGGAGTCCATGTCACTACAGTCATGTCCCGGTATACTGCTGACCCCAAATGACTTACCGGAGTCCATGTCACTACAGTCATGTCCCGGTATACTACTGACCCCAGATGACTTACCAAAGTCCATATCACTACAGCCATGTCCCGGTAGACTACTGACCCCAGACGACTTACCGGAGTCCATTTCACTACAGACATGTCCCGGTATACTACTGACCTCAGATGACTTACCGGAGTCTATGTCACTACAGCCATGTCCCGGTATGCTATTGACCCCAGACAACTTACCGGAGTCCATGTCACAACAGCCATGTCCTGGTATACTACTGACCCCAGATGACTTATCGGATTCCATGTCACTACAGCCATGTCCCGGTATACTACTGACCCCAGACGACTTACCGGAGTCCATGTCACTACAGCCATGTCCCGGTATACTGCTGACCCCAAATGACTTACCCGAGTCCATGTCACTACAGTCATGTCCCGGTATACTGCTGACCCCAGATGACTTACCAAAGTCCATGTCACTACAGCCATGTCCCGGTATACTACTGACCCCAGACGACTTACCGGAGTCCATTTCACTACAGACATGTCCCGGTATACTACTGACCCCAGATGACTTACCGGAGTCTATGTCACTACAGCCATGTCCCGGTATGCTACTGACCCCAGACGACTTACTGGAGTCCATGTCACAACAGCCATGTCCCGGTATACTACTGACCCCAGATGACTTATCGGAGTCCATGTCACTACAGCCATGTCCCGGTATACTACTGACCCCAGACGACTTACCGGAGTCCATGTCACTACAGCCATGTCCCGGTATACTGCTGACCCCAGATGACTTACCGGAGTCCATGTCACTACACTCATGTCCCGGTATACTACTGACCTCAGATGACTTACCGGAGTCCATGTCACTACAGCCATGTCCCAGTATACTACTGACCCCAGACGACTTACCGGAGTCCATGTCACTACAGTCATGTCCCGGTATACTGCTGACCCCAAATGACTTACCGGAGTCCATGTCACTACAGCCATGTCCCGGTATACTACTGACCCCAGATGACTTACTGGAGTCCATGTCACTACAGCCATGTCCCCGTATACTACTGACCTCAGATGACTTACCGGAGTCCATGTCAATACAGCCATGTCCCAGTATACTACTGACCCCTGATGACTTACCGGAGTCCATGTCAATACATCCATGTCCCGGTATACTACTGACCCCAGATGACTTACCAGAGTCCATGTCAATACATCCATGTCCCGGTATACTGCTGACCCCAGATGACTTACCGGAGTCCATGTCACCACAGTCATGTTCCGGTATACTACTGACCCCAGATGACTTACCGGAGTCCATGTCACCACAGCCATGTCCCGGTATACTACTGACCCCAGATGACTTACGGGAGTCCATGTCACTACAGTCATGTCCCGGTATACTGCTGACCCCAAATGACTTACCGGAGTCCATGTCACTACAGTCATGTCCCGGTATACTACTGACCCCAGATGACTTACCAAAGTCCATGTCACTACAGCCATGTCCCGGTAGACTACTGACCCCAGACGACTTACCGGAGTCCATTTCACTACAGACATGTCCCGGTATACTACTGACCTCAGATGACTTACCGGAGTCTATGTCACTACAGCCATGTCCCGGTATGCTATTGACCCCAGACAACTTACCGGAGTCCATGTCACAACAGCCATGTCCTGGTATACTACTGACCCCAGATGACTTATCGGATTCCATGTCACTACAGCCATGTCCCGGTATACTACTGACCCCAGACGACTTACCGGAGTCCATGTCACTACAGCCATGTCCCAGTATACTGCTGACCCCAAATGACTTACCCGAGTCCATGTCACTACAGTCATGTCCCGGTATACTGCTGACCCCAGATGACTTACCAAAGTCCATGTCACTACAGCCATGTCCCGGTATACTACTGACCCCAGACGACTTACCGGAGTCCATTTCACTACAGACATGTCCCGGTATACTACTGACCCCAGATGACTTACCGGAGTCTATGTCACTACAGCCATGTCCCGGTATGCTACTGACCCCAGATGACTTACCGGAGTCCATGTCACAACAGCCATGTCCCGGTATACTACTGACCCCAGATGACTTATCGGAGTCCATGTCACTACAGCCATGTCCCGGTATACTACTGACCCCAGACGACTTACCGGAGTCCATGTCACTACAGCCATGTCCCGGTATACTACTGACCCCAGATGACTTACCAGAGTCCATGTCACTACAGTCATGTCCCGGTATACTGCTTACCCCAGATGACTTACCGGAGTCCATGTCAATACAGCCATGTCCCGGTATACTACTGACCCCAGATGACTTACCGGAGTCCATGTCACTACAGCCATGTCCCGGTATACTACTGACCCCAGACGACTTACCGGAGTCCATGTCACTACAGCCATGTCCCGGTATACTACTGACCCCAGACGACTTACCGGAGTCCATGTCACTACAGCCATGTCCCGGTATACTACTGACCTCAGATGACTTACCGGAGTCCATGTCACTACAGCCATGTCCCGGTATACTACTGACCCCAGATGACTTACCGGAGTCTATGTCACTACAGCCATGTCCCGGTATACTACTGCCCTCAGATGACTTACCGGAGTCCATGTCACTACAGCCATGTCCCGGTATACTACTGACCCCAGATGATTTACCAGAGTCCATGTCACTACAGTCATGTCCCGGTATACTGCTGACCTCAGATGACTTACCGGAATCCATGTCAATACAGCCATGTCCAGGTATACTACTGACCCCAGACGACTTACCGGAGTCCATGTCAATACATCCATGTCCTGGTATATCACACACCTTTGCCGTGCTGTAAATCTCCTCCATGTCCGCCTCTACGTTACTGATCTGCAGAGCATACAACAATGTAATAATTATTACTCCCTATAAGATCAATATGTCAACTAGAAAACCCAAGATCCGTAGGCCTCGGTCAGGTCAGACCACCTCGAGTGTCAGTTCTCGGGTCATACGGCCTCGGTCAGGTCAGACCACCTCGAGTGTCAGTTCTCGGGTCATACGGCCTCGGTCAGGTCAGGCCACCTCGAGTGCCATTTCTCGGGTCATACGGCCTTGGTCAGGTCAGACCACCTCGAGTGCCAGTTCTTGGGTCATCAATTTGCGTTTTTTACCTCAAACAGATAATTTAATTGTTTTATTATACCTTGATTTTATATGTACATGTATGTCTAGAATACTGACCAGGTCATCATATGATCTTCCGGTCAATAGATGTCACATGATATATTTTTTAGTTATAGTTCATTTCAGTGGCTTATAATCAACCAATCAAAATCCCAGTATCCTAACAGAGGTATGGTAATATCTTCTAATATCAGGGACGTGGCGCCTTCTACACAAAACACAAATGAATACACAAAACCCCGTAGGACATAAGTATATTATGATTAATGTTTACAACTATTTGAACGTGTACAGTTTTTCTAAAATTTGAAATTTCGTATTTTGGTATGGAATTTGTTTATATCAAAATGCTAAAATCGCCGAGTTTACTAGACGGTTCGCTCCTTACTCACTCACCCGAGACTCACGTGGGGCTTTATGGCCCCGAGTTCCTGTCTGCTGTTTTTATCTTTCCCCGATAGATTAGGGGCATATCGTGTTTGTTCTGTCTGTCTGATTGTTTGTCTGTTTTACGGTGGCCATAACTGAGCGGTATTGGCATCATATTCTACATGCGTATTCAATTAATGAAGCCCTTACAAATGACAGCAAGGTGGATGATCTTTTGACCTATACGATGTGACGTATGGCATTATAAATCACAAATCCTAACTGCTTCTTAAGTAATCACAATAAGAACACAATAAAAGGTCCTTCTGGTTGAGTTTGGTTTGCTTAGAATCAAATGATGGAAGGTGGGGGTGTCAGCGAATGACAAATAACGAGGTGCTTAGAGAGAGAGAGAGAGAGTTTACAAAACATATGAAAGCTTACTTCTTTTTCAGTATGAAATCAGAATTGTCAAAATGTTAAATAGTGACTTCTGCCACATAACTTAGCCAGTATCTCCTCTTTTTTCTTATGTAAATTGTAAATGGTATCAAGAAGTAATCAACCTATTTGTTTGTTTGTTTGTTAATTGTTGTTGTTGTTGTTGTTGTTGTTGTTGTTGTGGCGGTGGTGGTGTATAATTTTCTTTTTCTTTTTTTTCCCTATATTTTCAAGTGGCCGATCCGATTTTAAATAGAACAAGTCGACTCCCAAATCCTCATATGAATCACTACTGGTACATATCACATAACACATCCTCATATGAATCACTACTGGTACATGTCACATAACACATCCTCATATGAATCACTACTGGTACATGTCACATAACACATCCTCATATGAATCACTACTGGTACATGTCACATAACACATCCTCATATGAATCACTACTGGTACATGTCACATAACACATCCTCATATGAATCACTACTGGTACATGTCACATAACACATCCTCATATGGATCACTACTGGTACATGTCACATAACACATCCTCATATGGATCACTACTGGTACATGTCACATAACACATCCTCATATGAATCACTACTGGTACATGTCACATAACACATCCTCATATGGATCACTACTGATACATGTCACATAACACATCCTCTTATGAATCACTACTGGTACATGTCACATAACACATCCTCTTATGAATCACTACTGGTACATGTCACATAACACATCCTCATATGAATCACTACTGGTACATGTCACATAACACATCCTCATATGAATCACTACTGGTGCATGTCACATAACACATCCTCATATGAATCACTACTGGTACATGTCACATAACACATCCTCATATGAATCACTACTGGTACATGTCACATAACACATCCTCATATGAATCACTACTGGTACATGTCACATAACACATACTCATATGAATCACTACTGGTACATGTCACATAACACATCCTCATATGAATCACTACTGGTACATGTCACATAACACATACTCATATGAATCACTACTGGTACATGCATATCACATAACACATCCTCATCTAATCCTAACTATACCCCAGTGCAAGTGATACAGATACGTCAACAACCCACAGCATCACATCTCGCAAGGGAGATAAGCTAAATGCACAAGATAACAGACATGAGTCAGCGGTGACAGACGTGGGTAATCGGTGACAGACAGACATGAGTCAGCGGTGAGAGACAGACGTGGGTAATCGATGACAGACAGACATTAGTCAGCGGTGAAAGACGTGGGTAATCGGTGACAGACAGACGTGGGTCAGCGGTGACAGACAGACGTGGGTAATCGATAACAGACATGAGTCAGCGGTGACAGACGTGGGTAATCGGTGACAGACAGACATGAGTCAGCGGTGAGAGACAGACGTGGGTAATCGATGACAGACAGACATTAGTCAGCGGTGAAAGACGTGGGTAATCGGTGACAGACAGACGTGGGTCAGCAGTGACAGACAGATGTGGGTAATTGATGAGAGACATGAGTAAGCGGTGACAGACGTGGGTAATCGGTGACAGACAGACATGGGTCAGTGGTGACAGACAGACGTGGGTAATCGGTGACTGACAGACATGAGTAAACGGTGACAGACAGACGTGGGTCAGTGGTGACAGACAGACTTGTGTCAGCGGTGACAGAGAGACGTGGGTCAGCGGCGACAGACAGACGTGGGCCAGCAGTGACAGACAGACGTGGGACTTACCTGCTTTAGTTTGTCAGAATCATTCATAGCACTCGTTCCTATATCCGTTATCTTATGAAATTCCCGTCTCAGCATGGAATCGTTGAAGGTTTCCCATTTGAACTTGGATGCATTTTGGGCGGCTGATTTCTGAAAGGTTTTGTATTCAAGCGATGCCATCACCTGTAAGTTATTAAATATATCAGATTATTATGTAACTATGTGGTATTGATTGAATGATTGAATGATTGATTGATTGATTGATTGATTGATTGATTGATTTTTGCTTTACGTCACTCAACGATTATTTTGCGTATATGGTGATTGATGCATCGTATTCAGACTTCTTGAAAAATATTGAAACTCGAATGTCTGACAAACTGATGGACTTTGTCAGACCGAACAAAATTTTGTCAGACCGAAGTTTTTTTTTCACAATATTTGGAGTAGGAAATGAAAAAATATGAAAATAAACACCAGCTGAATTCAATGGAATTTAATTCATCATATTCAATTTCCATTTCATATTCTTTAACTATTTGTTCCATTGTCTGTCATTTTCATCTTCAGATTGTTCATCATCACTTTCACTGTCATCTTCCTCTGTAGTCGGTGTCTCACTTTCATCCATACCCTTCTCTCTCGTTGACTCCCTGTCTACTCCCTCTTGTATATCATCTGCAACTTCAACACTTTCAACATCTTCAACACTTTCAACATCTTCAACTCTTCCATCCCCAAGCTCACTCTCAACAACTCTGTCATTTTGGAATGTGTATTTCTGTTTTGGTTCGGCTTCCCCGAAGCCACATACTTTTATAGGCTAAGTGGCCGCCATTTTGACCTTCATGTGGTACACAAATCTTAATAACAAAGACGCTTAAATCGGATCAGGGTATTCAGACTCGCTTAAAGCATTCGTATGATCACGACGGATTGAATTGTGTAAATTCGGGTCAGAAAGGTGTACAGAATTCGGAAATATCGTATCGGACATTTGGACCGACAAGATGATGATTTCTATCGGACTTTTGAATTTTTCATCGGCAGAACCGACAAAACCGACAGTTTTCAGGAACTCTGTGTATTGAAATTTATACCTTATACTGTCGTATGTACCACATTGGAGGAAGTAACAACAACCTCCTCCTTCACTGGAAAAAGGGAGCGAGCAAACTCGGTGTAGCGGTTTAGTGATTGACTTGTAGTGTAGTCATTCCGAGTTCGACTCCGGAATTGTCCCTCTATATAATTTTGTCGAAAACTTCAAACCTGATAATCTACCAACCAACCTTTCTTATAAAGATTTCACATTAGGCCGTGTGGTTTGTTGTCGCTTCACAATATGTGGCAGGTTGGTTGGTTGGTTGATTAGTGTTTTACGTCGCTTTCTATGGAACGCCATAGCTGTCTTAAGATCACATTATTAACAATAAATAGTCATTTCACAATAGCATTACGTCAATACAGTATACCATTAAGTAGTTTTTATATTATATAAAGTCAAACAAATATGATGTGAAGTCGAAATAGTGCGTTATGATGTCAAAACATTACGTTATGAAGTCACAAAAATACATTTTGGGGTCAAAATAATATGTTATGAAGTCAAAGCATTATATTTTGAAGTCACATAATACATTATGGAGTCAAAATAGTATGTTATGAAGTCATCAAACTACGTTATGAAGTCAAACATTACGTTATGAAGTCACAAATGTATGCTATGCAGTGAGAATATTATGTAATGAAGTCAAAACATTACACTATGAAGTCAAAACATTACATTATGAAGTCATAAAGTATTTTATAGAGTAATAAAGTATGTTATGAAGTCATAGCAACACATTATGAAGTGCAATAGTAAGTCATTAAGACAAAACAGTAAGGCATGAAGCCAAATGTTAAGTTAAGGTCTTATACAGGTGGCGGATCCAGGTTTTAGAGTTAAGAAAAAAAGGGGGTGCGAAGTGAGGCGAGAGGTATGGGAACTTCAATTGACTGTTCTCAGTCGGTACCGCAGCTGTCGTGTGAACGAAGCTTTTTGTGAATGATAATCATGTCTTGTCCTTATCTTGTTATACTTGTAGTACATGTGGTGGATTTTGTCATATATCTGAGTCAGAGCTGATCTTGTAATAAATCTGATTCAGCTATATCGCAAAATCTAGAGACTTATAATTCAGGTGTCTGGCAAACCCACCATCATTACTTTTAGTAGACAGAAATTAAGCATCTATACTAGGCGAATGTAGAAATGTTTGAAAAAGGGGTTGCGACCTGCAATGAATGCTTTTCAGTCACTACGGCCGGTTTATAAATTTTCATAAAACTGATAGGCAGGAAGAGTTTAGTGAACGATGATTTTTTTTTTTCATTCGGATGAATTCTATTCAGGTCCCGTGTCACGGTAGGCGTGGCATATAAAAGATCCCTCACTGCTTCGGTAGGGGGAGGGGGGTGTTCCGTTGCAAAAGTATAAATTTCTGTGCAATGCATCGACGCCGTCACCATGTACGCGAAATAATCGTGGAGTGACGTATTATAGGTCTCTGGATTTTGCGATATAGCTGAATCAGATTTATTACAATATCATCTCTGACCCCTCTATATGACAAAATCTACCACATGTACAACAAGATATGGACAAGACATGAACAGCACCCCAAAAATATTCGTTCACACGACAGCTGCGGTACCGACTGAGAACGGTTAATTGAGGTCCCCATATTCTTCGCCTGACTTCTCCCCCTTTTTTTAACTCTAAAACCTAGATCTGCCCCTGTATAAGACCTTAATTTAACATTTGGCTTCATGCCTTACTGTTTTGTTTAACTTAATGACTTACTATTGCACTTCATAATGTGTTGTTATTACTTCATAACATGCTTTATTACTTCATAAAATACTTTAATGACTTCATAATGTAATGTTCTGACCTCATAACATAATATTCTCACTGCATAGCGTACTTTTGTGACTGCATAACGTAATGTTTTGACTTCATAACGTACTTTATTGACTTCATAACATACTATTTTGACTCCATAACTTATTTTTTGACTTAATAACGTAATGTTTTGACTTCATAACATACTATTTTGACTGCATTCCGTAATTCTGTGACTTCATAATGTAATGTTTTACTTCCTAACGTACTTTGATGACTTCATAACATACTATTTTGACTCCATAACGTAATGTGTGACTTCATAACATAATGCTCTGACTTCATAACATATTATTTTGAATCCATAACGTATTTTTTGTGACTTTATAACGTAATGTTTTGACTTCATAACATTCTATTTTGACTCCATAACATGCTTATGTGACTTCATAACTTAATGCTTTGACATCATAACGCACTATTTCGACTTCACATCATATTTGTTTGACTTCATATAATATAAAAACTACTTACTGGTATACTGTATTGACGTAATGCTATTATGAAATGACTATTTATTGTTAATAATGTAATCTTAAGACAGCTATGGCGTTACGTCGCTTTCAACAATTTTCATTTATATCGCGACATGGAAGCAGGAGGTTACCAACCTCTTAAACATAATGGCGTAACCCGGGAATCGAACCCGGATCGTCGGCACCGCAAGCCAAGCACTTAACCACTACACCGAGTCTGCCCCGACAATATGTGACCTAAATCTCCATTTCTCTATAATTGATAGCACGTTCCATGGTAAACAAAATTTTTTTGTGGTTTTACAAACTTTGAATAAGCATTTGATGGAGTTTGAAGGAGTGATCTGGGACATATTGAATGATGTAAATAAAGAAATTAATACATCATTTTTGCAATATATTAACATATTAAGAATGTGTCACAATTCCAGTTACTTTTCTTGTAACAATGGCTTGAGACAAGGAGAAAATTTACGTCCCTTTCTTTTATCAATACATCTGTATTTAAATGATATTGAGTGACAATTTCCTAACCAAAAATCTAGACTGAACACTTCCTTTGATGTACTTACTGAAATATAACATGTTTATTTAACCTATACACATAACTTTATTCTGATGCGATTTCTAAGATCAGAGACATATATTGAAGACCGCGCAGACGACCGCTCACATACACCTGGAACTGGACAAACAGAAAACCTTGCCCATTTCCGTCTCACACTTGAAAATCAGTTTTAATACAATTGCATGTTTTATTATTATTTATTATTATTATTATTATTATTATTATTCAATCAATATCTCCTTCCGCTGAATTGCTCAAATCGGACATTTCAACTTTGCGACGAAAATGGACGAGGTGATACGATTGATAGAGCATTTTCCCCAGTTCAGAGAACTAGGAAAGGTTCACTATCACATGACAAAATGTAGGCGGAGTTCCTATCTGTTTGAGGAACATGTGAAGCAAGTAAATAGGACAGTTTGATTGACACACCTGCGAAGGTAAACAGGCGTGGCTAAATCTCTCCAGTGCTGTCACATCGCCTGTCAATAATACCAGAGACATATATACACATATGTCTCTGATAATACTACATAACATAAACAAACGGCAAATCAATTTCCATAAGTAAATTTACATTATTTCCAGTGTTCATTTAAATGTGGAAATGGGGGAGGGTCCCACAGGTACTGCACTGGCGGATCCAGAGGGGGGGGGGGGTCGAGGGGGTCCCGACCCCCCTCCCCCTTTGAGATTCCTATAAATGACCTTCTAGAGAATGAGAGGGGGGGGGGGGGAGGAATCCACGCATTATAAACAATAGTATAATATTTGTGTTATGCCGTCACTCAGAGCGCCGGTGCATGCTGTCTACGTATATACAGCTGCTCGCCGGATAGGGTTTGTCGTTTTAACGGTTTAGAACTGTCAAATCTTATTAATTACTCTGCGAGATGCAATGCAACATAGTAAAACTCCCGATCAATGAGGCAAGTTTACACATGGTGAGTGGCCATGTTTTGCAATTATGTAACTGTTAGACGGACATAAAGAAAATATATGCATATAAAATAATATAAAAGTGAATGAAAATGGTAAGTTTAACTTTTATACCCCTTGATGCTACATATTCAGGGGGCGAATCAAATGGTCGTTTTTTATGGGAGCAGACTCATTGAGTGGACAAAGAGTCGCTTCGATAAGTTATATATATATTTTTTTTTTTTTCTGTTTTGTAAATGAGAGATTTCTATTCAAACCATGCCTATTCTTTACTGATATTGATAAAGATCCAATTGCCTTAAAACTTGGAACATAACAATCTCCCTATAAAGCGTGATGAGTCGATAAATGAAAAAATTTGCCCTAATTCCCTCTAAACTTTATGAACTTTTATGAACAACGCCTCAATTTGTTTATGCATATTATACCATCTAATTACTTAGTTGAGTGTAGAAATGAGATTAAAATTGGTAAATCTAGACTTAAAATGTACAAAGTATTTTCCGAATTTTGTAGAACTAAGGCGATAAAGTTAGGAGTAGGAACGGTTAGGTAAATATTTATAGGAGTTTTTTATTCATAGCACTGAAATGTTACTGCACCCTCTTCATATGTTGTGTGTGGCTATGACCTTTTCTTTACAGTGTTTCGTCGTATTAAATGTTACCTACAGAGGGTAATATTATGTAAGCTTGTATGTTTTGGACATTCGTGGCGGTGAGGCTAGTTAAACAGGAGACGTTCACTCCCCCAAAAGAACCTTTATAAAATATTTTAGAGCACGACTCGGTGCTCCAAAGTGACTATGTGCTCGAACTCGAAGTTTATCGAGGTAATAGAATATCTGGAGCATGACATGACAGCGTGCTCCAGTCTCGAGTATGTTCTCAAAAATTTCAAAATCGGATAGGACCATATTCAGAACCGTGCTTGTATGTATCACAGGAATCGGGATCGAAAGCGTAAAGATTATAACCTCACCCGTACTCAAACTCCAGAGTGAGTAGGGGTTTGGAGTTTGAATACAGGCTTAGAATCGTACACGCGTAAAAGTTTTTTTAGCTCGGATGCTGGTCTCACCTCTAAATTTCAGGGACCCATGCATGATCACTGTGGTACATTGTTGTGAGTGCCACAGATACATGACTTTATTCACTTTCGTATTACGTTTTGAACATTTGCAGTTAAAATGTCAGTAATCTTAATGTATTGTACATTATAACTTTAGATACTATTGACCCAAAAGTTTTAAGCAGTATCCCAAGCTATAAAAAGACAAAACCGTATAGGGATTATATCGCAATACGAATTTTGAGCAAATGCATCGCAATATGCCATACGATATGCCGATGCACGCTTACGCAATAATTTCAAACATACACGTTTAAAGTACATGTAAGTGTTCTAATAAAGCGATATGTAAAGCTATGTGTGATTAGGATGCCTCCCACATTTTTGGGTTTATCCGTTCCTGCTCCTAGAAGTTGTGGATTAATGTCAACAAAAAGTATCATTGTAGATAATTACATGCATTATACGTACTTTCTTTTTATGTGTTGTTGATTGATGAAGTGCATTAAAGTCATTTCTAACATATGAAATATTCAAATAATGTATAAGAAATAATACTCAACAATATGTTATGTCACTCAATACCCGACTTGGTAAAAATAGTACAGTTGTCGACGGATCACGTCTTTTTGAATTTGCTACATGTAATGAGGTAGAGAGTGTTCGAAAGGCAAATAAAATAGCCTTTGAATGAAACCATTTATATGTTATATTGTAACTTAAATACTCGAAAATCTTAATTATTGTATAAAAAAAACCTCGGCATTCTCTCATAATTTTTGGCTTAGCAACGGACTGCTCCTATAAAAACGACTATTTGATTCGCCCCCTGATATTGAGGTTCTTATTTACGTGTAAAGTGAGCGGATTTACCTAAAATAAAGCAATGTTGATTTTGCAGGAAAATGCCGACCCCCCCCCCTTTTTTTTTAAATTTCTAGATCCGCCCATGTACTGACAATACGACAATGTATCAACCATTTCTTTGTGAACTTATATGCAAGAATTACCGCTAAGCTTTTGCTACACTGTCATTGTATAATTGATTTTTTAATATAAGGGTTACAACCAGGGGCGTAGCTAGGCTCTCAATGATGTGGAAGCACAAAAGGCCAGATGTCCGCTCGGATTTCAGTGGGTCCAGGGCGAAGCTATGGGGGGGGGGGGGGCATGGGGTGTGTGTGACAAGAATATATAGAGAAGATCAGTGTCAGGCGCCATAAACTGAGAAATTACTTAAATCAATTATTTCACTTTTAATTTATTCCATTATCAAACGTTCAAATAAAGTATCATGCAGAATGATGTAATGATATTCATTGATAAAGTAAAACTCAATAAAATCCAAATCCCAGTTATTAATTCACTGAAATTATGACTGAAGTAAATTCTCGGTTTATAGCGTCGGACCCAACGCAAAACTCTTGTTTATTTATTTATTTTTTCTCTCCGTGATAGAGCAAGGAACTCAATAAAATTTGACTGAAAAGTCGCCTTCTATCAAACTACAACTCATTCGGCTTGAGTGTAAGATTGATTAACCTAAATAGTCGTGTACTCACTTTAAATCATAAAAATTTATCTAGAAAAAAATACCCATGACTAATATAATTATAATATAATTAAGCTGTTGTATTCTCTTATTTAACAATTTCAGTGTTACAACACACTGTCCAAGACGAATGAGCATTCATCTACCCTTATATATTGATGAAATACAATATTAAGAAAAACAAGGGGGAAAACTCCTTCAATCTTTTCATTATTTTTATCAATTTTTTTTTCTGTAGAATATATCGTACATATCGCAATACAGATTTGATATCGCAATATATCGCAATACAGGTTTGATATCGCAATATATCGCAATACGCTTTGCTTTAAAGGTCATTTATATTTCAAAGAAAATATCATGCCCTAATTTTGTCATAAATAGTTTAATGGGAAATTCTTCGCATGCATGGGGGCTTTAGATGG
The DNA here is from genome assembly GCA_035048485.1 of Pteria penguin. Lineage (NCBI taxonomy): Eukaryota > Metazoa > Mollusca > Bivalvia > Pterioida > Pteriidae > Pteria > Pteria penguin. The sequence continues at coordinate 68,269,314 of CM068584.1, forward strand.
TGTTATATACCAATAGTTTTAAAGTTTTTACCAAACACTTTACGATGGACAGAAACAGTACAGTGTGTATCGACCGATTTAGTATATGGCTAACACAATGACCCCCCCCCCCCTCCTTTTTGTCCCAGCAAATTCAAATAGAGATCTTCACGACGGGTTGGCAATTTGATTGATATATCCAATATAAGAATTATGAAGACCAAAGTTATAACCCATGTGATATATTGCTCTCCTCCACAGATGAGAATGGATTTTAATTTAAAAGAATATTCGAGTGCCTGTGATAGGATTATGGATAAAGCAATTCAATATTAATTGTGTCAACGACAAGAATTATGTCGACAAAAGTGACAACCTGCCTCACATTACCTGAGATTTCCGACCCCGACAAAGTTTAATTCGTAGTCTCCTATTACTACTTCGGGTTATTAAGCCAGGCAGGAAATGTAACAAAAAGGAGACAAAGATATGGGCATGTTTAGATTCGAACACACTAACCACTGCTTTAATAACCGATTCTCCTGAGACCAGATAAGTTACTGGGTCAACATATCTAGCCATCTGTATATGCAGGCATATGCACAGGCAGGATGTGTACAGGCATGGTATATACAGGTATGATGTGTACAGGCATGTGTTTGAGTCGAGAATATAAGTGAAATCGCAACTGTGAAATATGTACGCTGGTCTCAAAGCATAAATGTAGCAAACGTCTATCATTCGTTATAGTTACCAGTGGCGTAAAGTCTTTTAGGCAAAAACACAGGTGGATACATGGTAATCTGTAGGACATGTTGTAGGTCTTCATTATATTATTAATGTTGATAAGAGTGTATACAATTCATTCGATTAATATTTTGAAGTTTACATAGTTTTAGATGCATATATAAAATTCGCTTTCTACAGACCCCCTGCTTTTTTTCTAATTTTGATACACAGAATTCGATACTAGCTACGCCACTGGTTGAAAGTGACGATTTTCCGACATCTTATCATTATTGATTTAAGAATTTCAGGTACTGACAGACCGGACTGATTATCAGGTACTGACAGACTGGACTGATTATCAGGTACTGACAGACCGGACTGATTATCAGGTACTGACAGACAGGGCTGATTATCAGGTACTGACAGACCAGACTGATTATCAGGTACTGACAGACAGGGCTGATTATCAGGTACGGACAGACAGGGCTGATTATCAGGTACTGACAGACAGGGCTGATTATCAGGTACTGACAGACGGGGCTGATTATCAGGGACTGACAGACTGGACTGATTATCAGGTACGGACAGACTGGACTGATTATCAGAGTGGGCATGTACAATATCTGCAGAGTAAATGGTGCTAGAGAAGACGACAGAATGTATCCCTTTGTCACTTGAGTTATTGGTGACTATTCATTCACATTGTACGGTATATTTACTTGTGGAACAAAACATCTACCGCTATTTACTTAATTGATTGAAGAGTTAATTAGCCGTGGAAGGAGGTGGTTACGGTGTACAGAGCTCATCACATCGAGGATTAGTGAATCTCTGTCTTATCGTACGTATACAGATACACGGTACCACACACAGGTACCACACACAGGTACCACACACAGTACTACACACAGGTACCACACACAGGTACGTACCTGCTATTTCTAAGTATCTCCACCAAAACAAAACCAAAAAGTGATAATAAATAAATAAATAAAAATAAAATGATGATATTATTTTTAAATGAAAAAGATGACAATATTTGTCGCATAATTCTTTTCCAGTTGGGAGTAAAATCTTCTCAAAATTAAAGTTGATTGCTAATGACAGTAAGCTATTAAATTTTGATAAGACAGGCACTGATAAACATGTTAATACATCGGTTCTAATATAAAGCTAATATAAAGCTGGGTCAGTCTTGCTGGAGGTTTGGTAACTTAACATTGGGCCCTATTGGAACAAGTAATACTCTTCTTTACACATTAAGCCGGCGTGGCCTAGTGATATCGCGCTGGATTCCTGATCGGCAGACCGGGGTTCGAGTCCCGCTCCGGTCATGCCGGTGTTCTGTCTTTCGGATGAGACAGTAAAAACCGAGGTCCCGTGTCGTGGTATGCACGACACGTTAAAGATCCCTCACTGCTTCGGGTGGGTCCGTTGCAAAGGACAAAATTTGTATGCCCCGCATCAGGCAGAGGCCGTCACCATACACGTGAAATATTCGTGGTGTGACGTTAAACAAAAATCAATCAATCAATCTTTACACATTTTAAAATTGCAGACTACGGGCCGGATAGACAAACATACGTATCAGAAGAAGATATCAAGGATACCACGATTTGCCGGTAGGCCGCGCTGTAATTCACGTAGCAGATAGCATTGGTCACGTCAACATCGGCACCCAACCCAAAACTTGCATTCAAGAGAGATTGTTTTCCTAGGTTTTGTTGTTACGATCCGTACGTTCCATACGCATGCGCATACGCTGTATAGGAAGTGTGTACTGTAAACTGTTTATAAATGCTATCATAACGTGATACCTTTAAAGAAATCGTTGGGGTGTTTTTTTTTTTTTTTTTTAGTTTAATTTTGCTTGCTTGCTTTTTATGCATCGGGTGGAATGGGAGTAAAGGGTAATGATGGTCCAGTTATTTGGGGATACTTTTTTTGGCCTGATATACAAGGATTATTTCGTTCCTGGAACCGTCTGTCTGATGTACTGCACAGTTGATGTATATTTCAAAGAGGAACATGTTTATTGTTCAACCTACACCCCCACCCCATTCACCCAGCCACCATACACCCCAACCCCTTCACCCCGTTACACTACATTACCTCCCTGTTTCTCTCAGTCAGCCTACACTCAACCCTCTCCCTTTCTCTCAGTCATGCTATAACCCTCCCCCCTTTCTCCATGTCAGTCTAACCCCCACCCCTTTCCCGTTCTCTCTTTCAGCCTACACTCCTCATCAACCTTTTCCAAGTCAGCATACACCCTCCCTCCTCCCTGTCAGCATCCACCATTCAGCACTCTACATCTGTGAGTACACCTCTAAAGAATGGAATGTCCAGTAAAGCGTCGACGACTTACGGAATGCGCCGGAAGTAAGCTGTCCGGGATCGATTCTTTGCCCTCATTTTCACGGTCTCCCATTTCCGTAATATCTGAGGACCTCATGTGATCAGCATGCAAATGATCCCATAAGTAGAGGACACAAACACACGTGTTCCTTTTTAATCCCTATTTATGATTGAAAAAGTGCTTATATACTAGATTAAATCAGATCTAGTGGAGAAATACTTTACATAACATAAGCTCTTGTCAGATTCTTGACTTAAATCTAATCTTAAATTCTTAACTTAAAATGCATTGTATTCATAACATTGCATGTATTCTAGGACAGTGTATTGTCTGTCTGCAGTAGTATATGTGTACACGTACAGTTTGTTGTCTGCAGTAGTACATGTGTACACGTACAGTTTGTTGTCTGCAGTAGTACATGTGTACACGTACAGTTTGTTGTCTGCTGAAGTACAAGTGTACACGTACAGTTTGTTGTCTGCAGTAGTACATGTGTACACGTACAGTTTGTTGTCTGCAGTAGTACATGTGTACACGTACAGTTTGTTGTCTGCAGTAGTACATGTGTACACGTACAGTTTGTTGTCTGCAGTAGTACATGTGTACACGTACAGTTTGTTGTCTGCAGTAGTACATGTGTACACGTACAGTTTGTTGTCTGCAGTAGTACATGTGTACACGTACAGTTTGTTGTCTGCAGTAGTACAGTAGAAACAGGCGTCTTAATTAAGAGCTGAATTGAATTATACATAAAAAAATCTAGATATATTTTCTGCATCTCAAATTCGATATATCTCGGGGCTTTTTTTTTTTTTTTTTTTTTTGTTTTTTGGGGGTTTTTTTTCATTTATTTTTATTTTATTTTATTTATTTATTTATTTTTCTGAGGGTTTTTTTGACATTTGTATAGTATAGTTTTCACAGATAAGTAAGGAAAAGTTCGAAGATTCAAAAGGTACAAATATTGTTGAATAGATAGGATGGCGGAAGGAAACAAAGGAGGTGATCATATGTACATGTATCATCTCCTCTTTATGATGATAGAGTATTTAGTAAAATATTTGGATATTTCCATGTACCTGGTAATTGCGCCGTCTGTGAAAGTTTCTTAAGCTAACTTAGAATAAAAAAGATTTCTGAGTTTAAACATTTAAATTGTGGCGATAATATATGTCTGACCAGTAACCTAACAAAATCAAAAGAACCAGAGAAATAGAATTATCTTGCTTGTCTGAGGAGATTCAAGTTTGCCCGCCGTTTGTCACTCATTCAGTCTGTTAGTTTGTACGCCTTTGTCACTTTGTCTTCCTATCTTCCCGCCTATGTCTGTCCACCCGTCTGTTTGTCTGTTACGGTACGTGTTCAGGACTTCTCGGGCAAGCAGATTCAATAAATACTTGATATATTGATGTAGAGCAATTATAATCAGAATTGTAAATCTAGTTAAATTCGACTTTGATTTCAGTTGAATAGAGTTATACCCAACTGTAATCATTTGATTAAAGGGGCAGGGGGTTGAATTGCCATTAAGAATTTAAGCCAGTGTGACCTAGTGGATAAGGTGCTTGGCCCGTGTCCGAGAGGTCCCGGGTTCGACTCCCACCCTGGCCACACCGGTGTTCTGTCTTAACCTTTCATGCAGTGTGTTCTTCGAAACACTTTAACAAAGACACGGACTTTTTATAATTCTTATTGAAAACAGCATATATAGTTAATATATGTTTACATTGTTTTACATCTACCAATTACTTTTTCGTTACTCATTTGTTGTGCTCTAGTTTATTACTGCAAAACAGCATAAGTAGTCTAATTACAATAACAATATCTATGCTTGTATTGCATAGACCGATTACTTTTGAAGTCTTTAAGTAATCATCGGAATTTGTTTTTTTTTGGTGTAGTGGTTAAGCGCTTGGCTTGCGGCGCCGACGATCCGGGTTCGATTCCCGGGTTGCGCCACTATGTTTAAGAGGTTGGTAACCTCCTGCTTCCATGTCGCGATATAACTGAAAAATTGTTGAAAGCGACGTAAAACACCAAATCAACCAACATCGGCAGGAAGGGGTGGTTGATTACTTTACCTCCAGTAAGTACATAGGTACGTATGCAGAGTCAACACCCAAAGCAGATTTTGTTCATATGCAGCTCCCCGACTGGATTTACAATATAACACAATTAAACGTGACGTAAACAAAAAAGAATAATGTTAGCCTGGTACATAGTGTAAGTGCGTGCAGATTGCTGCCATATGCCTTGTGTAACCATGACTTTGATACGGCCGATAAAAGCGGCACGTGCCTGGCAATCAAACAAAGTTCTACATAATACTACACCTTGAGTCTTACTCACCGATTTATTTTTGTTGTACTCCGTCAGATTCGTGCTGTAATCCCAGCTTGCCTTCATGTAGCGATTCTGCTGAACACTCGCTTGTTCCCGATATGACGTGATCCAGAATCGAGCCGCAGATTCTTCACTTGCGACCTGTGCTTCAGTAACAACATTGCACACTATTAATGCAAGTATCCATAGCGACAGTATCCATAGGAACGTATCCGACACTGGGTGCCTCCGTGGCATGATGAAGTATCGCCTCCTTAGGCTCACTACCTAGTCCCTAGCGCACAGTCTGATGAGAAGGCCTTTGAACAGCGTACGGAATCAAATCCTTGGAATACAAAATCCGTGAGCAGAGTCCGGCATGAACCCAAAATGGCCCTGTAGAGCAGTGTCCGGTACAAAACAATATACGGTTTGTTCTCTTTCTTCTGTGCCCTAGGCCTTGCTGTCACCAGTTACGATATAATTGTGCCCTAGGTCCTGCTGCTACGAGATACGATATATTTGTGCCCCAGTCCGACTGCTGAGAGAAACTATATATTTGTGTTTCCATCCATATAACTAGGGCTCGATAAGACACCTGTGTACATAGTCGAAAAAGAATAGAAACATAATTATTTTGTTTGATCCTCAAACAACTGCGGTGAAAGTGCACTTGAGAATTCCTCCGAGACAAGGAGCACGGTTGACACATGCATCTTAGACTGACCACCGACACCTTCACAGAAAACTCGCAAGAAAATAATCTACCGACAAAATGGTCCACCGATATAATGATTCACAGAGAAAATGATCTACAGAGAAGGGATCCTGTATCTTAACCACATACAAAGACAACGAGAAGGGACCAGATGTATATACCGTGAAACATGGACCACTGTGACGGGACTAGGACTATATACCGTGAAACATGGACCACTGTGACGGGACCAGGACTATATACCGTGAAACATGGACCACTGTGACGGGACTAGGACCATATACCGTGATACATGGACCACTGTGACGGGACCAGGACTATATACCGTGAAACATGGACCACTGTGACGGGACTAGGACTATATACCGTGAAACATGGACCACTGTGACGGGACTAGGACTATATACCGTGAAACATGGACCACTGTGACGGGACCAGGACTATATAACGTGAAACACATGGACCACTGTGACGGGACCAGGACTATATACCGTGAAACATGGACCACTGTGACGGGACTAGGACTATATACCGTGAAACATGGACCACTGTTACGGGACTAGGACTATATACCGTGAAACATGGACCACTGTGACGGGACCAGGACTATATACCGTGATACATGGACCACTGTGAGGGGACAAGAGCTATATACCGTGTTACATGGATCATCGTGACGGGACCAGGACTATATACCGTGATACTTGGACCACCGTGACTGGACCAATACTATATACTGTAATGCATGGACCACTGAGACGGGTCCAGGACCATATACCGTGATACATGGACCACCGTGAGGGGACAAGAACTATATATAGTGAAACCGGGACAACTGTGGCGGGACCAGGACTATATACCGTAATACATGGATCACTGAGACGGGTCCAGGACCATATACCGTGATACATGGACCACCGTGAGGGGACAAGGACTATATATAGTGAAACCGGGACAACTGTGGCGGGACCAGAACTATATACCGTGATACATAGACCACTGTGACGGGACCAGGACTATATACCGTAATACATGGACCACTGAGACGGGTCCAGGACCATATACTGTAATACATGGACCACCGTGAGGGGACAGGGACTATATATAGTGAAACCGGGACAACTGTGGCGGGACCAGAACTATATACCGTGATACATGGTCCACCGTGACGGGACCAGGACCATATACCGTAATACATGGACCACTGAGACGGGTCCAGGACTATATACTATGGTACATGGACCACTGTGACGGGACCAGGACTATATACCGTGATACATGGACCACCGTGACTGGACCAGGACTATATACTGTGTTAGATGGACCACTGTGACGGGACCATGACGATATACCGTGATTCATGGACCACCGTTACGGGACCATGACGATATATCGTGATACATGGACCACTGTGACGGGACCATGACGATATACCGTGGTACATGGACCACTTTGACGGGACCAGGACTATAAACCGTGGTACATGGACCACTGTGACGGGACCGTGGATCTTGATACCAGATCAGTAATTGGATCGTGGGCCGTGATACCAGACAAGTACGTGGATCGTGGACCTTGATACCAGACATGTACGTGGACCTTGAAACCAGACAAGTACGTGGATCTTGATACCAGACAAGTACGTGGACCTTGATACCAGACAAGTACTTGGACCCTGGATCTTGATACCAGATGAGTAATTGGATCGTGGGCCGTGATACCAGACAAGTACGTGGACCTTGATACCAGACAAGTACTTGGACCCTGGATCTTGATACCAGATGAGTAATTGGATCGTGGGCCGTGATACCAGACAAGTACGTGGACCTTGATACCAGACAAGTACTTGGACCTTGATACCAGACAAGTACGTGGATCTTGATACCAGACAAGTACGTGGATCTTGATACCAGACAAGTACTTGGACCCTGGATCTTGATACCAGATGAGTAATTGGATCGTAGGCCGTGATACCAGACAAGTACGTGGACCTTGATACCAGACAAGTACTTGGATCGTGATACCAGACAAGTACTTGGACCTTGATACCACACCAGACAAGTACGTGGACCTTGATACCAGACAAGTACGTGGACCTTGATACCAGACAAGTACGTGGACCGTGGACCTTGATACCAGATAAATACGTGGATCATTTTATAGGAGCTAAACAGAATACAGAGTTCAGGGAGAAATGGGTACCAGGGAAAATGTGTGTTTGTTTGTGGGAAGGGGGGGGGGGTGCTAACAGATGATAGGTTCTAGGGATTTACCACACTGCATACTGAAGTTATAGAAATCTTACTTAGCATTACTCATGCAGCTTTCAATTGATTGGTGTTCTTATCTATTTCCCTTCCATCACCTCCATTCCCTTATCTGTTATTTGCCATCTTCACCACATTCATTCCTGCGTGATCGCAAAACATAGAGATTGCAACATAACACGTCACAAAGATACGATAAAAACGCACAGGAAACATGTATACAAGACAAACATCAAACGATCAAATCTACTGAACATGAAGAATAAAAAACAGAAGAAAAGTAAACAAAAATTGAACAGAATCAAAACCGATATCAAAAGTGGGCAAAAGTATTCTGCCTGAAGTCTGCCCCATCTCCTTTCAAGCACGTGTTGGCGGAAGTTAGCAAACTTTAATAATAATAATAATAATAATAATAATAATAATAATAATAATAATAATAATAATAATAATAATAATAATAATATTATTATTATTATTATAATTATTATTAGGTTTCACAAGTTTCACTTGTGAAACCTTTTATTATTCTACTGTCTTTTCTTATTTATTATTATTATTATTATTCTTCATCCGTTTTTTTTTTTTTGTGACGGCTCAGAAATCACTCATTATTAAAGATATTACTATTCTGTTTTCAGTGTTCGATTCGAAATTAAATTTTCAAGATTTGATTTTTTTAATTTTCTAAATTACCGCTTATAAGCGCGCAGCGCCACCTACGACGCCAAAATTTTGAATCGCTATATCTTCCTTATTATTTGTCCGATTGGAATGAAATTTTCAGCATTCGATTCAGAAAAGGAGATGCAAGATTTTATGTCACTGCGTCAATTTCGTAGCTCTACCCCGAAAAAGTTGACCTTGACCCGATTGTTTTCATTTCAAAAAAAATATTTCAATCTTAGATTTTAGACAGTAGGATGAAAGATTTTAATGGTCTGATTTGGAATATGAAAAATTTTTGAAATCGGACCATAAATAAAGTCACAATGAGCGTGGGAAAATTCGCTATGACGTCATCAAAGCTAATTAAATATTCATACGTTAATATCTCTCTTATTAAATGAGATATCGGCATGAAATTTTATATCTAAACATGTTTCCACATTCTTAATCTACCTCTAGAATGAAAATGGCATGCTGCCAATATTTTTGAAATTATTGAAAATTTTCGAATCAAATCTTTGGCAAGGTCTAGCGACTTTATTTGCAGTCGGATTTTGATCGGGTTTCTTCCATTCGATAGAGCGTTCAAATACCTACCAGTCAAGTGTTCTCAGATTTTCGCTAACTCTTACGGTTCTCGAGTTATTTGCGTTTGAACACGACAACCCCCTTTAAAGTGATGTTTGTGACGTCATCAACACTCATTAATTATTCATGAAATGTTTTCGCCTATAGCTCGCTTATTGAGGAAGATAGAGGTGTGAAATTTGGTAGCATGATAGAGATTGAGAATATCTACCGAATGACAAGAGGAATTTGGCATGGAGCCAAATTCCTGAAAATGACGTCATACTTTGTAAATGACGTCATATCTCCCTTATTTTTCATCGGATCGAGGCGGGGACGGTTGGAATCGATTCTGCGTGAAAAAGTAAAATGGTAAATACCAGCAACAGAATTTCGATATCTCTTACCGTTTTCGAGATATTTGCGGTCAAAGTTCAGTGTTTGGCCTTTCCTGAAAATACAATTTAAAACTTCAGGTACCTGTGTCTCGCTTATTGATAAAGCTAGAGGTATGAAATTTGGTAGCATAAAAGAGAATGCAAATATCTACCGACTGACAAAAGGGAATTGGCAAGGTGCCAAATTCCTGAAAATGACGTCATACTTTTCTAAATGACGTCATAACTCCCTTATTTTTCATCGTATCGAATCGGGGATTGTTGCAATCGATTTTGCGTGAAAAAGTAGTTAAAGGAGAAAGGTCTGGTCTCAGATTTTCGATATCTCTTACCGTTTTCGAGATATTTGCGGTCAAAGTTCAGTGTTTGGCCTTTCCTGAAAATACAATTTAAAACTTCAGGTACCTGTGTCTCGCTTATTGATAAAGCTAGAGGTATGAAATTTGGTAGCATAAAAGAGAATGCAAATATCTACCGACTGACAAAAGGGAATTGGCATGGTACCAAATTCCTGAAAATGACGTCATACTTTGTAAATGACGTCATAACTCCATTAATTTTCATCTTATCGAATCGGGGATTGTTGCAATCGATTCTGCGCGAAAATTTATATGCATAACATTGCCATCAAATTTTCGCTAACTCTTACCGTTTTCGAGTTATTTAGGTTTAAACACGACAACCCCCTTTAAAGTGATGCTTTCAACGTCACATAAAGTTCATTAATGTTTAATGAAATGGTTTCAGCTAAAGCTCGCTTATTAAAGAAGGTAGAGATGTGAAAATTGGTAGCATGATAGGGAATGAGGGTATCTACCGACTCTTTACTTTGAAATTTCATCTTTCGGCTATTCATTCTCACAGACACATACTCCCGTTTAATGAAAAATTTTTTCGAAATATACGACGTTTTAAGAGAATTACGTAAGATTTAATATTTTTCGATTTTCGCGTATGTAGCTTTTAGTTTTAATGGTAGATCTCTCAAATTTTCACTGTTATGTTCTCTAGGTTCATATCTTTAGAACTTTCATCGGCCGATATTATCTATCTCTTTTAGTTTGGCCTCTATTTCAATTTAAAGTTTTTTAAAAATTACGTAATGTTCAAAACTGTCTTATTTTTAGTCTTTTAGTTTCCAAAACATTACGAAACGATTTTCCGTAACGATTTTACTATGAAACATGTTTCCCGGTATTTGAAAGTGAGCAATTTAAAGATTTTTTTATAAAAATATCTTACTTGCGTAACTTTCAAGTATTTTTTATTCGTCGTATGAACAAATTATAAAAACAAGAGTTTGAGAAAGCATTTTGATTTCGATTTCTTAAACAAAAATCAAATTTTGGGCACTCTACTGATGAACAACGCAATAAACATATCTTCAGAAGCGCGGTCAATTTGCCTTGCTTAATACCTTGCACGACACCGCTGTGATATAGGACTTCTTCCATGGACAAGGCGCAGTAACTCGCGATTAATTCAATCGCGATTTAAAGTGCTTTCTTAAAATAGAGTTTGAGAAAGTATTATGCATTCGAATTCTTAAAAAAAAAAAAAAAACAAAAAAATAAAAAAACCACCCAACCCCCCCCCCCCAACAAAAAACAAAAAAAAAAAAAAAGAAAAAAAAAAGCAAATTTACATTCTACGAGCTACTGCTGAACAAGGCTATAAAGAAATCTTCTCCGAGCGTCGGCATTACACATTAGAGAAGCGCGGTGAATTTGCCTTGCTTAATACCTCGCACTGCGCCGCTGTTATACAGGACTTCAAACGTGTGTGAATTAATCGCCAGTTACAGTGCTTTACCTGTGGAATACGAGACATTGTCAAGTCTTTCTTTTGTATATTGGGGAAAGCGGCATTACTAAAGGCCATCGCGAGGAGAATTGTTTATTCCAGCAGAGTGGCGATTCAAGGTCAAACATCTGTACACGCGAAATAACTTGCGTAAGTTCATCGCGAGGAGAATTGTTTATTCCAGCAGAGAAGCGATTCAAGGTCAAACATCTGTACACGCGAAATACCTTGCGTAAGTTAATAAATAAACAACATAAAGCGGGCAGTAAGGACTGAAGATCTAGGTTACACGTGCAGATTGTACTAAGTGTGATTGTCCTGCATGTTTCTTGTTTCAAATATATGGTCAAGAGTAGTCGATATTGTGCGATGTAGGCTTCAGTATAATGTGTATAATGTAAGTCGCCGTTACCTACAATTTCTGCAAGTAGATTGCGCAATGTGGATACCATCACTAAAGATCAGATATCTGGATCGTGAAAAAGAATTTTGTATTAGAGTAGGAGATCTCAGCTTCGCTGCTTCGACTTTAACTTGTGAAACCTACTCGTTGCTTTAGCAACGAGCTCGTTTCTAGTTATTATTATTATTATTATTATTATTATTATTATTATTGTTGTTGTTATGATATCAAAGAGAAACACGATAGAAAAAAAAAAATAATGCATACTTCAATCAGCAAGTTGATGGCCGCGTGGCCGAAGGATCTCGGGTTAAAGTCGTAAGTGTGTTGTTAATTAAAAACGAGGTCGCGTGTCACCGTAGACGCAGTGACCTATCCACACCCTCACTGCTTCCCGGGAAGGAGGAGTGTCTATTGCGTAAGTTTAAATTTCTGCTCAGTATCTCAGACACATGTAGATGTCACCGCCATGTAAAGGATGGTATCTCAGACACATGTAGATGTCACCGCCATGTAGAGGATGGTATCTCAGACACATGTAGATGTCACCGCCATGTAGAGGATGGTATCTCAGACACATGTAGATGTCACCGCCATGTAGAGGATGGAATCTCAGACACATGTAGATGCCACCGCCATGTAAAGGATGGTATCTCAGACACATGTAGATGTCACCACCATGTAGAGGATGGTATCTCAGACACATGTAGATGTCACCGCCATGTAGAGGATGGTATCTCAGACACATGTAGATGTCACCGCCATGTAGAGGATGTCAAGGATGGTATCTCAGACACATGTAGATGCCACTGCCATGTCAAGGATGGTATCTCAGACACATGTAGATGTCACCGCCATGTAAAGGATGGTATCTCAGACACATGTAGATGCCACCGCCATGTAAAGGATGGTATCTCAGACACATGTAGATACCACCGCCATCTAGAGGATGGTATCTCAGACACATGTAGATGCCACCGCCATGTAAAGGATGGTATCTCAGACACATGTAGATACCACCGCCATGTAGAGGATGGTATCTCAGACACATGTAGATGTCACCGCCATGTAGAGGATGGTATCTCAGACACATGTAGATGTCACCGCCATGTAGAGGATGGTATCTCAGACACATGTAGATGCCACTGCCATGTCAAGGATGGTATCTCAGACACATGTAGATGCCACTGCCATGTCAAGGATGGTATTTCAGACACATGTAGATGTCACCGCCATGTAAAGGATGGTATCTCAGACACATGTAAATGTCACCGCCATGTAAAGGATGGTATCTCAGACACATGTAGATGCCACCGCCATGTAAAGGATGGTATTTCAGACACATGTAGATACCACCGCCATGTAAAGGATGGTATCTCAGACACACATGTAGATGCCACTGCCATGTCAAGGATGGTATCTCAGACACATGTAGATGTCACCGCCATGTAAAGGATGGTATCGCAGACACATGTAGATGCCACCGCCATGTAAAGGATGGTATCTCTGACACATGTAGATGTCACCGCCATGTAAAGTATGGTATCTCAGACACATGTAGATGTCACCGCCATGTAGAGGATGGTATCTCAGACACATGTAGATGTCACCGCCATGTAGAGGATGGTATCCCAGACACATGTAGATGTCACCGCCATGTAGAGGATGGTATCTCAGACACATGTAGATGTCACCGCCATGTAGAGGATGGAATCTCAGACACATGTAGATGCCACCGCCATGTAAAGGATGGTATCTCAGACACATGTAGATGTCACCGCCATGTAAAGGGTGGTATCTCAGTCACATGTAGATGCCACTGTCATGTAAAGGATGGAATCTCAGACAGATGTAGATGTCACCGCCATGTAAAGGATGGCATCTCAGACACATGTAGATGCAACTGCCATGGTAAGGATGGTATCTCAGACACATGTAGATGCCACTGCCATGGTAAGGATGGTATCTCAGACACATGTAGATGCCACTGCCATGTATAGGATGGTATCTCAGACACATGTAAATGTCACTGCCATGTAGAGGATGGTATCTCAGACACATGTAGATGTCCCCGCATGTAGAGGATGGTATCTCAGACACATGTGGATGCCACCGCCATGTAAAGGATGGTATCTCAGACACATGTAGATGTCACCGCCATGTAGAGGATGGTATCTCAGACACATGTAGATGCCACTGCCATGTAGAGGATGGTATCTCAGACACATGTAGATGCCACTGCCATGTAAAGGATGGTATCTCAGACACATGTAGATGCCACTGCCATGTAAAGGATGGTATCTCAGACACATGTAGATGCCACTGCCATGGTAAGGATGGTATCTCAGACACATGTAGATGCCACCGCCATGTAAAGGATGGTATCTCAGACACATGTAGATGCCACTGCCATGTAAAGGATGGTATCTCAGACACATGTAGATGCCACTGCCATGTAAAGGATGGTATCTCAGACACATGTAGATGCCACTGCCATGTAAAGGATGGTATCTCAGACACATGTAGATGCCACCGCAATGTAAAGGATGGTATCTCAGACACATGTAGATGCCACTGCCATGTAAAGGATGGTATCTCAGACACATGTAGATGTCACCGCCATGTAAAGGATGGTATCTCAGACACATGTAGATGTCACCGCAATGTAAAGGATGGTATCTCAGACACATGTAAATGCCACTGCCATGTAAAGGATTGAAGCCGGCGTGGCCTAGTGGTATCGCGTCGGACTCCTGATCGGGAGGCCGGGGTTCGAGTCCTGCTCTCGTCATGCCGGTGTCATGTCTTTCGGATAAGACAGTAAAAACCGAGGCCCCGTGTCGTGGTATGCATGGCACGTTAAAGATCCCTCACTGCTTCGGGTGGGTCCGTTGCAAAGGTCAAAATTTGTATGCTCCGCATCAGGCAGATGCCGTCACCATATACGTGAAATATTCGTGGTGTGACGTAAAACAAAAATCAATCAATCAATCAATGTAAAGGATTGTATCTCAGACACATGTAGATGTCACTGCCATGTAAAGGATGGTATCTCAGACACATGTAGATGCCACTGCCATGTAAAGGATGGTATCTCAGACACATGTAGATGCCACCGCCATGCAAAGGATGGTATCTCAGACACATGTAGATGCCACTGCCATGTAAAGGATGGTATCTCAGACACATGTAAATGCCACCGCAATGTAAAGGATGGTATATCAGACACATGTAGATGCCACTGCCATGTAAAGGATGGTATCTCAGACACATGTAGATGTCACCGCAATGTAAAGGATGGTAACTCAGACACTTGTAGATGTCACCGCAATGTAAAGGATGGTATCTCAGACACATGAAGATGCCACTGCCATGTAAAGGATGGTATCTCAGACACATGTAGATGCCACTGCCATGTATAGGATGGTATCTCAGACACATGTAGATGCCACCGCAATGTAAAGGATGGTATCTCAGTGTCATGTTGAACAATAAAGCAAACAAAAGCAGAACAATAATTCCATGAAATAAGAAATAACAGCCTTCAAGCGTCAATGAGAATTGACGTGTTATTGATGCACAATGTGTGTTTCATTCAAACATTTCTACGAACCGTAGGCATAGACTATGATATCTTTGAATGAACCAAACATTTTTGTCATTTTACACACATTGTACATTAATGTAATTTCTTATCCGATAACATTGAAGTCGGATAAATTTAAGCCAACTCCATCCTCGAGCTAAAATTACTTATGAACTATTCAGAAGAATGATGGATTCTGCTATCTATTTAATTACAGGGCGCAGTCATTTAAAAGATGTCGTTATATTGATTCTATACAAGTATACGAAAGTCTTTATGTTGTAAATATCTGTAGATATACATTTTTCAATACCACTGTATCTACGAGTGCTGATTGATATGTTGCGAGCCTCGTATTGAAGGAGGTACGCAAAGTTGTTCTTTTTAAGTCCTACAATTCTCTGACTATATAAGGCCGTGTACCCAAGGACTGGTCTCATTTGCTCAGTTTTCTGTCGACGAGGTAGCACTATAAAGTAAACAAGTGGCTTTTGCAAAATACACAAAATCGGTGAAAGAGCAGTGATTCAATATTTGCGTAAAAAAGGTTTAACACCTAAGGATATCCATAATGATATGCATGGGCGGATCTAGAAATTTTTAAAGGGGGGGGGGGTCGGCATTTTCCCGCAAAATCAACATTGCTTTATTTTAGGTAAATCCGCTCACTTTACACGTAAAGAAGAACCTCATTATCAGGGGGGCGAATAAAATAGTCGTTTTTTTTATAGGAGCAGACCGTTACTAAGCCAAAAATTGAGAGAATGCCGAGTTTTCTATACAATGATTAAGATTTTCGAGTATTTAAGTTACAATATAACATATAAATGGTTTCATTCTAAGGCTATTTAATTTGCCTTTCGAACACTCTCTACCTCATTACATGTAGCAAATTAAAAAAGAGGTGATCCGTCGACAACTGTACTATTTTTACCAAGTCGGGTATTGAGTGACATAACATATTGTTGAGTATTATTTCTTATACATTATTTGAATATTTCATATGTTAGAAATGACTTTAATGCACTTCATCAATCAACAACACATAAAAAGAAAGTACGTATAATGCATGTAATTATCTATAATGCTACTTTTAGTTGACATTAATCCACAAATTCTAGGAGCAAGAACGGTTAAACCAAAAAATGTGGGAGGCATCCTAATCACACATAGCTTTACATATCGCTTTATTAGAACATGTACATGTACTTTAAACGTGTATGTTTGAAATTATTGCGTAAGCGTGCATCGGCATATCGTATGGCATATTGCAATGCATTTGCTCAAAATTCGTATTGCGATATAATCCCTATACGGTTTTGTCTTTTTATAGCTTGGGACACTGCTTAAAACTTTTGGGTCAATAGTATCTAAAGTTATAATGTACAATACATTAATAAATATAGAACATATATACTTTTTAATTTAGTGCACCATATGCGCATTTCGACAACTTATGTCTCTTCAGTGATAATTAAGATTGCTGACATTTTAACTGCAAATGTTCAAAACGTAATACGAAAGTGAATAAAGTCTTGCATCTGTGGCACTCACAAACAATGTACCACAGTGATCATGCATGTGTCCCTGCAATTTAGAGGTGAGACCAGCACCCGAGCAAAAAAAAAAAGACTTTTTACGCGTGTTCGATTCTAAGCCTGTATTCAAACTCCAAACCCCTACTCACTCTTGAGTTTGAATACGGGTGAGGTTATAATCTTTACGCTTTCGATCCCGATTCCTGTGAGTGCATACATGCACGGTTCTGAATATGGTCCTATCCGATTTTGAAATTTTGGAGAACATACTCGAGATTGGAGCACGCTGTCATGCTCCAGATATTCTTTAACCTGATAAACTTCGAGCACATAGTCACTTTGGAGCACCGAGTCGTGCTCTAAAATATTTTATAAAGGTTCTGTTGGGGGAGTGAACGTCTCCTGTTTAACTAGCCACACCGCCACGAATGTCCAAAACATACAAGCTTACATAATATTACCCTCTGTATGTAACATTTAATACGACGAAACACTGTAAAGAAAAGGTCATAGCCACACACAACATATGAAAAGGGCGCAGTAACATTTTAGTGCTATGAATAAAAAAAACTCCTATAAATATTTACCTAACCGTTCCTACTTCTAACTTTATCGTCTTAGTCCTACAAAAATCGGAAAATACTTTGTTTGTACATTTTAAGTCTAGATTTACCAATTCTAATCTCATTTCTACACTCAAATAAGTAATTAGATTGTATAATATGCATAAACAAATTGAGGCGTTGTTCATAAAAGTTCACAAAGTTTAGTGGAAATTCGGGCGATTTTTTTTTCATTTATCGACGCATCACGCTTTATAGGGAGATTGTTATGTTCCAAGTTTTAGGGCAAGTGGATCTTTATCAATATCATTAAAGAATAGGCATGGTTTGAATAGAAATCTCTCATTTACAAAACAGAAAAAAGAAATATAACTTATCGAAGCGACTCTTTGTCCACTCAATGAATCTGCTCCCATAAAAAACGACCATTTGATTCGCCCCCTGAATATGTAGCATCAAGGGGTATAAAAGTTAAACTTACCATTTTCATTCACTTTTATATTATTTTATATGCACATATTTCCTTTATGTCCGTCTGAAGGTTACATAATTGCAAAATATGGCCACTCACCATGTGTAAACTTGCCTCATTGATCGGGAGTTTTACTATGTTGCAGTGCATCTCGCAGAGCAATTAATAAAATTTGACAGTTCTAAAACGTTAAAACGACAAACCTTATCCGGCGAGCAGCTGTAGACAGCATGCACCGGCGATCTGAGTGACGGCATAACACAAATATTATACTATTGTTTATAATGTGTGGATTCTTTCCCTCTCTCTCTCTCTCTCTGGAAGGTCATTTATATGAACCTCAAAGGGGGGGGGGGGGGTCGGGACCCCCTCGACCCCCCTCCCCTCTGGATCCGCCAGTGATATGGTAGTAACACTAGGGATAGTGCCCCTTTATGCTACAGTGAAAAGGTGGGTGGCGGAATTTAAGCGTGGCGCACAGGGCTTTAAGGATGACCCCCGTCCTGGAAGACCTGTCACTGTTGCAACTCCAGAAATGGTCAATAAATTCCATGAAAACGTTATGACTGACCAGTGAAGGATCCAGGATTTCCGAAAAGGGGGCCCACATGTGTATTAGCCAAACTAGTCAGCCGTTTTTGGTGCAAAATCTGGATTTTTACTAGGAAATATGTGGCCAAAAGGAGGGAGGCACCCTCCCTCTTAGTCCGCCACAGCTGACAAAAGAGTTACAGAAAGATATATAGCCAGCACAGTTGGCATTTCGCAGGAAAGATTACATTCCCATGTGACAGAGGATCCTGCAATGAGAAAGCTTTCGGACCGGTGGGCACCAAGACTTCTGACAGATGATGATAATCACACCAGGCGCACAGTATCACGTGCTAATCTGAACCTTTTTAGGAAGAACCTGCCAACTTTCTTCTGAGATTTGTCACTATCGATGAAGCATGGCCCATCATTTTACCCCAGAGGCCGAACAACAATCGAAACAATGGAGGCACCCTGGCTCACCCCCGCCAAAGAAACCGAAGACGGGATCTACTGGAAAGGTTACGGCCTCGTTTTTCTGGGATGCAGATGGTATTCTGCTGATAGAATATCTACAAAAGGGGACAAACAATCAATGGCACATACTGTGTTTCACTTCTGAGGCAGTCACGGGAAAATATTACACTTAAGCTGAGGGAGGAAAACTCAGTAATGCATCCTGTTCACAAGTCTATCATTGCCATGGCTGTCATTCACGATTGTGGCTTTAAATTGATTGAGCATCCGCCTTATTCACCTGATCTGGCTCCAGTAGACTTTCATCTCTTTCCAAACCTGAAAACAGCGATTTCCGGCACCCAGTTCCAGTCCGATGATGACGTCATACATGCAGTGGATGACTTTTTAAATAGCCAAGAAAAGTAGTTCTTTAAACAGTGGCGGATTCAAGGGGGGGACGTAAGGGGCGTACGCCCCCCCCCCCCACCCTAAATTTGGTCAATCATAGGTAGTACACATTCAATCACTGTCCATCTATACACAAAGTAAAATGAAAAGTTAAATCCTGATCATAAAACAACGTGTGATAAATATTTGTCAAATGCAATGCAGCATTAATTGTCTTAAAATTGATCAGTTTAATATTTACTGATCGAAATACATTCCACGATTCCGGAAATAAACATTCCGACGTCATTTCGGGTATTAAACCCATCAGTACCACGAGGCTGGAAACAATTGGCTACAGACAAGAAGCGAAGAAAACTTCATCAAGGTAGCTTAGACATCTTCTTGTCAGCAAATAGCGACAGACGGTAAAGTACTGCTTGATACATTTATAGTACTTTGGAATACATGTAATAGTATGATGCTGCAATACTGGTGTATCAATTTTCAATCATTGTAACACAACCCATGCGCGGATCCAGAAATTTTTGTCAGAGGGTCCAACCAAGAAAGGAAAATTATTCTCCCTGACGAGTGGGGTCCAACCCCAAAAATGCCCAAATATTACCTTTTTTTGGCATTAAAGGTTACTATATACTGTTGTTACAGTAGTAAATATTTTGTGACGTCTATCTGTATTTGTACAACCCGCTACAAAGTAAAGAACTTAATATACTGGAATCACATTGTCCGTTAGTCTGTCCGTTTCTTTACCCGGAGCGTTTCTCGGTACCTGGTGTGTAAGATGTGCACCTGACATTTGGGTTTGGTCGGATATTTTTTCTATTTTTCCCTACTTGGACTTGTTGACCCGGGGGATGTTACATATTCACTGCATGCATACCCGGTCAAGACAAGTTCAGATTTCTTGTCGTACAGTTGAGCCACATGTACCTCTAATAGAAACAATCATGCCTGAAATCGACCTCTGATATACCATAAAGCACAGCCAAAAAAATGTCTGGTTACAAAACATTTAACCTATTTTGGAGTCACGAAAATGGGTTCTAAAAAGCCATAAATGCAGGAGCTTCCGGGGGGCTTCGCCTCCCTGGGCCCCCTACCAGGTCTCTGCCCTGGACCCGCTGGGGACCTAGGCGGTCCCCAGACCCCTCGCCATTTTTACGCCCCCCCCCCCTAACTCAAAAGCTGGATCCGCCCCTGTTAAAAGTGGCAAATGAGGCCTTTTTAAACACCACTGGCAAAAATGCGGAGATACTAAAGGGGATTATGTTGAACAATAATGTAATATATACGACAGAATTCAAATCCTTCAATATGAGGCTCGCAACATATCAGTCAGCCCTCGTATATAGTGAAAAACGGGGCTGAGTACAGATGGAGTCACAATAATGGAGAAACTCCGGCGGGGCTGAGTAGTGGGCGAGTCATGATAATGGAGAAACTCCGGCGGGGCTGAGTAGTGAGCGAGTCATGATGATGGAGAAACTCCCGCGGGGCTGAGTAGTGAGCGAGTCATGATGATGGAGAAACTCCGGCGGGGCTGAGTAGTGAGCGAGTCATGATGATGGAGAAACTCCCGCGGGGCTGAGTAGTGAGCGAGTCATGATGATGGAGAAACTCCGGCGGGGCTGAGTAGTGAGCGAGTCATGATGATGGAGAAACTCCGGCGGGGCTGAGTAGTGAGCGAGTCATGATGATGGAGAAACTCCGGCGGGGCTGAGTAGTGAGCGAGTCATGATGATGGAGAAACTCCCGCGGGGCTGAGTAGTGAGCGAGTCATGATGATGGAGAAACTCCCGCGGGGCTGAGTAGTGAGCGAGTCATGATGATGGAGAAACTCCGGCGGGGCTGAGTAGTGAGCGAGTCATGATGATGGAGAAACTCCGGCGGGGTTGAATAGTAAGCCGATCCCAACACACCTCCTCCGTCTCCGTTTAAAAAGATAATGCCGTACGTGGGTTTGTGGCTCCTTCCCTCCCCACTTCTCAGAGAATGCCGTACGTGGGTTTGTGACTCCTTCCCTCCCCATTTCTCAGAGAATGCCGTATGTGGGTTTGTGTCTCCTTCCCTCCCCACTTCTCAGAGAATGCCGTACATGGGTTTGTGACTCCTTCCCTCTCAGAGAATTTGATTTCGATATAAATCTAACTACTTAAATCTCATGATAATAATAGTATCTATTGTAATTTGCTAACTTTCACATTCCACTAAGTTTTAAGTGAGCTCGTGTGTATGGCAAAAGCCGGTGTGGCCTAGTGGATAAGGTGCTCGGCTCGTGATTGTGAGGTCCCGGGTTCGACTCCCGCCATGGGCACACCGATGTTCTGTCTTTGGGATGAGACACAGAAATATATCAAGAAACAATTTGACGAATTTCATTTTATTTTGAAATGTCCATTTTATAACTTACGCCATATATATATAAAACCATATTACTTTAGAAGACCAAGTGTTTTCAAATTAGTACAACTTTTAAGCGCACAAAACGTCAGAGAATTGTGCCAATTGGGAAAATTTCTTCATTCTGCTAGCAAACTAAGAGCCACAAACTTCTAATTCACGCTCTGTGTTTACATGACTCACTCACCAATGTAATATAAAAGTTAATTGTATTTTGTATGTATTGTATATATGTATTGTATATACGTATTGTTTCAACTCTGCTCTTCAAATATTTATTTATCGTTAGATTTCCAATCATTCGGCCATGACCATCAATGAAGAGATATACGTTGTCGAAATGCGCATCTGGTGCACAAAATTATGACGTATATATGTTATAATATTTATGGAACATATGGTAGGACTTCAAACTACCCTGTTTTACGTTCAAATCTAATAGGAGAAAGAGTTGACATAATTATTTCATAGATAACACAGCAGGTCATGGCCAAAACTCACGTCTGCTTCTGTTCAATGTTTATTCCTCACTTCGATGTTCATTTCGTGCATTCCACTGCATTGTCACTCCACAGACAGTTACCAAAGAGGGGCGTGACTTAGCTAACCACGCCTCTACCTGTTTACTTAAATCACCTGTCGGTCACCATTGTCGTAGTGTTGCTGTATAAAAAAAAAAATACGTTTCGTAGTGTAGTATAATAGTTTCTCAATTTGGCGTCGTGATGCAATAACAAATTGATTAATTATTAGCCAATGAAAATTCAGAATTTTTCAGTGTTCGAAATGTTTGAAAATGTTTTAAGTAATCACCTCTAGCCATGTTTTCTGTTATTTATCTTTAAACGTAGCGCAATACGTTTTTTGTTTTTTTCAGTATTGCATAGCAATGTAATTTTTCCAGATTTAATGTGCTTGCGACTTTTTTTCCCAAACATGTATTTTATAATTGTGATAAGCGAGTTGCAAGCGATTTGTATCAACTGCGACATTACGCAGTCGAGGAAGGGGGGGGGGTTGTTCTGCGGTTTTCGTACTTAAAAAAACCCCCAAAAACAAACAAACAAAAACAAACAAACAAATAAAAAAAAACCCGTGACAAATCTTACATCAAATAATACAAACAGAATTATTGTGTTCTTGAGGCATGGGAATGCTTAGATGGGTCGGTGGTATAGGTCAAAGCTTTTTGAGAGTTCATTGGACAGATTAAGTCAAAACTTCAAGAATTATATTGGGATTCAGATTCTTATTTAACCAAAATGAGAAAAAAGAAATGTCGGAATAAATAAACTGAAAAGAAACTATACTTGTGTTATTTTACGTGTACTTCATGTCATGTATCAACTCATCACATAAATATGAGTTATTATATATTTATTTATAATTTATTACTTTATTCATTCGCTATTTACTTTTTCATTTGCAAATTTATTTATTTATTTATTTATTTATTTATTTATTTATTTATTTATTTATTTATTTATTTATGTATTTACTTATTCATTTCCAGAATATCAATGGAATATATACGTCTTATGTACAGCAGTACAATCGAGGGTGTACAAAACTCATGAAACAGAAATTTGCCTTAAATTTGTATAATTGTTTGGTTGGTTGATTGATGTTTTACGACACTATCAACAATTTTTCAGTTATATCGTGACATGGAAGCAGGAGGGAACTAACCTCTTAAACATAGTGGCGCTACCCGGGAATCGAAACCATATCGTCCTCACCACATTATACTCATATGTCTCTGTGCGTTGATACATCATTCATTATTGATTTATAACTTAGCTTGGGTGACCAATGGGTTGATCGCCTTTACGTGTCCACTTCGAGTTTTACATAATTCCTGACCCTTTAATATGAAGCGGTTGGCGGAATGCATTATCGGGTATGTCTTTGGTTTTATCGTAAGCAATAATGCAAATTTTCAGCCAAATTTGTTGATATTATTGTAAATACATCTATATCAGCATTAGAATTCACTGGAGAAGCAAAAAAAAAAAAAAAAAAAAAAAAATTACACAATCTTATTTTCTCACGGTACGAAGTAGTCATATTAAAACAAAAGATCGAAAAATAAGATTTTACGTATAAACTGAAGATAAATCCCGAGGTCACTTGTCTGGGTCATCTCAGCGTTTGACGCTTAACCCCAATTACTTTTGCATTGAAGAGGGTTCCTTTTCCTTTTATATTTTTCAAATTTTGATATTAAAACTGAAATTCATAAAGGAACATAAAAACAAACAAGTAAAATAACACAAACACTCTATACTGCAAATTGTCGGCCTCACGGCCTTTATAAACATAGACATGGATTTACATAGCTTTATATTTTTGTCATCTCTTGTATTGTTTGATAAAGGCAGAGACGTATGTATGTCTCTGATAAAGGCCGTGATTCCGAACATTTCCAGTATGGAGTGTTTGTGTTCTTTTACTTTTAATGTACCGGACTTCCCTTTGGAGGACTACTTAGAAGCTTTAAAAACAAACACATTTACTCATTTTCAGTCATATTCATAGAAAAGATCATTCAATTAAATACAATGAAAAACAATTAAGATATTCACAAAAATTGTTTAACCATAACGCCCATGCTTCTTTTCACTATCCCTAGAACTGACTAGCAATACCGGCCCAGTCTACCACTGACTAGCAATACTGGCCCAGTCTGCCACTGACTAGCAATATCGGCCCAGTGTACCACTGACTAGCAATACCGACCCAGTGTACCACTGACTAGCAATACCGACCCAGTGTACCACTGACTAGCAATACCGACCCAGTCTACCATTGACTAGCAATACCGACCCAGTCTACCACTGACTAGCAATACCGGCCCAGTCTACCATTGACTAGCAATACCGACCCAGTCTAACACTGACTAGCAATATCGACCCAGTCTACCACTGACTAGCAATACCAGCCCAGTCTACCACTGACTAGCAATACCGACTCAGTCTAACACTGACTAGCAATACCGACCCAGTCTATCATTGACTAGCAATACCGACCCAGTCTATCACTGACTAGCAATACCGACTCAGTCTACCATTGACTAGCAATACCGACTCAGTCTACCACTGACTAGCAATACCGACCCAGTGTACCATTGACTAGCAATACTGGCCCAGTCTGCCACTGACTAGCAATACCGGCCCAGTCTACCACTGACTAGCAATACCGACCCAGTGTACCACTGACTAGCAATACCGACCCAGTGTACCACTGACTAGCAATACCGACCCAGTGTACCACTGACTAGCAATACCGACCCAGTCTACCATTGACTAGCAATACCGACCCAGTCTAACACTGACTAGCAATACCGGCCCAGTCTACCATTGACTAGCAATACCGACCCAGTCTAACACTGACTAGCAATATCGACCCAGTCTACCACTGACTAGCAATACCAGCCCAGTCTACCACTGACTAGCAATACCGACCCAGTCTACCATTGACTAGCAATACCGACCCAGTCTATCATTGACTAGCAATACCGACCCAGTCTATCACTGACTAGCAATACCGACTCAGTCTACCATTGACTAGCAATACCGACTCAGTCTACCACTGACTAACAATACCTACCCAGTGTACCATTGACTAGCAATACCGACCCAGTGTACCACTGACTAGCAATACCGACCCAGTGTACCATTGACTAGCAATACCGACCCAGTGTACCACTGACTAGCAATACCGACCCAGTGTACCACTGACTAGCAATACCGACCCAGTCTACCACTGACTAGCAATACCGACCCAGTGTACCACTGACTAGCAATGCCGACCCAGTGTACCACTGACTAGCAATACCGACCCAGTGTACCATTGACTAGCAATACCGACCCAGTGTACCACTGACTAGCAATACCGACCCAGTGTACCACTGACTAGCAATACCGACCCAGTCTACCACTGACTAGCAATACCGACCCAATGTACCACTGACTAGCAATACCGACCCAGTGTACCACTGACTAGCAATACCGGCCCAGTCTACCATTGACTAGCAATACCGGCCCAGTCTACCATTGACTAGCAATACCGACTCAGTCTACCACTGACTAGCAATACCGACTCAGTCTACCACTGACTAGCAATACCGACCCAGTGTACCACTGACTAGCAATACCGGCCCAGTCTACCACTGACTAGCAATACCGACCCAGTCTAACACTGACTAGCAATACCTACTCAGTCTACCACTGACTAGCAATACCGACTCAGTCTACCACTGACTAGCAATACCGACCCAGTGTACCACTGACTAGCAATACCGACCCAGTCTACCACTGACTAGCAATACCGGCCCAGTGTACCACTGACTAGCAATACCGACCCAGTGTACCACTGACTAGCAATACAGACCCAGTGTACCACTGACTAGCAATACCGACCCAGTCTACCATTGACTAGCAATACCGACCCAGTCTAACACTGACTAGCAATACCGGCCCAGTCTACCATTGACTAGCAATACCGACCCAGTCTAACACTGACTAGCAATACCGACCCAGTCTACCACTGACTAGCAATACCAGCCCAGTCTACCATTGACTAGCAATACCGACCCAGTCTAACACTGACTAGCAATACCGACCCAGTCTATCATTGACTAGCAATACCGACCCAGTCTACCACTGACTAGCAATACCGACTCAGTCTACCATTGACTAGCAATACCGACTCAGTCTAC
This sequence comes from Pteria penguin, assembly GCA_035048485.1. NCBI lineage: Eukaryota > Metazoa > Mollusca > Bivalvia > Pterioida > Pteriidae > Pteria > Pteria penguin. The sequence goes on from CM068584.1 coordinate 68,296,208, forward strand.
CACTGACTAGCAATACCGACCCAGTGTACCATTGACTAGCAATACCGACCCAGTGTACCACTGACTAGCAATACCGACCCAGTGTACCATTGACTAGCCATACCGACCCAGTGTACCACTAAATAGCAATACCGACCCAGTGTACCACTGACTAGCAATACCGACCCAGTGTACCACTGACTAGCAATACCGACCCAGTGTACCACTGACTAGCAATACCGGCCCAGTCTTCCATTTGACTAGCAATACCGACCCAGTCTAACACTGACTGGCAATACCGACCCAGTCTATTACTGACTAGCAATGCCGACCCAGTGTACCATTGACTACCAATACCGACGCAGTCTACCACTGACTAGCAATACTGACCTAGCCTACCACTTGACAGTCATTAAAATCATATCCAATGAACATATTTTAAAATGTCCATAAGCATGCAGTCTAAAATAGATGTTCTTTCAAGTTGTGCATTTTGAAATTACTTAGAATGATCAATAAATAACAAAAGTAGCTGTTGTCCAGATATACTGCATGTCCGGATATACCTTCCCGACCAGGAAAAGATTCATTCCATATGGTTCATCATCATTCGTTGGATCATTCATTCATTCATTCATTCGTTCGTTCGTTTGTCCGTCAGTCCGTCCGTCCGTCCGTTCATTCATTCATTCATTCATTCGTAAGTTCGTTCGTTCGTTTGTCCGTCCGTTCGTTCGTTCGTTCGTTCATTCATTCATTCATTTATTCATTCATTCATTTATTCATTCATTCATTTATTCATTCATTCGTTTATTCATTCATATCACTCACTCATCTTAACTTAGTTGAGATTAATTTAGTTTCGTTTAAAACAACATTGGAAATATGTTGAGCGAATTCTCGACGATGAATGTTGACAGAGACTTTGTAAGGGTGTCGTGTAACTTAGGAGTAACGTGGACTTAAAGGTTTAAACGTTTAAAGGAATATCCGACTTGTTGTATCAATGATCATAAGCTCATAGAACGATATTTTTTACATATAGAAAAAAGGAACTACGACAAAGACGCGTATATAGTCTACATTTGATCGATTGTCTTGGCAGGAATCAGAATGTGTTTTCTAGAGGGGGCCCACCCATGTTTTCTGGAGGGGGCCACCCATGTTTTGTGAGTAAAATTAATCATCTTACATTGGAAAGAAAAACTCAGAGCGGTTCCGGACCCCGGCCCAGTCCATCCGCCTGGATCCTCCCCTGAGACGACATGTATTTACCAGCGGTTTTACGTAAACAAAATGGGAGAACGTCTCGCGTAGGTCCCATGAACGAAAACCTTACTGAAACTGACTAAATGATTCATTTGAAATAGATTCTCAAGATTTCTAATTAAAATGAAAAATGAATAAATAATAAATAAATAAATAAATAAATAAATAAATAAATAAATAAATAAATAATAATAATAATAATAATAATAATGATATTAATAATAATAAATAAATAAATAAATAAAATAATAATAATAATAAACAAACGAAATAAAACGAAATAATGTAAAATAAGACAAATTGAAAAGACACGAAATGGATAAAATAAACAAGAATTAATTTCTAAAAAGAAATGGAATAAAATGGAATGGAACCGTGGCGATGGTATCCATTTCTATGAATAGTATAGAAACGGTAATAATAGGTAATAACAGGTAATAATAGGTAATAACAGGTAATAATGGGTAATAATTAATAACAGTGGGTAATAGTGGATGACAATGGGTAACAGTGGGTAATAGTGGATGACAATGGGTAACAGTTGGTAATAGTGGATGACAATGGGTAATAGTGGATGACAATGGGTAACAGTGGGTAATAGTGGATGACAATGGGTAACAGTGGGTAATAGCGGATGACAATGGGTAACAGTGGGTAATAGTGGATGACAATGGGTAACAGTGCGTAATAGTGGATGACAATGGGTAATAGTGGATGACAATGGGTAACAGTGGGTAATAGTGGATGACAATGGGTAATAGTGGATGACAATGGGTAACAGTGGGTAATAGTGGATGACAATGGGTAACAGTGGGTAATAGTGGATGACAATGGGTAATAGTGGATGACAATGGGTAACAGTGGGTAATAGTGGATGACAATGGGTAACAGTGGGTAATAGTGGATGATAATGGGTAACAGTGGGTAATAGTGGATGATAATGGGTAACAGTGGGTAATAGTGGATGACAATGGGTAACAGTGGGTAATAGTGGATGACAATGGGTAATAGTGGATGACAATGGGTAACAGTGGGTAATAGTGGATGACAATGGGTAACAGTGGGTAATAGTGGATGATAATGGGTAACAGTGGGTAATAGTGGATGATAATGGGTAACAGTGGGTAATAGTGGATGACAATGGGTAATAGTGGATGACAATGGGTAACAGTGGGTAATAGTGGATGACAATGGGTAACAGTGGGTAATAGTGGATGATAATGGGTAACAGTGGGTAATAGTGGATGATAATGGGTAACAGTGGGTAATAGTGGATGACAATGGGTAACAGTGGGTAATAGTGGATGACAATGGGTAACCATTGGTAATAATAGGTAACAACGAGTAATAATGGTGATATTTTACACACAGCGATTTTTCTCTTATTTCAAAGTACAATTCAAACGCCTTGGGTTGCCTGCAGCTGCCACCTACGACACAAAAATCCTCTTTGTGTAAATTGAAGCTATTGACATTATATCATAAAGAGATACTATAGCTTTGTTTTATATACACATTTTCAAATTATGCCGCAAAGCAATTTTAGAAATAAACAGTGAAGGACCTTTCTGTACGGCGACGCAAGTGAGGCACCTATGGGGTTATATGTAACGCTCAACGAAAAAAAAAAAAATCTCTGCATGCTTGACGTACTAAACGTGTCATAACTGACCTATATATTCTGGAAAAGGTTGCCATGACGCTTATGGCACACACGTTACGTAATGTGTTATATTATTGGCATTTTGCATTTTGTGGGATTGGAGAAAAGGCGTCACTTACATATGAGAATACCATGGAAACCTTCAAATTCGGGAAAATATCCAAATGTACAGAAGAATATTGTTTTCATTGATGTGAGGATGCTGGCAGTGTGCCCGGAAATGTGAAAGTCAAATTAGAAAAAGGTAAACAAGGTTCAAGTTGAAAAATCGATGTTTTCGGCCATTTTCCCCTTGATTCTGTATGGAAGTACTTGTAATTTTTTACTCGTATTTTAAAACTGATTGTAAACCGTGAATATTTCATGAAAGATATTGCTTTAGGGTAAACTGATCGTAAGTCGGACACCCCAAGTCTTTTCTGGTACATGCTGTTTTTATTCAGATACAAATTAAACATGTATGGGCATCGTCCGAGAGCTTTAATTTTCCTCTACAATCAACCAATTCGAACCTCTCGGTGTTTTAGGTGACAGTCTGTTGATATAGACAATATGCCAAAACCAAAATTCAATCGAGAGTCGGACACTCTCGATATAAAGTCGGACACATTGTTAACTGACTATTAAAATATTATTGTACAAGACATTTTGTGTGACTTAAAACATTTGTATTAAACTGAATCTATGACGTCATACGATCTTTACCTTTATAACAGAGATAATATATTTTTATTATCATAAAATACAGTGGCAGATTCATGGGGGGGGGGGGGGATTTGGACCCCCCCCCCCCTAAGATAAGGAAAATATGTTAAACTTATGTGAGATTTGCGTAATTTCTATAAAATGTTGGTTAAAACCCCCATAACCCTGGATAAAAACCTCCCCAGATGAGCTTCTGGATCCGCCACTGAAATGGTTAGCTTTTTATTACGTATCTACATTTCACTCGATTAGTGAATACCGCAAAGGAGAACTCGTGCTTTGCTATAAAAACCGGCATGGCTCAATTGGTAAACCGCTCGTCTAGAGACTGAGAGGTCGCGGGTTCGAGCCTCGCTGCAGTCATTCAGGTGTCGGTCTTCGGATGAGACAGTAAAAACCGATGCCCCGTGCTGCGGTAGATGTGGAAAGTTTAAGAACTTTCACTGCTTCGGGTGAGTCCGTTGCAAAGGTCAAAATTTGTGTAACTTGCATCCGTCATCAAATACATGTGTCGTTTACTCATGGGCATTTATATCTAAATGCACAGGAGTACACGACTAGCGAACCCCATCATAGATGTTTTGCACATCCAAAACATATCGTAATGAACAATTTTATTACTTTTATTTACTTCTTTGGACAGTTTTGGCAATATTAAATCATTGTAATTCCTCTAGAAATTGTGCAGTGTGCAGAAATTATGAGAATTTTCTAAATATGCGTAAACTGTATACAAAGTCATGATTCTCTATGGGAATTAAAATATAATACCTAGATAAATAAATTATATAGACTATTCATAATCAATCAATCAACAATCAAAATATTGTTGCGATCATTGGGTAGATTTCACTTAAGAGATGTACAATTTACATTTTCCATATTTTCCAAGTGGAAAAAATAATGTGGTCACACATTTGATAAAACGTGTAAAGAGTAATTTGTACATGTAATTTATTGTGTTTAACATGTGCAATTATACTTATATAATGATTAAATCACATGTTATCATACGATTTAATAAATTGAAAATGCATTCCTTGTAATTAGGCTTCACGTGCATATACATGTATATATATATATATATATACATATATATATATATATATATATATATATATATATATATATATATATATATATATATATATATATATCTGTAAGTTTTAAATAAATCCAGTAGAGATAATCTGCATTGGCCCTTTATTTCCTTTTTGAGAATTTTGACACTGGTTGCTTGGCTTTTACGTAGCATGGTCCTACAATTAACCCCTCACGGAACAGTTTGTGCAGTATCGAGCTGTCCTCCCGTCTCGGACATGCTACCCGTCTAGTAAGTTCTTTATCTGCAAACACCCTAATAGCGCTTTTATCTTTTGGGGTTCCTTCTTTCCATTTACAGTAGTGAACTACATCAACTGGTATTTCATGGGGGCCCCAGTGATGCATTCCAACGGCATAGATATTTCTGAGGATTACGTTTTTCATGATACTGAAAAGGATAAAAAACAAATTTTGCAATTCTACCTATTTGGTTTCAAAGTTTAGTTTTTTACAAATTTTGCGGTGCAATTATTTTTGTCGTTTTTCTAAGGAAGTATACGGCCCTTCCCCACAAAATGTATGCCTCTCCCGCCCATCGCCTCAACTATCCCGATCTTAATCTCACCCCCCCCCCCCCCCCCCCCCACACACACACACACACACACACTTCCTCTCACCAAGTCCACCCCCTCATATAGAACACAAACAAAAGTTTTGGTGAGGAGATACCTTTTAATATTTTGACTTACATAATGTATTTGACCTGCACCCTCTCCCTACAAGTTACACTTGAATAGAATTATTTGTTGACAAAACATTTCACAAGAATTCACAAAAAAATTAACGAAAGAAATTTGAAAAATTTGGTTAAATAGTAAATAAGCAAATAAAAATAAGTGATAAGAGAAAAAAAAACATTATTCTCTCAACGATCTGAATGAATTATTGTTTTTCAAAATCATTGATATTGAATCGGACAGTGTCCGATTTAAAATCAAATTGACGATTTACTGTCCGACTTTATATCAAATTAACCATATGCATTTGAACTTGAAATATTTAGATGTAGGGTATTCATATCTGAACATTCAAAAACGAGATCCGATGCCCGGATGGTAGAAATGTCTTGGAATAGTCGCTGTATAAGACAATAATTTTTTATTTTGTATGAAAGTCTATAGAGCTGACATACGAATCGGTGGTAGACTGTGACGTCATTTATGCAAATGAGGGTAACATTGGGTAATAATTGGTAACAATTTTTTTTTTAATTTTCCAACCAAAAGAAGGGAGGGGGGTTTACAACTCCTGTAACTCCCTTCCCCTTTTAAATCTGCCGATGTGAAATATTATTGCAAATCTCTCGTTTTCGGCACCTTTGTTTTTGCCGTTTACTTTATCTTCTATCGCCTCTTCAACCACGCGTTTGGGAGTACAAGGTTAATACTGATATAAATAAATTAATTAATAATCATAGATGGCATGTGCTTTAAACGGACACTGTCCCTCGGCATATAATATGGGTTTTAAAAATGTGTACTGTATTTAACTCTCTATATAGGTCAGTTACATATTTATTAGAAAGCATACGAAAAAATTTTTTAAAAAATACACATAGTAATCGAGTTACGGCCGTCAATATATCGCTTTTATTTTCTCGTAATCCATGCCCTTTTAATGATATGCATGACGTGTCAATCACGTGACCGCACCAAACAATGATGGGGAGCGAGGTAAGAGCACGCTGTTTAGCGTTTTGACAACAGAGTCCGCTAAATGTTTCTTTCTTCCTCTTTTTCTTGGCCCTTGCATCGAAAACTCCTCGAAATACAAGGCGTCTTTTGTTTATATCAAACTGCGCATGTGCAAATGGGCGGATTTGAATTCCATAAAAGGACAGTTAAAACGGGAAAAATAATTCTAATAAATTCCTTTTAAATTACTGCATCTTTGTTGATTTTAAGTTTAAAATTTTGTATTTAACGGAAACTCTTTAACTCTAAGAAGCCTAGAAAAATAGCGTATTGCCTGAATTTATTATTCTAATGCCATAAAACGTGGTTGAGGGATAGTGTCCCTTTAAGAGAAAAAATATTGAAAAGTAAAGTAAATTCTGTTAAAATAGGAATGACTTAAAAGGTATATCCAAAGTAATATTCCCGAAGGGAGTGATATAATATAATATTAAAGAAACTCTTGTTTCAATTTTCGTCCCAATGATTTTTAACAGGAAACTAAAAAAAAAAAAAAATCCCAAATTGTCTATGTGACCTCCATTCTTCTTTTTGTAGCAATCAAGTAAGAAGGTAATTCTAACGCCCACTTTATCGTGTCATTTTGATCTGCCATCAACACACGGTTGCCAAAAGAAGTATCAAAAAGAGAAAATTTAATTAGGAATGCTTTTCTTACGGATCCTTTGTGGGTATCAGCACTATACTTTCACTTTATTAGTCAGTGACGTCATCGCGCCAGAGTTACCGCGTTTTTTACGTAATGGTTGTCATGACGTCATAGCAACTATTGTCTCCATTTGGGGTTAGGGGAAACACAGGGAAGGTAACGTTTTACTTGTTTGTTTTTAAATGGTATTTAGGATCACTATTCTTACATAAATAACAATGAAATGTTTATTTATCTCTATAAGATCATCTTTCAGACCTATTTTAATTCTTTCTTTTTTTGTCACTTATATCAAGTCATTGTTTTATTATTTCATTTTTCAGACTTTTTTTTCTTTTTTTCTTAACAATTTCGCCTCCTTATTGACCACTCTCCCAGCATGACCAGCCACTCCGCCTATGATGTTGACCTCGAGGACATTAACCCGACTCTAGATCTGGTCACCTTTCAGCCTGTCCGTGATGTCACGCTGGACACGCGCTTGGTCAAAGCCACTTACGATTTAGGCACAGACTTCCGGCCCCGTATCAATGATTGGGTTGGTCTATTCTGTGCCGGCTGGAGATCTGTGGACCAGTTTCTGTCGTACCGCTGGGCTCCCCTCTTACCTCGCTTCTTGAAGTCAGCACAACGCAGGAGAAGAACTGTCAAATTCCGCGCGTCAGATATATACGTAAGTAATCCACTGTGTAAATGCTCATCGTACAGCGGATAAATCACTCCACATCTATCACACTGCGGTCTCAGTTAGTGTTGTATTAAACCAAGAACCTAGTGGTTTTGAGTTCGAATCCACATGTGTTCTATATTTAAGATGAGACAAAACGAGATTCTGCGTTAAGGCAGAGAAAAATGAATGATGGGTCCATAACAGAGGTCTAAGTCTCTGCACAATGCATCAGGCAGGAATCCTCACTTTGTGAATCACATAATACTGATGTGGTAGAGTGTATTATATTGTATTTAAATAAATAAAAATTCCATTGAAAATATTATCATGTGTATTATTATCATTTCCTTTATTTCGTTTTACGCATTTTGCGCTTCGCATTGCGCACACTGTGGCACTGCATGTTAATTAAACTAACCAATTACAAAACGACCTTCTGTCATATGGTCAATTGTAGGTCCGTAATGGGGTTCGCCGCCTGTTATCATCCGTTAGGCGGCGCCTGTGTACTATGAGTTAGAAACGTCGATTTGAGTTGGCAACCTTATGACGTCACAGTAACGTACTTTACGTCGAAATGAAAAAAAATAATTATGATATATATACACATGATAATAATTTCAATGGAATTTTATTTATTAAAAATACAACAAAATACACTCTACCACATATACAGCCCCTACCATATAAACTTAACCTCCGTCCTTTACCTAGTAAACGTGGTTACAAATCGCAAATTTGAATCTGTTTTCTGGTTTTCTGTTTTCTGGCAGGATAGTAGGGAACATTTTAAAATGTTTGTGTGCATATGTGGCCGGGGGGGGGGGGGGGGGGGGGGGGGGGCAAACCTTGACGTTTGTTACCTATCATGACATGATAAAAAATTGGTCCAAAAAGTGGGGTATCCCCCTTCCCACTATTCCGGGACCTGGTTAGAAATGAAACCATTTTAGGGATTTAGGTGTAAAACTTAAATATACACAACTGCTGTCCTGTTTCTTCCTTTTTGAGAGTGATTCCCATATCATGCGGAGAGAAGTAATCATACTGGGGATTGATCAGGGATATGAAATAGCCGCTGAAAGCGGGAACAGAATAGGGACATACACTGACGATTTTTTTTTCAAGTATTGAGCAGGGACAGAGTGGGGACATATCGGCCATTTGTTCAAATATTGAGAGGGGACACAGTGGGGACATATCGGCCATTTGTTCAAGTATTGAGCGCCCATAGTGGGGACAGAGTGGGGATATATCGGCCGTTTGTTCAAGTATTGAGCAGAGACAGAGTGGGGATATATCGGCCGTTTGTTCAAGTATTGAGCAGGAACAGAGTGAGGACATATCGGCCATTTGTTCAGATATTGAGAGGGGACACAGTGGGGACATATCGGCCATTTGTTCAAGTATTGAGCGCCCAGAGTGGGGATATATCGGCCGTTTGTTCAAGTATTGAGCAGAAACAGAGTGGGGACATATCGGCCATTTTTTCAAGTATTGAGCAGAGACAGATTGGGGATATATCGGCCATTTGTTCAAGTATTGAACAGAGACAGAATGGGGATATATCGGCCATTTGTTCAAGTATTGAGCAGAGACAGAATGGGGATATATCGGCCATTTGTTCAAGTATTGAGCAGGGACAGAGTGGGGACATATCGGCCATTTGTTCAAATATTGAGAGGGGACAGAGTGGGGACATATCGGCCATTTGTTCAAGTATTGAGCGCCCATAGTGGGGACAGAGTGGGGATATATCGGCCGTTTGTTCAAGTATTGAGCAGAGACAGAGTGGGGATATATCGGCCGTTTGTTCAAGTATTGAGCAGGAACAGAGTGATGACATATCGGCCATTTGTTCAGATATTGAGAGGGGACACAGTGGGGACATATCGGCCATTTGTTCAAGTATTGAGCGCCCAGAGTGGGGATATATCGGCCGTTTGTTCAAGTATTGAGCAGAGACAGAGTGGGGACATATCGGCCATTTGTTCAAGTATTGAGCAGAGACAGAGTGGGGATATATCGGCCATTTGTTCAAGTATTGAACAGAGACAGAATGGGGATATATCGGTCATTTGTTCAAGTATTGAGCAGAGACAGAATGGGGATATATCGGCCATTTGTTCAAGTATTGAGCAGAGACAGAGTGGGGATCAATCGGCCATTTGTTCAAGTATTAATCAGAGACAGAGTGTGGATAAATCGGCCATTTGTTCAAGTATTGAGTAGAGACAGAGTGGGGATATATTGACCATTTGTTCAAGTATTGAGCAGAGACAGAGTGGGGATCAATCGGCCGTTTGATCAAGTATTGAGCAGAGACAGAGTGGGGATATATTGGCCATTTGTTCAAGTATTGAGCGCCCAGAGCGGGGACAGAGTGGGGATATATCGGCCGTTTGTTCAAGTATTGAGCAGGGACAGAGTGGGGATATATCGGCCATTTGTTCAAGTATTGAGCAGAGACAGAATGGGGATATATCGGCCATTTGTTCAAGTATTGAGCAGAGACAGATTGGGGATATATCGGCCATTTGTTCAAGTATTGAGCAGAGAAAGAATGGGGATATTTCGGCCATTTGTTCAAGTATTGAGCAGAGACAGAGTGGGGATAAATCGGCCATTTGTTCAAGTATTCAGTAGAGACAGAGTGGGGATATATTGACCATTTGTTCAAGTATTGAGCGCCCAGAGCGGGGACAGAGTGGGGATATATCGGCCGTTTGTTCAAGTATTGAGCAGGGACAGAGTGGGGATATATCGGCCATTTGTTCAAGTATTGAGCAGAGACAGAATGGGGATATATCGGCCATTTGTTCAAGTATTGAGCAGAGACAGATTGGGGATATATCGGCCATTTGTTCAAGTATTGAGCAGAGAAAGAATGGGGATATTTCGGCCATTTGTTCAAGTATTGAGCAGAGACAGAGTGGGGATAAATCGGCCATTTGTTCAAGTATTGAGTAGAGACAGAGTGGGGATATATCGGCCGTTTGTTCAAGTATTGAGCAGGAACAGAGTGAGGACATATCGGCCATTTGTTCAGATATTGAGAGGGGACACAGTGGGGACATATCGGCCATTTGTTCAAGTATTGAGCGCCCAGAGTGGGGATATATCGGCCGTTTGTTCAAGTATTGAGCAGAGACAGAGTGGGGACATATCGGCCATTTGTTCAAGTATTGAGCAGAGACAGAGTGGGGATATATCGGCCATTTGTTCAAGTATTGAACAGAGACAGAATGGGGATATATCGGCCATTTGTTCAAGTATTGAGCAGAGACAGAATGGGGATATATCGGCCATTTGTTCAAGTATTGAGCAGAGACAGAGTGGGGATCAATCGGCCATTTGTTCAAGTATTAATCAGAGACAGAGTGTGGATAAATCGGCCATTTGTTCAAGTATTGAGTAGAGACAGAGTGGGGATATATTGACCATTTGTTCAAGTATTGAGCAGAGACAGAGTGGGGATCAATCGGCCGTTTGATCAAGTATTGAGCAGAGACAGAGTGGGGATATATTGGCCATTTGTTCAAGTATTGAGCAGAGACAGAGTGGGGATATATCGGCCGTTTGTTCAAGTATTGAGCAGGGACAGAGTGGGGATATATCGGCCATTTGTTCAAGTATTGAGCAGAGACAGAATGGGGATATATCGGCCATTTGTTCAAGTATTGAGCAGAGACAGATTGGGGACATATCGGCCATTTGTTCAAGTATTGAGCAGAGAAAGAATGGGGATATTTCGGCCATTTGTTCAAGTATTGAGCAGAGACAGAGTGGGGATAAATCGGCCATTTGTTCAAGTATTGAGTAGAGACAGAGTGGGGATATATTGACCATTTGTTCAAGTATTGAGCAGAGACAGATTGGGATATATCGGCCGTTTGTTCAAGTATTGAGCAGAGACAGAGTGTGGATAAATCGGCCATTTGTTCAAGTATTGAGCAGAGACAGATTGGGGATATATCGGCCATTTGTTCAAGTATTGAGCAGAGACAGAGTGGGGATATATCGGCCATTTGTTCAAGTATTGAGCAGAGACAGATTGGGGATAAATCGGCCATTTGTTCAAGTATTGAGTAGAGACAGAGTGGGGATATATTGACCATTTGTTCAAGTATTGAGCAGAGACAGAGTGGGGATCAATCGGCCATTTGTTCAAGTATTGAGCAGAGACAGATTGGGATATATCGGCCGTTTGTTCAAGTATTGAGCAGAGACAGATTGGGGATATATCGGCCATTTGTTCAAGTATTGAGCAGAGACAGAGTGGGGATATATCGGCCATTTGTTCAAGTATTGAGCAGAGACAGAATGGGGATATATCGGCCATTTGTTCAAGTATTGAGCAGAGACAGATTGGGGATATATCGGCCATTTGTTCAAGTATTGAACAGAGACAGAGTGGGGATATATCGGCCATTTGTTCAAGCATTGAGCTGAGATGAACATACTTCGCTGTCAGAACGTATATTTGCACACGATCATGCCTGATCAAATGAAACAAAATTCAAAATGTTATATTTATATGGAATATAAGATATAATAAGTATAAATTCATTATATTTATATGGAATAAGATATAATAAGTATAGATTAATTATATTTATATGGAATATAAGATATAATAAGTATAGATTAATTATATTTATATGGAATATAAGATATAATAAGTATAGATTAATTATATTTATATGGAATATAAGATATAATAAGTATAGATTAATTATATTTATATGGAATATAAGATATAATAAGTATAAATTAATTATATTTATATGGAATATAAGATATAATAAGTATAAATTAATTATATTTATATTGAATATAAGATATAATAAGTATAAATTAATTATATTTATATGGAATATAAGATATAATAAGTATAAATTAATTATATTTATATGGAATATAAGATATAATAAGTATAAATTAATTATATTTATATGGAATATAAGATATAATAAGTATAAATTAATTATATATAATTAATTATAATTATATAGTCGTCAAAAGGGAAGTAAAATATACTAAAAGAAATAATACAAACACTCTTTGTCGCAAATTTTCGGCCTCTTTGCCTTTATCAAGCAATAGTTAGAATAGTACAGTAGATCTACGTAACATCTATCTTTAGATGTCTAATATAAACAAGCTAACTATTGCTTGATAAAGGCTAGGAGGCCGAAAATTTGCGGCAAATTGTATTTGTGTTATTTCTTTTAGTATATGGAATAGGTCAGCTTTCTGGTGTGAACGTAGCTATAACTGAAAACGTTGTTATTTGTAGAATGTACAAGACGTCGACTCGCTATTCCAGTTCCTTTACGTCACTAGCGAGGGTCACGTGGTTGGCGTGAGCGCCTCGTTTAGGATCAGGACACTCCCCGGATATGACGAGGATCTCTGCTTCAGTGCGCTGGAGGATTCATTCCCTGGTACGATGTCATTTACGCTGATAGGAGATGAACTGAACCGTAAGCGGAGTAAGTATCAAACAGCTGGTCAAAAATATGAAAAAAAATAATAAAGAGGGGGGGGGTGTTGATAAAAACGTTCTGTCAGTGATCTGCTCCTTGTACATATCGCCTAGAGAAAAGTGCAATCAAAAGGAAATACATGTAAACAGCACTATTATTGATATTTAGAAATCGTTACCTTACAGATATGTACGGTGTATGTCATTAAGGCGGGGATGCACTGCATCGAAAAGGTTTGAATAATCCAAAACTGATACCTGAAGCAAATCTCATCCCATAGACTTGCTCAAGTCTTTATGTTAAGAGTGTATTTATTCATAATGTCCCTCATACGAAATTCTGCTTGTTGTCATACTCTAGAACATTTATGTTTCACATTTACGTATTATAGGGAGCATAGAATGGAGGATAATTATTAATGAAAACATAACATAGAGACCTGAACAAATCTACTCATCACTTTAGAGAACCCATGTACAACGTCCTCTATTTAGTCTATAATATAAAGGAACTTCCAATAGTGAACATTGGAAACTCAACAATTATCCCATCACTTCTCCCACTACTCTTATTACATCCTGGATACATTTAAGATGATGTTGCTAATAAGAATTCGACCGATTCACAACCGACCAGGTACATTTTTAATTTCTGAAATAATAGTCTTTAAAATTGTTCATTTTATCTCATAGATAATCCCTAAATTCAACGCATTAATGGTTTTCATTTTCTCTGTATTTTCATTATTATCTTTAAAAGAAGCCCTTGTGTTTGAATGCCGGAATACACATCTGAAAGTGAAACATTTCACCTTGATATGTTTGGTTCACAAGAGCATAGAATGCTGATCATAAGCTAGAGTGGTATACCACTATACCCCCTACTGAGTGGTATACCACTATACCCCCTACTGTTTGGTATACCACTATACCCCCTACTGAGTGGTATACCACTATACCCCCTACTGAGTGGTATACCACTATACCCCCTACTGTTTGGTATACCACTATACCCCCTACTGAGTGGTATACCACTATACCCCCTACTGAGTGGTATACCACTATACCCCCTACTGTTTGGTATACCACTATACCCCCTACTGAGTGGCATACCACTATACCCCCTACTGAGTGGCATACCACTATACCCCCTACTGAGTGGTATACCACTATACCCCCTACTGAGTGGTATACCACTATACCCCCTACTGAGTGGTATACCACTATACCCCCTACTGAGTGGTATACCACTATACCCACTACTGTTTTCCTATCAAACATTTATATCACTTTTATGATTAATCTCTTCTTTTTAAATTATTTTGTTTTACTTTACACTTCAGGTGTAAAAAAACGAACAAAAAAAAAAAAACCCCAAACAAACAAGAACAAGAAGATAGGGAGTTGCGCCGCTTGCCGTGGTAACGACAAACCATACCACCCACCCCTCCTTAAAAATAATTATATAAATAAATAAATAAATAATAATTATAATAATAATAATAATAATAATAATAATAATAATAATAGAAATAATGATAATCCTCTAAGCTTCTATCGCATCTCCTGCGAATTTTTTATTTTCTGATTACAGATGGGCTTTTCAGTCTTTGGTATTTTAAAATTGAAAGATATCAAAATGCGTGACAGAATATATTCATGTTTATGGGTAGTTTTATCTGAAGTTACAGCCTCTGGAATATCTATTATCAGAATTCGTGTTTAGAGATAGCCTTGTTATAATAATAATAATAATAATAATAATAATAATAATAATAATAATAATAATAATAATAATAATAATAATAATAATAATTATAATAATTACTATTATTATTGTTATTATTATTATTATTATTATTATTATTATTATTATTATTATTATTATTACTATTGTCTTTTGCTAACTTTAAAGTTCTGCTAATTTTTAAGCATCATACATAAACAAGTTTTAATTTCTTAATATAATTTCTTTGTGACAGCATCTGAGATGGAGTGGATACAACTGATATTTTATTATCAGAATCATTGGGTATTTTATGCTCACTTTCAGGTCTAGAAGATACGTTTGAATTCGTTTGTGATGACAGCGGTATGGCACCCAAGAAGAAGCGCAGTGGGAAGGAACGAATAGTCATTGTATCACGTGATCACGACAGCTTGGTCAACATCCCCTCAGGCGAGCTGCCAATCACAAAGAGTGAGAGATTACAGGTAACACCCACCCCTACCCACACACCAATGCCATAAACAGACAGGTAACACCCACCCCCACCACACACTAATGCCATAAACAGACAGGTAACACACTAACGCCATAAACAGACAGGTAACACCCACCCCTTACCCACACACTAATGCCATAAACAGACAGGTAACACCCACCCCCTACCCACACACTAATGCCATAAACAGACAGGTAACACCCACCCCCTACCCACACACTAATGCCATAAACAGACAGGTAACACCCACCCCTACCACACACTAATGCCATAAACAGACGTTAACACCCACCCCCACCACACACTAATGTCATAAACAGACAGGTAACACCCACCCCTACCACACACTAATGCCATAAACAGACAGGTAACACCCACCCCTACCACACACTAATGCCATAAACGGACATGTAATATACACCCCCTACCCACACACCAATTTCACAAATAGGTAACACCCACCCCCTCCCCACAAACCAATGTCACAAATAGGTAACATCCACCCCCTCCCCACACATTAATGTCACAGACAGGTAACACCCACCCCCTCCCCACAAACCAATGTCACAAATAGGTAACATCCAACCCCTCCCCACACATCAATGTCACAGACAGGTAACACCCACCTCCTCCCCACACACCAATATCACAGATAGACAGGTAACACCCACCTCCTCCCCACACACCAATGTCACAGATAGACAGGTAACACCCACCCCCTCCCCACACGCCAATGTCACAGATAGACAGGTAACACCCACCCCCTCCCCACACACCAATGTCACAGATAGACAGGTAACACCCACCACCTCCCCACACACCAATGTCACAGATAGACAGGTAACGCCCGACCCCTCCCCGCACTGATGTCAAAGATAGACAGGTAACGCCCGACCCCTCCCCACACCAATGTCACAGATAGACAGGTAACGCCCACCCCTCCCCACACGGCAATGTCACAGATAGACAGGTAACACCCGACCCCTCCCCACACACCAATGTTACAGATAGACAGGTAACGCCCGACCCCACCCCACACACCAATGTCACAGATAGACAGGTAACGCCCGACCCCTCCCCACACCAATGTCAAAGATAGACAGGTAACGCCCGACCCCTCCCCACAGACCAATGTCACAGATAGACAGGTAACGCCCACCCCTCCCCACACGGCAATGTCACAGATAGACAGGTAACACCCGACGCCTCCCCACACCAATGTTAATGATAGACAGGTAACGCCCGACCCCTCCCCTCACCAATGTCACAGATAGACAGGTAACGCCCGACCCCTCCCCACACCAATGTCACAGATAGACAGGTAACACCCACCCCCTCCCCACACGCCAATGTCACAGATAGACAAGTAACACCCACCCCCTCCCCACACACCAATGTCACAGATAGACAGGTAACTTCCACCCCTCCCCACACACCAATGTTACAGATAGACAGGTAACGCCCGACCCCTCCCCACACACCAATGTCCCAGATAGACAGGTAACGCCCGACCCCTCCCCACACCAATGGCACTGATAGACAGGTAACGCCCGACCCCTCCCCACGACAATGTCACAGATAGACAGGTAACACCCACCCCCTCCCCACACACCAATGTCACAGATAGACAGGTAACTTCCACCCCTCCCCACACACCAATGTTACAGATAGACAGGTAACGCCCGACCCCTCCCCACGACAATGTCACAGATAGACAGGTAACACCCACCCCCTCCCCACACACCAATGTCACAGATAGACAGGTAACTTCCACCCCTCCCCACACACCAATGTTACAGATAGACAGGTAACGCCCGACCCCTCCCCACACCAATGTCACAGATAGACAGGTAACGCCCGACCCCTCCCCACGCCAATGTCACAGATAGACAGGTAACACCCACCCCCTCCCCACACGCCAATGTCACAGATAGACAGGTAACACCCGACCCCTCCCCACACCAATGTTACAGAGAGACAGGTAACGCCCGACCCCTCCATACACACCAATGTCACAGATAGACAGGTGACACCTAGCCCCTCCCCACATACCAATGTCAAATATAGACAGTTAACGCCTAACCCTTCCCCACACACCAATATCACAAAGAGACTGGGGTCCTGTCGTCACACACTGGATCTCCTATATGGCGACTGAGGAATAAATAAACCAAGACGTGTTTTGTTTCTTTTTAAAGTCAGACGAATACTTTTTCATTTACCTGGTGACGGTATCACTTGATGCAAGACACAGACAGATGGACATGGTTTCCATATCATCTGATCTATGACACAGACAGATGTACATGACAATCATATCACCTGATCTATGACACAGACAAATGGACATGACAATCATATCACCTGATCTATGACACAGGCAGATGGACATGGCAATTATATCACCTGATGTGTGTCACAGACAAATGGATATGGTGATCATATTACCTGATGTATGGCACAGATACATGTGCTCGACTCATGACCTGAAGGTCAGAGATTCGATTCCCGCCATCGGCACACTGATGTATTGTCTTTAGAATGAGACGGTTAAAACCGAGGCCCCGTGTCATGGTAGGTGTAGCACGTACAAACTCTCACTGCTTCGGGAGGGTCCATTGTACAGGTATAAATTTCTATGCGGTGTAACATACATACACGTGAGATCATCGTGGAGTGACGAAAAACAATAATGAATCAATCAATTAATCAATCAATCAATCAACACTAAATCCACACCTCTGATTAACTATGTATGCGTTTTGTAAGACTTGCCGTTCTTGCTTCATTCCATACGCTGTCCTGTTCTTACACTTCTCCAAACCAAGAACATTGATAAACATTGGAAGACATAAACCTTTTACTGGATTTTAAAGTCATATCTTACTTACTCGGTTTTAGGATTGATTTTCTTCAAAACTGAACCAGTTTCTCCTTATGGTCTGTCATAGAGATTCATAGTGACGTCTGATGCGGTTATCAAATGAACATTTTTTTCAACTTCCTTGATTGACTGATTCAAACATTTTTAATCGCCATGTATAGGCTAAAACAAAGATTTTCTTTTATGGCGGACATTTTCTCTTCATATTTGAAGCAAATATATTGGATACATAATGCCTTGAATGAAGCAAAGAAATTAAACCTTTCTAATGAAAATACAAAGAAAATCTGTATTTGCAAAATTCCTGGCAACCCTAGAGATTTATTCATGACTAAATTAGAGTTATCTTTCTTGTCATCCACTACATTGGGTAAGAGGAACTCTTTAGTACAGAGATATAAAAGTTTTGCGAACCGGGTATGTCCTTAAAAAGATAAATATCGGTGCGCGCTTTCATTTGTATTGATTTTCACGATACTCTTTGTCTGGCTCATTTTGAGCAATTAATTTTATTTTACTTTATTTCATTATTATGATTATTATTATTTATATTTTAATTTTTATCTTTTATTTACCTATTTATTTATTTTTTTCTTAAACTTGTGTATTAAATCTGATGATGATGATGATGATGATGACGATGATTTTAAGGTACCTCCTTACAAGGTTTAAAAGCAGGTTTACATACCATTTTTATTATATAATCCAACACTTTATCATATGGTGGATAAGAAAAGTCAAAAACAAAAGTGGGTTGCCGGACATTTTTCTTTGTCATCGGATCTTGACATATGTATCATAAAAATCTATTTTTACATAAATTTCAACAATTTAAGTAATTAGGTATTATGGTCATTTCTCCTTATCGGTATATTATTCAATAGAATGAGCAACTTAATATGGTAAATGTAACCAGCATTCAGCTTTGAAATCATGAGCAACAAATTCCACGTAAAAGGAAGACAACAACATGAATGTGGGTCTCCGAGATCATTTTCCGTCCTGAATAAAACCTATTTCCGGTATGATTTGGCCGATAAAGATTCCAAAAGCTTTTAACCCTTTGTTCACATCATAACAAATTTGTTCATGTAAAACAAATATAGTACCCTTGCAGGACTTTTTGAAAAATATTGGAGAATAAAGTATCCCTACCCCTTATTTTTATGAGAATTTTTTCAAAATATGGTATAGTTCTGGATAAATTATAATTGATTATTTTAAATCCAATATAGTAAATAAAAAGATAAAACTGATCATAAAAAGCTACTAAACAAGGTTATTTATTACTGAAATGTTGACATAAATTAATGTAATGATCTGTATTTATTGTATGTACATTAATATTAAATTATCGTATGTTATTATGTATACCGATTAGTTATGGTAGAATGGAATTTTCAGAATTTGCGAGAGCGATATCGTTGACAATAAAATAGTGGTTTCTGCTTTTATTTAAAGCACTGATTTCATTTTTCCTAGTTTTTTTATAAACCCAACCTTTATTATTTCTATCTGGAACTGGCGATCTAGAGACGGCTGAAAAGACCGACAACGGTATGATTCGGCTGTGACGTCACAGCTGTAGGGAGTTACTTTAACTTGTGACGTCACAAATATAGGGAGTTACGTTAACTTGTGACCTCACATCTGTAGGAAGTTACGTTAACTTGTGACGTCACAGCTGTAGGGAGTTGCGTTAACTTGTGACGTCATAGCTGTAGGGAGTTGCGTTAACTTGTGATGTCACAGCTGTTAGGGAGTTACGTTAACTTGTGACGTCACATCTGTAGGGAGTTACGTTAACTTGTGACGTCACAGCTGTAGGGAGTTGCGTTAACTTGTGACGTCACAGCTGTAGGGAGTTGCGTTAAGATGCTTGTTTACTTGATATAATTATAGAAATAATGAATGTAATGAATTTTGTTTTCTTATCGCCATGTGTTTCTCTTATTATCTTATCGCCATGTTATTATATTATCGCCATGTTATTATCGCCGTGTTATTATCGCCATGTTATTATCGCCATGTTATTATCTTATTGCCATGTTATTATCTTATCACCATGTTATTATCGCCATGTTATTATCTTATCACCATGTTATTATCGCCATGTTATTATATTATCGCCATGTTATTATCGCCATGTTATTATCTTATCGCCATGTTATTATCGCCATGTTATTATCTTATCACCATGTTATTATCTTATCACCATGTTATTATCGCCATGTTATTATCTTATCGCCATGTTATTATCGCCATGTTATTATCTTATCACCATGTTATTATCTTATCACCATGTTATTATCGCCATGTTATTATCGTCATGTTATTATCTTATCACCATGTTATTATCTTATCACCATGTTATTATCTTATCACCATGTTATTATCGCCATGTTATTATCGTCATGTTATTATCTTATCACCATGTTATTATCTTATCACCATGTTATTATCGCCATGTTATTATCGTCATGTTATTATCTTATCACCATGTTATTATCGCCATGTTATTATCTTATCACCATGTTATTATCGCCATGTTATTATCGTCATGTTATTATCTTATCACCATGTTATTATCTTATCACCATTTTATTATCTTATCACCATGTTATTATCGCCATGTTATTATCGCCATGTTATTATCTTATCGCCATGTTATTATCGCCATGTTATTATATTATCGCCATGTTATTATCGCCATGTTATTATATTATCGCCATGTTGTTATTGCCATGTTATTATCGCCATGTTATTATCTTATCGCCATGTTATTATCGCCATGTTATTATCTTATACAGGTTGTTAACCTTTACCCGCCAGCCAAACAGTATGTTCAGAATCGAGAACGCTCTGTCGTCCCGTATGTTCCCAACATGAAACCGATATATGACGTCACTTCCGCCGGTCGAACAGACGACATTCTTCAGAACAAGGTATGTCGTACGAGTCACGTATAATTGTGTGAACACTGTCAGACTTTAGACTTTAAGTCTTTAAAATTATAAAATTGATTCTCGCTGGAATCTTGGTGAAGTGTAATCCTCTGGGAATCGTGGTGAAGTGTAATCCTCTAGGAACCGTGGTGAAGTGCATTCCTCTAGGAATCGTGGTGAAGTGCATTCCTCTAGGAATCGTGGTGAAGTTTAATCCTCTAGGAATCGTGGTGAAGGTAATCCTCTAGGAATCGTGGTGAAGTGTATTCCTCTAGGACTTGCGGAGAAGTGAAGTTTGACAAAACTATGCATTTAGGCAATAATCTTTGATATAACATACATAGATATAACATACATAGATTATCTGTTGTATGTATTGTCGTCTGTTCTCTATTGTCTGGTATCTGTTGTCTATTGTCTGTTGTCTATTGTCAGGTGTCTGTTGTCTGTCATCTGTCGTCTGTTGTCTATTGTCTGGTGTCTGTTGTCTATTGTCTATTGTCTGTTGTCTTTTGTCTGTTGTTTGTCGTCTGTTGTCTGTTGTCCGTTGTCTCTTGTCTGTCGTCTGTTGTCTATTGTCTGTTGTCTGTCGTCTATTATATGTTGTCTGTTGTCTGTCTTCTATTGTCTGTCGTCTGCTGTCTATTGTCTGTCGTCTGTTGTTTATTGTCTGTTGTCTATTGTTTGTTGTCTGTCGTCTATTGTCTATTGTCGGTTGTATGTTGTCTGTTGTCTATTGTCTGTTGTCTATTGTCTGTTGTCTGTCGTCTGTTGTCTGTCGTCTGTTGACTATTGTCTGTTGTATGTTGTGATTTACATGTACTTCTAAACTCCATCATTGCGCGTTTGTTTTAACCTTCATCCAACATCACACAATTAGATTCTTTCCTTATCATTTAATTTCTTTCAAACATGTAATATATTCTCAGCAATACACCAATCCACTTTCACTTTTGGCCAGTCGGACATTTGATTATGATGTCATAAGCATAACTGTCTGTCAAAATGCAAAAAAAAAAATCGCTTTCTCTGCTGAAAAGTGGATCGATGTAATGGAATGTTACATATATCTACACTATTTCTCAATATTTCCAAAGCCGCTGTGGATGAAATATACTTCTGGTTTTAAAACCAATCATAATACGTTTTAAGTGTGATAAACCAAGTTATTACATATTTTGAAAATTTTATCAATAGTTTATATAGAAAGTTTCCGGGCTGATATAGAGCCATAAATGCCCGCAAACTTCCTATCAGCCCGGGGACTATTTCCACTTACGTAACATCATACTTATATTTGACGTCATACCGTAGGCAAACAAACATGATGGACAGTGGTATTAACAAAAATACCTCGATTTATAGAATTAAATGTAGATGGACGATAAAAAAATAAAATAAAAAGGTTATTGACTGAAAACGACAAAATATGACCACCCTCGGTCTTTGAGCCGTAAAGCGGCCCGACGTTCACGTCAGTTTGTCAGGTATATATACTAACTTGTTAGATGTTGATATCAGTTTGTCAGGTATATATACTGACTTGTTAGATAATGATGTCAGTTTGTCAGGTATATATATTGACTTGTTAGACGTTGATGTCAGTTTGTCAGGTATATATACTGACTTGTTAGATAATGATGTCAGTTTGTCAGGTATATATACTGACTTGTTAGATATTGATGTCAGTTTGTCAGGTATATATACTGACTTGTTAGATATTGATGTCAGTTTGTCAGGTATATATACTGATTTGTTAGATATTGATGTCAGTTTGTCAGGTATATATACTGATTTGTTAGATAATGATGTCAGTTTGTCAGGTATATATACTGACTTGTTAGATATTGATGTCAGTTTGTCAGGTATATATACTGACTTGTTAGATATTGATGTCAGTTTGTCAGGTATATATACTTACTTGTTAAATGTTGATGTCAGTTTGTCAGGTATATATGCTGACTTGTTAGATACTGATGTCAGTTTGTCAGGTATATATACTGACTTGTTAGATATTGATGTCAGTTTGTCAGGTATATATACTGACTTGTTAGACGTTGATGTCAGTTTGTCAGGTATATATACTGACTTGTTAGATACTGATGTCAGTTTGTCAGGTATATATACTGACTTGTTAGATATTGATGTCAGTTTGTCAGGTATATATACTGACTTGTTAGATACTGATGTCAGTTTGTCAGGTATATATACTGACTTGTTCGACGTTGATGTCAGTTTGTCAGTTATATATACTGACTTGTTAGATATTGATGTCAGTTTGTCAGATATATATACTGACTTGTTAGATACTGATGTCAGTTTGTCCGGTATATATACTGACTTGTTAGATATTGATGTCAGTTTGTCAGGTATATATACTGACTTGTTAGATATTGATGTCAGTTTGTCAGGTATATATACTTACTTGTTAGATACTGATGTCAGTTTGTCAGGTATATATACTGACTTGTTAGACGTTGATGTCAGTTTGTCAGGTATATATACTGACTTGTTAGATATTGATGTCAGTTTGTCAGGTATATATACTGACTTGTTAGACGTTGATGTCAGTTTGTCAGGTATATATACTGACTTGTTAGATACTGATGTCAGTTTGTCAGGTATATATACTGACTTGTTAGATATTGATGTCAGTTTGTCAGGTATATATACTGACTTGTTAGACGTTGATGTCAGTTTGTCAGGTATATATACTGACTTGTTAGATAATGATATCAGTTTGTCAGGTATATATACTGACTTGTTAGACGTTGATGTCAGTTTGTCAGGTATATATACTGACTTGTTAGATACTGATGTCAGTTTGTCAGGTATATATACTGACTTGTTAGACGTTGTAGTCAGTTTGTCAGGTATATATACTGACTTGTTAGATACTGATGTCAGTTTGTCAGGTATATATACTGACTTGTTCGACGTTGATGTCAGTTTGTTAGTTATATATACTGACTTGTTAGATATTGATGTCAGTTTGCCAGATATATATACTGACTTGTTAGATACTGATGTCAGTTTGTCAGGTATATATACTGACTTGTTAGATACTGACGCCAGTTTGTCAAGTATATATACTGACTTGTTAGACGTTGATGTCAGTTTGTCAGGTATATATACTGACTTGTTAGACATTGATGTCAGTTTGTCAGGTATATATACTGACTTGTTAGATAATGATGTCAGTTTGTCAGGTATATATACTGACTCGTTAGATACTGATGTCAGTTTGTCAGGTATATATACTGACTTGTTAGATATTCTCGTCAGTTTGTCAGGTATATATATACTGACTTGTTAGACGCTGTTGTCAGTTTGTCAGGTATATATACTGACTTGTTAGATACTGATGTCAGTTTGTCAGGTATATATAGTGACTTGTCAAAAGTTGATGTCAGTTTGTCAGGTATATATACTGACTTGTTAGATACTGATGTCAGTTTGTCAGGTATATATACTGACTTGTTAGACGTTGATGTCAGTTTGTCAGGTATATATACTGACTTGTTAGATACTGATGTCAGTTTGTCAGGTATATATACTGACTTGTTAGACGTTGATGTCAGTTTGTCAGGTATATATACTGACTTGTTAGATATTGATGTCAGTTTGTCAGGTATATATACTGACTTGTCAGACGTTGATGTCAGTTTGTCAGGTATATATACTGACTTGTTAGACGTTGATGTCAGTTTGTCAGGTATATATACTGACTTGTTAGATATTGATGTCAGTTTGTCAGGTATATATACTAACTTGTTAGATACTGATGTCAGTTTGTCAGGTATATATACTGACTTGTTAGATATTGATGTCAGTTTGCCAGGTATATATACTGACTGTTAGATACTGATGTCAGTTTGTCAGGTATATATACTGACTTGTTAGACGTTGATGTCAGTTTGTCAGGTATATATACTGACTTGTTAGACGTTGATGTCAGTTTGTCAGGTATATATACTGACTTGTTAGACGTTGATGTCAGTTTGTCAGGTATATATACTGACTTGTTAAATATTGATGTCAGTTTGTCAGGTATATATACTGACTTGTTAGACGTTTATGTCAGTTTGTCAGGTATATATACTGACTTGTTAGATACTGATAAACTGACATCAACATCTAACAAGTCAGCATATATACCTGACAAACTGACATCAGTATCTAACAAGTCAGTATATATACCTGACAAACTGACATCAACGTCTAACAAGTCAGTATATATACCTGACAAACTGACATCAACGTCTGACAAGTCGGTATATATACCTGACAAACTGACATGAGTATCTAACAAGTCAGTATATATACCTGACAAACTGACATCATTTTCTAACAAGTCAGTATATATACCTGACAAACTGACATCATTATCTAACAAGTCAGTATATATACCGGACAAACTGACATCAACATCTAACAAGTCAGTATATATACCTGACAAACTGACATCAATATCTAACAAGTCAGTATATATACCTGACAAACTGACATCAACGTCGGGCCGCTCTACCGCTCAAAGACCGAAGGTGGTCATATTTTGTCGTTTTCAGTCAATAACCTTTTTATTTTATTTTTTTATTGTCCATCTACATTTAATTCTATAAATCGAAGTATTTTTGTTAATAGCACTGATATCATTTTCTTTACAAAGTCAGCCTATATACATGACAAACTGACATCAACATCTAATAAATCAGTATATATACCTGACAAACTTATATCAACATCTAATAAGTCAGTATATATACCTGACAAACTGATATCAACGTCTAACAAGCTGACTTTGTAAGGATAATGATATCGGTATGTGATGTTTGACTTCTCTTGCACCATACAGTATGTGTTGATTCCTATATTACAGGATACCGCTGAACCGATGTCAAAGATAAATTTCCTTTGTTTGCCGTTTGAGCCCAGATTACCCATAATGCCAGGTCCGGAAAGCCTCATACTCTCCATGAAGGACAACTCAAAAAATTGTCGCACATGCTCTGCCGGTAAAAACTTACTGTTGGATTACGTTCGGCGGGATGAGAAATCCAAACAAATCATTTTTAAGATGGAGTCAGAAATAAAAGAACTAAAAGACACTATAAAGGTAAGAGTATGTGTCTAGCGTGCTCTTGATGTTTCTAGTGTGCTTGTAACGTGTCAAGCGTGCACTTAATATGCTCTTGGTGTGTCTGTTGTGCCGTTTATGTGCTTTTAATGTGTTTATCGTGCTCTTGATTTGTCTAGCGTGCTCTTGATGCATCTAGCGTGCTCTTGATGTGTCTAGTGTGCTCTTGATATGCCTAACGTACTCTTGATGTGTCTAGCGTGCTCTTGATATGCCTATCGTGCTCTTGATTCGTCTAGCGTGCTCTTAATGTGTCCAGCGTGCTCTTGATGTGTCTACCATGCTCTTGATGTGTCTAGTGTACTTGTACTCCTGATGTGTCTAGAGTGTTATTGATGTGTCTAGCGAATTATTGATGTGTCTAACGTGCTCTTGATGTGTCTAGCGTGCTCTTGATGTGTCTAAAGTGCTCTTGATGTGTCTAAAGTGCTCTTAATATGCCTATCGCGCTCTTGATTTGTCTAGCGTGCTCTTAATGTGTCCAGCGTGCTCTTGATGTGTCTAGCATTCTCTTGATGTGTCTAGTGTACTCTTGATGTGTCTAGCGTGCTCTTGATGTGTCTAGCGTGCTCTTGATATGTTCAGCGTGCTGTTGATGTGTCTAGCTTGCTTTTGATGTGTCTAGCATGCTCTTGAAGTGTCCAGTGTGCCCTTGATGTGTCTAGCGTGCTCTTGATGTGTCTAGCGTGCTCTTGATATGCCTATGGTGCTCTTGATGTGTCTCCCGTGCTCTTAATGTGTCTAGTGTGCTTTTAATGTGTCTAGCGTACTCTTGATGTGTCTAGCGTGCTTTTGATGTGACTAGCGTTCTCTTGATATGTTTAGCGCGCTCTTAATGTTTCTAGCTCTTGCTGTGTCTAACGTTCTCTTGATGTGTCTAGCTTGCTTTTGATGTGTCTAGCATGCTCTTGAAGTGTCCAGTGTGTCCTTGATGTGTCTAGCGTGCTCTTGTCTAGTGTGCTCTTGATGTGTCTAGTGTGCTCTTGATGTGTCTAGCGTGCTCTTGATGTGTCTAGCATGCTCCTGATATATCTAGCATGCTCCTGATATGCCTGTCGTGCTCTCGATGTGTCTAGCGTGCTCTTAATGTGTCTAGCGTGCTCTTGATATGTCTAGCGTGCTCTTGATGTGTCTAGTGTGCTCTTAATGTGTCTAGCGTGCTCTTGATGTGTCTAGCGTGCTCTTGATATGTTCAGCGTGCTCTTGATGTGTCTAGCGTGCTTTTGATGTGTCTAGCGTGCTCTTGATGTGTCTAGCGTGCTCTTAATGTCTCTAGCGTGCTTTTGATGTGTCTAGCGTGCTATTGATGTGTCTAGCGTACTCTTGATGTGTCTAGCGTGCTCTTGATGTGTCTCGCGTGCTCTTAGTGTGTCTAACGTTCTCTTGATGTGTCTAGCGTGCTCTTGATGTGTCTAGCATGCTCCTGATATGCCTGTCGTGCTCTTAATGTGTCTAGCGTGCTCTTAATGTGTCTAGCGTGCTCTTGATATGTCTAGCGTGCTCTTGATGTGTCTAGTGTGCTCTTAATGTGTCAAGCGTGCTCTTGATGTGTCTAGCGTGCTCTTGATATGTTCAGCGTGCTCTTGATGTGTCTAGCGTGCTTTTGATGTGTCTAGCGTGCTCTTGATGTGTCTAGTGTGCTCTTGATGTGTCTAGGGTGCTCTTGATATGTCTAGCGTGCTGTTGATATGTCTAGCGTACTCTTGATGTGTCTAACGTTCTCTTGATGTTTCTAGTGTGCTATTGATGTGTCTAGCGTGCTCTTGGTGTGTCTAGCGTGCTCTTGATATGTTCAGCGCGCTCTTGATGTTTCTAACGTACTCTTAATGTGTCTGTCGTGCTTTTCATATGTCTAGCGTGCTCTTGATGTGTCCAGCGTGCGCTTGATATGTCTGCCGTGTTCTTCACTTACTCTTGATGTATCTTGTGAGATCTTGGTGTTTTATGTTTACTTTTGATGCTTATGTGTTTTTATGAGTACATGCTCTTGATATGTCTTATATTGTATTGATGTGTCAGATGTGCCTTTGGTGTGTCATGTGTGCCCTTGCTGTGAAATAAACGCACCATTGCTGCCTCTTATCTGCACTCATGACACTCAAAGTGGAGTTTGAAGCAATAAACATGCCGATTCTAGACGGCAATATTACCCAGTGAAAATTGTTAGTTTGCCCCAAAACATTTCATAAAACACTTGATGTGTGTTTACATTATCATATGTATTGTTTATTATATCTATCATAAATATATTTGCTTAGAAACCTAGAAACTATAATCAATGTATAAGCTTTTACTATTTATAACCCCCGCAAACGAAGTTTGTGGGTATATAGGAATCACCATGTCCGTCTCTCCGACCTACTGTCCGTCTGTCTGTCCGTCTGTCCGTCAGTCCCGATTCGTGTCCGGGTTATATCTTTTTATTGGGTGGATGGATTTAGATAGTATTTCGCAAGATTGTTACCCAAGGGTGTGTCATGACTTGCCAAGGTCAAACATCAAGGTCACTGTGGACCTGGTTGTTAAAATCGTGTCCCGGCCATATCTTTTTATTGGGTGGATAGATTATTATAATAATTCATAGGATTGTTGCCCATGACCAAAGAGTGGGGTGTGTCATGACCTTGACCCAAGGTAATAGGTCAAAGGTCAAGGTCATAATTGACACAATAAGTAAAACTTTGTCCGGGCTATAACTTCTCACCCTGTGCACAGATTTCAAAAATGTTTCAATAGAATTGTTGCTAAAGATTCAAGGGTGTGTCATGACCTTGAACCAAGGTCAAAGTCACAATAGACACAATTGGTACAACCTTGTCCGGGCCATAACTTCTTCCCCTGTGAACGGATTTTAATTACATTTCACAGAATTGTTTCTTAGGATCCAAGGGTGTGTCATAATCTTGAACCAAGGTCAAAGGTCTAGGTCACAATACACACAATTGGTATAACCTTGTTTACACAATTGTTGTCCATGACCTAAGGGTTTGTCTTGACCTTGAACCAGTCATATCTACAAGGCCAATGTCACAGTGCACACATAGCCAGAATTCTTGTCTGATACCGATACTTGCTGGAATATTATTTTACACAATTGTTGTTCATGACCCAAGGATGTGTAGTGACCTTGAACCAAGATCATATCTACAAAGTCTAGGTCAGAGTGTACACAAACCAGATTGTTTTTATTGATTGTACCTCAAAATGTACAAGAGGAAAATCCATTACACTTATACCAGTGATGTATCTTGTGATGAATTATTGCATGTTTTAATTTTGTTGCCACGGGGGGTATTTGTCCCGTTAGGACAACCCTAGTTTGTTTAGATTTTCAGCGATTTTTTATTTAGAATTAATGAGTTTTGCCCCCAAACTATCGAACGCATCAATAGTTAAATTGATAACATTACCAATTTTCCTTCCTTTTTCATATTTTTCTTCGAAATTTCCCTTACGCAAAGGGGGATGGGATGGGGAGAAGCAGTGGTTATTTTGGGATCAAAAAGTATATAATGAAATATCAAGTATGTAGAAATTGTTGTTTCTGTGACAAGAGAAGATCAATGAAGGGGGTTCAAATATTTACATGAGAATATCAACGGGAAATTATTTCGAAAAGTGGACAGTGGACAATGTCAAAGTAAAACGAATATTATGTCTGAGGGCAACTGTGGCGGGATACAGTATCACTGTGACAAGGAGAACATATATCGTGAATAACCGTGATAGAAGAAAGTATATCGCGAATCACTGTGATAAGAGAAGATGTATCGCGAATCACTGTGATATGAGAAAGTATATCGCGAATCACTGTGATAAGAGAAGATGTATCGCGAATCACTGTGATATGAGAAAGTATATCGCGAATCACTGTGATAAGAGAAGATGTATCGCGAATCACTGTGATATGAGAAAGTATATCGCGAATCACTGTGATAAGAGAAGATGTATCGCGAATCACTGTGATATGAGAAAGTATATTGCGAATCACTGTGATAAGAGAAGATGTATCACGAATCACTGTGATAAGAGAAAGTATATCGCGAATCACTGTGGTAGGAGAAAGTATATGGTGAATCACTGTGACAGGAGAAGTTGTATCGCTAATCACTGCCATAGGAGATGTAACTCGAATCATTGTCTTCAATTTCACAAAATGTTAAAAAATATCCAGAGACACATGGTCTTGATATGAAGTACTAAACGTACAAAGCTCCCACGATTGATAAATAAGAGCGGCTGATATATATATATATATATATATATATATATATATTATATATATATATATATATATATATATATATTATATATATATATATATATACTACATCATTATGAATATTTTACAGTCATTGAAATTGTTCACTGGATTTCGCTAGTTTTATTCTCAATCAAAAATGAAAAATAAACTTCTCAATAAGTTTGAAACTATTAAACCTCATGTTATACTCTTCTTTTAATCACGCTTCCATTGCAGGAGTTCGAGTTACGGCGTGATTTACACACGTCATCCGAGGCATTCCGAGTATCACAAAGCAACCTGGCCCAGTTAGAGGACATACTGGTTCACAACCTGAACTTAGAGAATAAACTCAGCCGACTGGAAGACAATATTAACATCCTCTTACAGAATCAACAACGAGTTCACGTATGTCTCATCATCATGAACATCATCATCATCATCATCATCACCATCATCTTCATTATCATCACATTATCACCACCATCATCATCATCATCATCATCATCATCATCATCATCATCATCATCACATTATCATCATCATCATCATCTTCATCATCATCATCATCATCATCATCATCATCATTATCATCATCACCATCATCATCATCATCATCATCATCATCATCATCACCATCATCATCATCACCACCATCATCATCATCATCATTTTCATGAAGAAAGGTGTTTAATTCAATTATAAATTTGTATTTTGATGATATTCTTTCTTCAAGATACATGATAGAAGGCTAGTGTCATATGACATATTTGTAATTTGAGAAATTGAAGCTATTATATAATGATTATTGACGAATGTTTTAACTATCACGTGACGACTCTGTCGTTGGATACTAGGGTGTTTGTGTGATGTAGTGTAATCGCTTTCCGCTGTATTTCATTGATTTAGTGGCGACACCTAGCCGGTGCTTGGTTTCATAATTTCACTCTACGTAACTGATTCTCCTTCGAAAAAAAGATCGAATCGACAGCTACGACGGAACCTGGGCGCCATAAACCGACAGCTAGAATGGAACCTGGGTCCCACGCCGTACATCGACAACTACAATGGAACCTGGGTCCGGCGCCATACACGGACAGCTACAATGAAACCTGGGCGCCATAAACCGACAGCTACAATGGAACCTGGGTCCCACGCCATACACCGACAGCTACAATGGAACCTGGATCCGACGCCATACACCGACAACTACAATGGAACCTGGGTCCGACGCCATACACCGACAACTACAATGAAACCTGGGCGCCATAAACCGACAGCTACAATGGAACCTGGGTCTGGTGCCATAAACCGACAGCTATAATCGAACCCGGGCCTTGCGCCATAAACCGACAGCTACAATGGAACCTGGGCGCCATACACCGACAACCACAATGGAACCTGGGCGCCATACACCGACAACCACAATGGAACCTGGATCCCACGCCATACACCGACAACTACAATGGAACCTGGGCGCCATAAACCGACAGCTACAATGGAACCTGGGTCCCACGCCATACACCGACAACTACAATGAAACCTGGATCCGACGCCATACACCGACAACTACAATGGAACCTGGGTCCGACGCCATACACCGACAACTACAATGAAACCTGGGCGCCATAAACCGACAGCTACAATGGAACCTGGGTCTGGTGCCATAAACCGACAGCTATAATCGAACCTGGGTCTGGCGCCATAAACCGATAGCTGCAATGGAACCTGGGCGCCATAAACCGACAGCTACAATGGAAACTGGGCGCTATATACCGACCGTTACAATATAACCTGTGTCCGACGCCATACACCGACAACTACAATGGAACCTGGGCGCCATAAACCGACAGCTACAATGGAACCTGGGTCCCACGCCATACACCGACAACTACAATGAAACCTGGAACCGACGCCATACACCGACAACTACAATGGAACCTGGGTCCGACGCCATACACCGACAACTACAATGAAACCTGGACGCCATAAACCGACAGCTACAATGGAACCTGGGTCTGGTGCCATAAACCGACAGCTATAATCGAACCTGGGTCTGGCGCCATAAACCGATAGCTGCAATGGAACCTGGGCGCCATAAACCGACAGCTACAATGGAAACTGGGCGCTATATACCGACCGTTACAATATAACCTGTGTCCGACGCCATACACCGACAACTACAATGGAACCTGGGCGCCATAAACCGACAGCTACAATGGAACCTGGGTCCCACGCCATACACCGACAACTACAATGAAACCTGGAACCGACGCCATACACCGACAACTACAATGGAACCTGGGTCCGACGCCATACACCGACAACTACAATGAAACCTGGGCGCCATAAACCGACAGCTACAATGGAACCTGGGTCTGGTGCCATAAACCGACAGCTATAATCGAACCTGGGTCTGGCGCCATAAACCGATAGCTGCAATGGAACCTGGGCGCCATAAACCGACAGCTACAATGGAAACTGGGCGCTATATACCGACCGTTACAATATAACCTGTGTCCGACGCCATAAATTGCGAAAATACCTAAGTTAGTTTTTTCATTTGAATTTATTCTATCATCAAAAGTTCAAATAGATTGTCATGCAGAAAGCTCTAAAGCTGTATACCCTATGTTCGCATATTATAGGTAAATTTATTCTAAAGTGTTTTGATTATATATTTAAGCCTAAAACATATGTTAAAAAGGCCCTTACAAATGCTGTGATCAAATTTGTCGTATTAAGTGAGATAAGGCTGTCTAAAACGCGATGTTCGTAAACAGAATGTTTACAACCAACTTATCACGTGATCTAATTCGGAAGCCGTATCATGGAGGGCGAGGTAAATAAACTTGACGAGTAACTTTAAAAATCTGCATTCAAATCTGCTAAAGTTAGTATTTACTGAAATTGTTTTCTTTTGGAGTCTCATTTCGTCGTATTTGTTTTGAATAATCTGCGCATGCGCGAAGTCAGGTCATAGTTGTATTTATGGAATACCCTCTTTATTTACAAAGTATTTTCTTTTTATTTTGATATCTCCGGAGGTTTGAAGCAACAAAATATGTTATTAATGCAAAGTTAATAACTTCAGCCATACGAGAAAAATACAGTTTTTGCTTTACATGCCCTGATTTTTAAAATTGTACCGAATTGTAGGGTATACAACTTAATTAATTATATGTATCGATAGAATTAAAGTCAAATAAATCAAAATCCCAGTTAATTCAGTTTTGAACAGAAAAAATTGAAATTATGCCTTAGATATTTTCTCAGTTTATGGCACTGGACCCTGCTTGCTTGGCAGATTGGAATTGAGCCATCGCTTTCGCGGAATATTCATACAATGTGGTGACGTCACAATGCAATGTAAATCTGATGTAAAGTATTATGACGTCACCTGGTTTAATACTTTTTGTGCATAAATGGAAGGGTCGATTCTTTAGGCTGTACGCCATCGATGTATACAAAGAGAGAGGCTCGTTGTCTCTACAGCGTTATAATGGTATGATGGCCACTCGTGTCTTCCCTTTTTGCAGCTCCCGTCACTAATATTAAACACATTCATATTTTCTTGTGTTTAAAGTAGCAAGTAACGTCCATTAATAACCTGTAGGGGTGTTAGGAGGACACGATACATGGGGCCAATCATTACACTATACTATAATACTACGTTTATATCTGTATCATTTACAATCTGTACTTAAATATCACATATAAGATTTTGGATTTGAAAAATTCGTGATTAAAAAGTGTATGAATGTTTGCATTTTTTTTTTACATCCCTGTGTGAAATTTGGACTCTACTATGATGTTTTCTGACCACGTGATCAGCAGAATAAATTTTATCCAATCAGGCGACGATATTAATCTATGTCTTAATAATCATTCGACCAATACAGTTCGTGCAGTAATCACCTGTATTGCCCTACGAAATTAACGTATAATTACAAGTACTTGATGTGTGATTCACCAGTCACAATATGTTCGAAAGCCTCAATTCTCCTTAAAACAGAAAACGATCGCTTTACCATCGTATTAGTATTAGCCATCCATTCGACCTACTTCATAGATAAAATGTCAAATGTTTAATTGAGTATAGAACATCATTTTCTTAATATGATCATCCTAGATTGAAGTCGCAAATGACAAGGTAATGGTCAAAAAGTTAATTTTTCAATAATTAGTCAATCACTTTTCAGCATGAGGTGTGGAAAACCTGTATCAAGTAAAGTCAAGAAGAAAATTAAATTTTACACTCTAATGTGAAATAGAATTCAGAAAGGCCTGGGGACATCCGATTATTAACGTGTATATATGAAATGATATGTAAACCTACGATTGATATTCATATATAAAGCTAAATCCTTGTATTAATATTGAATGAAGCGAAATTATAAAACTATATGTATGGTGGCGGCACCTCTCTTGTGTATTTTGACAACCTCGCAACATGGGAAAAAAGAGGGTGGGGGGGGGGGGGTCTGTGTAAGAGTGCACGCGATTTTACCATATGTATGCGTTTCTCTTTTTTACCTTTTCGAAACTCCTGTCCTGTGTTACCCTTCTTACATTTAAACAACACTTCCACTTATTACTACAGCAGTCAACATCATTAAATAGGTACGCTATTTGTAAAACGTGGGCAGGAAGACATTGGTAATTTCTTGTGCTGAAAGTAGCAAGTAACGTCCATTAATAACCTGTAGGGGTGTTAGTAGGACACGATACATGGCGCCAATCATTACACTATACTATAATACTACGTTTATCTCTGTATCACTTACAATCTCTATTTAAACATCACATATAAAATTTTTAATTTTAAAAATTCGTCATTAAAACTGTATGAATGTTTGCGGTTTTTTGCCATCCCTGAGTGAAATTTGGACTCTACTATGACGTTTTCTGACCACGTGATCGTCAGAAT
Source organism: Pteria penguin (assembly GCA_035048485.1). NCBI lineage: Eukaryota > Metazoa > Mollusca > Bivalvia > Pterioida > Pteriidae > Pteria > Pteria penguin. Next base: position 68,331,793 of record CM068584.1, read on the forward strand.
AAATTTTATCCAATCAGATGACGATATTAATCTATGTCTTAATAATCATTCGACCAATACAGTTCGTGCAGTAATCACCTTTTTAGCGGTCTAAATTTGCATATAATTACAGGTAGCTGATTTGATTTTAATCAGCGACAGTGTCTTATAAAGCCTCAATTTTCCGTTAACATAGAAAACGATCGCATTAGTAATAGCCACCATTCGAAGTATTTCGTAGATAGAAATTAGAGTTTTTATAGAGTATAAAACATCGCTCTCTTATTATCGTACTATTAGCTTGAAGACGCAATGAACCATGGAATGACGAGATAACGGTCAGCATGCTTATTAATCAATTATCAGTCAATCGCTTTTCAGCGTGAGAAATATAGAGTGTGTTTCAAGTCAAGAAGACATAAGACTTTACAGTTAACTACTCATTCTAATGTGACATAGAATATAGAAGGACATGAGAACATCGGATTGATACAAGTGTATATGTACTGATATTTAAACCTACGATTGATATTCATATATAAAGCGAGATTATTGTGTTAATATTTAATGAAACGAAATAATTGTACTACCTGTGTGGTGGCAGCATCAACATGGTGTATCGTTGACAACCTGATTTTAGGGCGGGAGCGCGGAAGGTTGGGGGGGGGAGTCTTTGTTAAGGGTGCATTTTTTTTTTTTTTACCAATGTATAGATTCATACATAGAGAACGACTTTGTCTCTATACCATAACACCACTTTATCTATTTTATATAAAATAAGTTGAGATTTTACAGTTCAGAATGTTGAATTCATATCAATGTTTATGTGAAATATAATAGAGGGAGGAAGCGCGGACACCGGATTGATACTGATAGTAATATAGATTATCGTAGAGTGTTTGATCGACAAGACATAGTGATGTTACGTGCATGATGGTGTCTTGTGCATTCCATAAGCGATTATATTTAGCTACGGCGGTGGGTGGGAGGTTATATGAAAAGATTTTCTTGCGTTCGAATTTTTACAATATTTTCAATAAAATACTTTTCAATATAAACCGGATACGTTTATCCTATAAGTTATAAACAGAAAAGTATATGAATGAAAACGTGCTAGAGGATAACATTCATAAGGTTTTCTAATGGGTTTATTCTCCTTCATAAATGTAACTCATGTAATAAAAGGTATAGAAAGCCTCCGTGTAAAACATCACTTTTATGTTTAAATAGAATGCGATTTTTCTGTTCTACCTTTCGCAACTCCTGTCCTGTGTTTCCCTTGTTACATTTTAACAACACTTTCACCTATTCCTACATCAGTCAACATCATTAAATAGGTACGCTATTTGTAAAACGTAAGCACTAAGACATTGGTATTTTCTTTTGTTGATAGTAGCAAGTAACGTCCATTAATAACCTGTAGGGGTGTTAGTAGGACAAGATACATGGCGCCAATCATTACACTATAATAGAACACTACGTTTATATCTGTATCATTTACAATCTCTACTTAAATATCACATATAAGATTTTGGATTTGAAAAATTCGTGATGAAAATGTGTATGAATGTTTGCATTTTTTGGCATCCCTGTGTGAAATTTGGACTCTACTTTGATGTTTTCTGACCACGTCATCGTCAGAATAAATTTTATCCAATCAGATGACGATATTAATCTATGTCTTAATAATCATTCGACCAATACAGTTCGTGCAGTAATCACCTTTAGTACCCTTATAAATTAGCGTATAATTACAAGTAGTTGATGTGTGATTCAGCAGTCACAATATGTTCTAAAGCCTCAATTCTCCGTTAAATCAGAAAACGATCGCTTTACCATCGTATTAGTATTAGACATCCATTCGACTTATTTCATAGATAAAATGTCAAATCTTTAACTGAGTATAGGACATTGTTTTCTTAATATGATCATACTAGATTGAAGTCGCAAATGACAAGGTAACGGTCAACATGTCAATTATTCAATTATTAGTCTATCTCTCTTCGGCCTGAGGTGTGGAAAACCTGTATCAAGTAAAGTCAAGAAGAAAATTAAATTTTACAGTTAACTACTCACTCTAATGTGAAATAGAATTCAGAAAGGCCTGGGGACATCCGATTATTAACGTGTATATATGAAATGATATTTAAACCTACGATTGATATTCATATATAAAGCTAAATCCTTGTATTAATATTGAATGAAGCGAAATTATAAAACTATATGTATGGTGGCGGCACCTCTCTTGTGTATTTTGACAACCTCGCAACATGGGAAAAAAGAGGGGGGTCTGTGTAAGAGTGCACGCGATTTTACCATATGTATGCGTTTCTCTTTTTTACCTTTTCGAAACTCCTGTCCTGTGTTACCCTTCTTACATTTAAACAACACTTCCACTTATTACTACAGCAGTCAACATCATTAAATAGGTACGCTATTTGTAAAACGTGGGCACGAAGACATTGGTAATTTCTTGTGTTGAAAGTAGCAAGTAACGTCCATTAATAACCTGTAGGGGTGTTAGTAGGATAAGATACATAGAGCCAATCATTACACTATACTATAATACTACGTTTATCTCGGTATCATTTACAGTCTCTACCTCAACATGACATATACGATTTTTAATTTTAAAAATTCGTGATTAAAATGTGTATGAATGTTTGCATTTTTTGGCATCCCTGTGTGAAATTTGGACTCTACTATGATGTTTTCTGACCACGTCATCGTCAGAATAAATTTTATCCAATCAGATGACGATATTAATCTATGTCTTAATAATCATTCGACCAATACAGTTCGTGCAGTAATCACCTTTATTGCCCTTCGAAATTAGCGTATAATTACAAGTAGCTGATTTGCGATTCCCCAGTCACAATATGTTCTAAAGCCTCAATTCTCCATTAAATCGGATTGATACTGATAGTAATGTGGATTGTCGTAGAGTGTTTGATCGACAAGACATAGTGATGTTACGTGCATGATGGTGTCTTGTGCATTCCATAAGCGATTATATTTAGCTACGGCGGTTGGGGGTGGGGGATTTCTATGAAAAGATTTTCTTGCATACGATTTTTTAGCTCAGCGGAGCCGAAGGCTTAAGTGAGCTATTGTGATCAATCACCGTCCGTCGTCCGTCCGTCGTTAGCTTTTCTACATTTTCGACTTCTTCTCCAGGAGCGCTGCATAGAATTTCACCAATCTCATAGGAAGTAACTACTTGAGGTCCTCTACAAAGTTTGTGTTTTTTCTTGCCGATCCGTAATCCAAGATGGCCGCCATTGGCTCTGATTGGTTGATGCATTTTCGATTTCTCCAGAACCGCTGCACAGAATTTCTCCAAACTTCAAAAGAAGTAAGTACTCAAAGTCCTTTACCAAGTTTGTATTTTTCGTGCCGATCCGTTATCCAAGGTGGCCGATATTGGCTGTGATTGGTTGATGCATTTTCGACTTCTTCTCCAGAACCGCTGCGCAGAATTTCACCAAATCTCATAGGAAGTAAGTACTCAAGGTCCTATACCAAGTTTGTGTTTTTCGTGCCGATCCGTAATCCAAGATGGCCGCCATTGCCTCTAATTAGTTGACACATTTTCGACTTCTTCTCCAGAACCGCTGAACAGAATTCCTCCAAACATCATAGGAAGTAAGTACTCAAGGTACTCTACCAGGTTTGTGTTTTTCGTGCCGATCCGTAATCCAAGATGTCTGCCATTGGCTCTGATTGGTTGACACATTTTGGACTTCTTCTCCAGAAGTGCTGCACAGAATTTCACCAAACCTCATAGAAAGTAAGTACTCGAGGTCCTCTAACAAGTTTGTGTTTTCCGTGCCGATCCGTAATTCAAGATGTCTGCCATTGGCTCTGATTAGTTGACACATTTTGGACTTCTTCTCCAGAAGTGCTGCACAGAATTTCACCAAACCTCATAGGAAGTAAGTAATCGAGGTCCTCTACCAAGTTTGTGTTTTCCGTGACGATCCGTAATTCAAGATGTCTGCCATTGGCTCTGATTGGTTGACATATTTTGGACTTCTTCTCCAGAAGTGCTGCACAGAATTTCACCAAACCTCATAGGAAGTAAGTAATCGAGGTCCTCTACCAAGTTTGTGTTTTCCGTGACGATCCGTAATTCAAGATGGCCGCCATTGGCTCTGATTGGTTGACATATTTTGGACACTTCGAAATGACTGCACAAAATATCACCAAAAATTATAGAAAGTCTTGTAGAAAAAAAGCAAAATTTTCTACAGAAATGAGCAATTTGTACTCAGGTGAGCGATATAGGTCCATTTGGGCCTCTTGTTTACAATATCATTTTGGAAAAATTACTTTTCGATATAAACCGGATCCGTTTATCCTATAAGTTAAAAACCAGAAAAGTATATGAACGAAAACGTGCTAGAGGATAACATTCATAAGCTTTTCTAATGGGTTTATTCTCCTTCATAAATGTAACTCATATAATAAAGGGTATAGGAAGCCTCCTTGTAAAACATCACTTTTACGTTTAAATAGAATGCGATTGTGCTGTTCTACCTTTCGCAACTCCTGTCCCTTGTTATATTTTAACAACACTTCCACCCATTCCTACATCAGTCAACATCATTAAATATGTACGCTATTTGTAAAACGTAAGCACTAAGTCATTGGTATTTTCTTTTGTTGAAAGTAGCAAGTAACGTCCATTAATAACCTGTAGGGGTGTTAGTAGGACAAGATACATGGGGCCAATCATTACACTATAATAGAATACTACGTTTATCTCTGTATCATTTACAATCTCTACTTCAACATCAAATGTAAGATTTTTAATTTTAAAAATTCGTCATAAAAACTGTATGACTGTTTGCGGTTTTTTGCCATCCCTGAGTGAAATTTGGACTCTACTATGACGTTTTCTGACCACGTGATCGTCAGAATAAATTTTATCCAATCAGATGACGATATTAATCTATGTCTTAATAATCATTCGACCAATACAGTTCGTGCATTAATCACCTTTTTAGCGGTCTAAATTTTCATATAATTACAGGTAGCTGATTTGATTTTAATCAGCGACAGTGTCTTATAAAGCCTCAATTTTCCGTTAACATAGAAAACGATCGCGTTAGTAATAGCCACCATTCGAATTATTTCGTAGATAGAAATTAGAGTTTTAATAGAGTATAAAACATCGCTCTCTTATTATCGTACTATTAGCTTGAAGACGCAATGAACCATGGAATGACGAGTTAACGGTCAGCATGCTTATTAATCAATTATCAGTCAATCGCTTTTCAGCGTGAGAAATATAGAGTGTGTTTCAAGTCAAGAAGACATAAGACTTTACAGTTAACTACTCACTCTAATGTGACATAGAATATAGAAGGACATGAGAACATCGGATTGATACAAGTGTATATGTACTGATATTTAAACCTACGATTGATATTCATATATAAAGCGAGATTATTGTATTAATATTTAATGAAACGAAATAATTATACTACCTGTGTGGTGGCAGCATCAGCATGGTGTATCGTTGACAACCTGATTTTAGGGTGGGAGCGCGGAAGGTTGGGGGGGGGGAGTCTTTGTTAAGGGTGCATTTTTTTTTACCAATGTATAGATTCATACATAGAGAAGGACTTTGTCTCTATACCATTACACCACTTTATCTATTTTATATAAAATAAGTTGAGATTTTACAGTTCAGAATGTTGAATGAATCAATGTTTATGTGAAATATAATAGAGGGAGGAAGCGCGGACACCGGATTGATACTGATAGTAATATAGATTATCGTAGAGTGTTTGATCGACAAGACATAGTGATGTTACGTGCATGATGGTGTCTTGTGCATTCCATAAGCGATTATATTTAGCTACGGCGGTGGGTGGGAGGTTATATGAAAAGATTTTCTTGCGTTCGAATTTTTACAATATTTTCAATAAAATACTTTTCAATATAAACCGGATACGTTTATCCTGTAAGTTATAAACAGAAAAGTATATGAATGAAAACGTGCTAGAGGATAACATTCATAAGGTTTTCTAATGGGTTTATTCTCCTTCATAAATGTAACTCATGTAATAAAAGGTATAGAAAGCCTCCGTGTAAAACATCACTTTTATGTTTAAATAGAATGCGATTTTTCTGTTCTACCTTTCGCAACTCCTGTCCTGTGTTTCCCTTGTTACATTTTAACAACACTTCCACCTATTCCTACATCAGTCAACATCATTAAATAGGTACGCTATTTGTAAAACGTAAGCACTAAGACATTGGTATTTTCTTTTGTTGAAAGTAGCAAGTAACGTCCATTAATAACCTGTAGGGGTGTTAGTAGGACAAGATACATGGCGCCAATCATTACACTATACTATAATACTACGTTTATCTCTGTATCATTTACAATCTCTATTTAAACATCACATATAAAATTTTCGATTTGAAAAATTGGTGATGAAAATGTGTATGAATGTTTGCATTTTTTGGCATCCCTGTGTGAAATTTGGACTCTACTGTGATGTTTTCTGACCACGTGACCAGCAGAATAAATATTATCCAATCAGACGACGATATTAATCTATGTCTTAATAATCATTCGACCAATACAGTTCGTGCAGTAATCACCTTTAGTACCCTTATAAATTAGCGTATAATTACAAGTAGTTGATGTGTGATTCAGCAGTCACAATATGTTCTAAAGCCTCAATTCTCCGTTAAATCAGAAAACGATCGCTTTACCATCGTATTAGTATTAGCCATCCATTCGACCTATTTCATAGATAAAATGTCAAATCTTTAACTGAGTATAGGACATTGTTTTCTTAATATGATCATACTAGATTGAAGTCGCAAATGACAAGGTAACGGTCAACATGTCAATTATTCAATTATTAGTCTATCTCTCTTCGGCCTGAGGTGTGGAAAACCTGTATCAAGTAAAGTCAAGAAGAAAATTAAATTTTACAGTTAACTACTCACTCTAATGTGAAATAGAATTCAGAAAGGCCTGGGGACATCGGATTATTAACGTGTATATATGAAATGATATTTAAACCTACGATTGATATTCATATATAAAGCTAAATCCTTGTATTAATATTGAATGAAGCGAAATTATAAAACTATATGTATGGTGGCGGCACCTGTCTTGTGTATTTTGGCAACCTCGCAACATGGGAAAAAAGAGGGGGATCTGTGTAAGAGTGCATGCGATTTTACCATATGTATGCGTTTCTCTTTTTTACCTTTTCGAAACTCCTGTCCTGTGTTACCCTTCTTACATTTAAACAACACTTCCACTTACTACTACAACAGCCAACATCATTAAATAGGTACGCTATTTGTAAAACGTAGGCACGAAGACATTGGTAATTTCTTGTGTTGAAAGTAGCAAGTAACGTCCATTAATAACCTGTAGGGGTGTTAGTAGGACAAGATACATGGCGCCAATCATTACACTATACTATAATACTACGTTTATCTCGGTATCATTTACAGTCTCTACCTCAACATGACATGTACGATTTTTATTTTCAAAAATTCGTGATTAAAATGTGTATGAATGTTTGCATATTTTGGCATCCCTGTGTGAAATTTGGACTCTACTATGATGTTTTCTGACCACGTGATCGTCAGAATAAATTTTATCCAATCAGATGACGATGTTAATCTATGTCTTGATAATCATTCGACCAATACAGTTCGTGCAGTAATCACCTTTATTGCCCTTCGAAATTAGCGTATAATTACAAGTAGCTGATTTGCGATTCCCCAGTCACAATATGTTCTAAAGCCTCAATTCTCCATTAAATCGGATTGATACTGATAGTAATGTGGATTATCGTAGAGTGTTTGATCGACAAGACATAGTGATGTTACGTGCATGATGGTGTCTTGTGCATTCCATAAGCGATTATATTTAGCTACGGCGGTTGGGGGTGGGGGGATTTCTATGAAAAGATTTTCTTGCATACGATTTTTAGCTCAGCGGAGCCGAAGGCTCAAGTGAGCTACTGTGATCAATCATTGTCCGTCCGTCGTTAGCTTTTCTACATTTTCGACTTCTTCTCCAGGAGCGCTGCATAGAATTTCACCAATCTCATAGGAAGTAACTACTTGAGGTCCTCTACAAAGTTTGTGTTTTTTCTTGCCGATCCGTAATCCAAGATGGCCGCCATTGGCTCTGATTGGTTGATGCATTTTCGATTTCTCCAGAACCGCTGCACAGAATTTCACCAAACTTCAAAAGAAGTAAGTACTCAAAGTCCTTTACCAAGTTTGTATTTTTCGTGCCGATCCGTTATCCAAGGTGGCCGACATTGGCTCTGATTGGTTGATGCATTTTCGACTTCTTCTCCAGAACTGCTGCACAGAATTTCACCAAATCTCATAGGAAGTAAGTACTCAAGGTCCTATACCAAGTTTGTGTTTTTCGTGCCGATCCGTAATCCAAGATGGCCGCCATTGCCTCTGATTAGTTGACACATTTTCGACTTCTTCTCCAGAACCGCTGAACAGAATTCCACCAAACATCATAAGAAGTAAGTACTCAAGGTACCCTACCAGGTTTGTGTTTTTGGTGCCGATCCGTAATCCAAGATGTCTGCCATTGGCTCTGATTGGTTGACACATTTTGGACTTCTTCTCCAGAAGTGCTGCACAGAATTTCACCAAACCTCATAGAAAGTAAGTACTCGAGGTCCTCTAACAAGTTTGTGTTTTCCGTGCCGATCCGTAATTCAAGATGTCTGCCATTGGCTCTGATTGGTTGACACATTTTGGACTTCTTCTCCAGAAGTGCTGCACAGAATTTCACCAAACCTCATAGGAAGTAAGTAATCGAGGTCCTCTACCAAGTTTGTGTTTTCCGTGCCGATCCGTAATTCAAGATGGCCGCCATTGGCTCTGATTGGTTGACATATTTTGGACACTTCGAAATGACTGCACAAAATATCACCAAAAATTATAGAAAGTCTTGTAGAAAAAAAGCAAAATTTTCTACTGAAATGAGCTGTCATTTTATTGTAAATAAGCAATTTGTGCTCAGGTGAGCGATATAGGTCCATTTGGGCCTCTTGTTTACAATATCATTTTGGAAAAATTACTTTTCGATATAAACCGGATCCGTTTATCCTATAAGTTAAAAACCAGAAAAGTATATGAACGAAAACATGCTAGAGGATAACATTCATAAGCTTTTCTAATGGGTTTATTCTCCTTCATAAATGTAACTCATATAATAAAGGGTATAGGAAGCCTCCTTGTAAAACATCACTTTTATGCTTAAATAGAATGCGATTGTGCTGTTCTACCTTTCGCAACTCCTGTCCCTTGTTATATTTTAACAACACTTCCACCTATTCCTACATCAGTCAACATCATTAAATAGGTACGCTATTTGTAAAACGTAAGCACTAAGACATTGGTATATTCTTTTGTTGAAAGTAGCAAGTAACGTCCATTAATAACCTGTAGGGGTGTTAGTAGGACAAGATACATGGGGCCAATCATTACACTATACTATAATACTACGTTTATATCTGTATCATTTACAATCTCTACTTAAATATCACATATAAGATTTTGGATTTGAAAAATTCGTGATTAAAAAGTGTATGAATGTTTGCATTTTTTTTTTTTTACATCCCTGTGTGAAATTTGGACTCTACTATGATGTTTTCTAACCACGTGATCAGCAGAATAAATTTTATCCAATCAGGTGACGATATTAATCTATGTCTTAATAATCATTCGACCAATACAGTTCGTGCAGTAATCACCTTTAGTACCCTTATAAATTAGCGTATAATTACAAGTAGTTGATGTGTGATTCAGCAGTCACAATATGTTCTAAAGCCTCAATTCTCCGTTAAATCAGAAAACGATCGCTTTACCATCGTATTAGTATTAGCCACCCATTCGACCTACTTCGTAGATAGAAATGTCAAATGTTTAATTGAGTATAGAACATCATTTTCTTAGTATGATCATACTAGATGGAAGTCGCAAATGACAAGGTAACGGTCAACATGTTAATTTTTCAATTATTAGTCAATCACTTTTCAGCGTGAGGTGTGGAAAGCCTGTATCTAGTAAAGGAAAGAAGATATAAGACTTTACAGTTAACTACTCACTCTAATGTGAAATAGAATTAAGAAAGGCCTGGGGACATCGGATTATTAACGTGTATATATGAATTGATATTTAAATCTACTATTGATATTCATATATAAAGCTAAATCCTTGTATTAATATTGAATGAAACGAAATTATAAACTATATGTATGGTGGCGGCACCTGTCTCGTGTATTTTTGAAAACCTCGCAAAAAGCCCCCCCCCCCAAAAAAAAGGGCAGGGGGGTCATTTAGGGGTTACCATGCGATACCCTTCTTATCTTTGACACTCCGATTTATTACTACAGCAGTCAACATCATTAAATAGGTACGCTATTTGTAAAACGTAGGCACGAAGACATTGGTAATTTCTTGTGTTGAAAGTAGCAAGTAAGGTCCATTAATAACCTGTAGGGGTGTTAGTAGGACAAGATACATGGCGCCAATCATTACACTATAATAGAATACTACGTTTATCTCGGTATCATTTACAATCTCTACTTGAACACCACACATAAGATTTTACAACTCAGAACGTCAGTCTGACAGTGACAGTGAAATGGTCTGTATCGCAGAAAGCCACAGTCGTGCATCTGTGTACACATCTGAGTGAGAAAGCCTATCAATATGGTCTAATATGATAGGTGATTTCTATTTATCCCGTTTATAGATTGTACTTTGATTCTGTCAGACTCTGATGAGCGGTCTCGACATATATCTCTGTATACTCCTTTTATCAGTGTATGTGCTGACTTCTGTATACTCCTTTTATCAGTGTAAGTGCTGACTTCTGTATACTCCTTTTATCAGGGTATGTGCTGACTTCTGTATACTCCATTTATCAGTGTATGTGCTGACTTCTGTATACTCCTTTTATCAGTGTATGTGCTGTCTTCTGTATACTCCTTTTATCAGTGTATGTGCTGACTTCTGTATACTCCTTTTATTAGTGTATGTGCTGACTTCTGTATACTCCTTTTATTAGTGTATGTGCTGACTTCTGTATACTCCTTTTATCAGTGTATGTGCTGACTTCTATATACTCCTTTTATCAGGGTATGTGCTGGTTACTGTATACTCCTTTTATCAGTGTATGTGCTGACTTCTGTATACTCCTTTTATCAGTGTATGTGCTGACTTCCGAATACTCCTTTTATCAGTGTATGTGCTGATTACTGCATACTCCTTTTATCAGTGTATGTGCTGACCTCTGTATACTCCTTTTATCAGTGTATGTGCTGACTTCTGTATACTCCTTTTATCAGTGTATGTGCTGATTACTGTATACTCCTTTTATCAGTGTAAGTGCTGACTTCTGTATACTCCTTTTATCAGTGTATGTGCTGACTTCTGTATACTCCATTTATCAGTGTATGTGCTGACTTCTGTATACTCCATTTATCAGTGTATGTGCTGACTTCTGTATACTCCATTTATCAGTGTAAGTGCTGACTTCTGTATACTCCTTTTATCAGTGTAAGTGTTGACTTCTGTATACTCCTTTTATCAGTGTATGTGCTGACTTCTGTATACTCCATTTATCAGTGTATGTGCTGACTTCTGTATACTCCATTTATCAGTGTAAGTGCTGACTTCTGTATACTCCTTTTATCAGTGTAAGTGCTGATTACTATATACTCCTTTTATCAGGGTATTTGCTGGTTACTGTATACTCCTTTTATCAGTGTATGTGATGACTTCTGTATACTCCTTTTATCAGTGTATGTGCATACTTCCGAATACTCCTTTTATCAGTGTATGTGCTGATTACTGCATACTCCTTTTATCAGTGTATGTGCTGACTTCTGTATACTCCTTTTATCAGTGTATGTGCTGACTTCTGTATACTCCATTTATCAGTGTATGTGCTGATTACTGTATACTCCTTTTATCAGTGTAAGTGATGACTTCTGTATACTCCTTTTATCAGTGTATGTGCTGACTTCTGTATACTCCATTTATCAGTGTATGTGCTGACTTCTGTATACTCCATTTATCAGTGTATGTGCTGACTTCTGTATACTCCATTTATCAGTGTAAGTGCTGATTACTGTATACTCCTTTTATCAGTGTAAGTGCTGACTTCTGTATACTCCTTTTATCAGTGTATGTGCTGACTTCTGTATACTCCATTTATCAGTGTGTGTGCTGACTTCTGTATACTCCATTTATCAGTGTATGTGCTGACTTCTGTATACTCCATTTATCAGTGTAAGTGCTGACTTCTGTATACTCCTTTTATCAGTGTAAGTGTTGACTTCTGTATACTCCTTTTATCAGTGTATGTGCTGACTTCTGTATACTCCATTTATCAGTGTATGTGCTGACTTCTGTATACTCCATTTATCAGTGTAAGTGCTGACTTCTGTATACTCCTTTTATCAGTGTAAGTGCTGATTACTATATACTCCTTTTATCAGGGTATGTGCTGGTTACTGTATACTCCTTTTATAAGTGTATGTGATGACTTCTGTATACTCCTTTTATCAGTGTATGTGCATACTTCCGAATACTCCTTTTATCAGTGTATGTGCTGATTACTGCATACTCCTTTTATCAGTGTATGTGCTGACTTCTGTATACTCCTTTTATCAGTGTATGTGCTGACTTCTGTATACTCCATTTATCAGTGTGTGTGCTGATTACTGTATACTCCTTTTATCAGTGTAAGTGATGACTTCTGTATACTCCTTTTATCAGTGTATGTGCTGACTTCTGTATACTCCATTTATCAGTGTATGTGCTGACTTCTGTATACTCCATTTATCAGTGTATGTGCTGACTTCTGTATACTCCATTTATCAGTGTAAGTGCTGACTTCTGTATACTCCTTTTATCAATGTAAGTGCTGATTACTGTATACTCCTTTTATCAGTGTATGTGCTGACTTCTGTATACTCCATTTATCAGTGTAAGTGCTGACTTCTGTATACTCCTTTTATCAGTGTATGTGCATACTTCCGAATACTCCTTTTATCAGTGTATGTGCTGATTACTGCATACTCCTTTTATCAGTGTATGTGCTGACTTCTGTATACTCCTTTTATCAGTGTATGTGCTGACTTCTGTATACTCCATTTATCAGTGTGTGTGTGCTGATTACTGTATTCTCCTTTTATCAGTGTATGTGATGAATTCTGTATACTCCTTTTATCAGTGTATGTGCTGACTTCTGTATACTCCATTTATCAGTGTATGTGCTGACTTCTGTATACTCCATTTATCAGTGTATGTGCTGACTTCTGTATACTCCATTTATCAGTGTAAGTGCTGACTTCTGTATACTCCTTTTATCAGTGTAAGTGCTGATTACTGTATACTCCTTTTATCAGTGTATGTGCTGACTTCTGTATACTCCATTTATCAGTGTAAGTGCTGACTTCTGTATACTCCTTTTATCAGTGTAAGTGCTGACTTCTGTATACTCCTTTTATCAGTGTATGTGCTGACTTCTGTATACTCCATTTATCAGTGTATGGGCTGACTTCTGTATACTCCATTTATCAGTGTAAGTGCTGACTTCTGTATACTCCTTTTATCAGTGTAAGTGCTGATTACTGTATACTCCTTTTATCAGTGTATGTGCTGACTTCTGTATACTCCATTTATCAGTGTATGTGCTGATTACTGTATACTCCTTTTATCAGTGTATGTGCTGACTTCTGTATACTCCATTTATCAGTGTAAGTGCTGACTTCTGTATACTCCTTTTATCAGTGTATGTACTGACTTCTGTATACTCCTTTTATCAGTGTATGTGCTGACTTCTGTATACTCCTTTTATCAGTGTATGTGCTGACTTCTGTATACTCCATTTATCAGTGTATGTGCTGATTACTGTATACTCCTTTTATCAGTGTATGTGCTGACTTCTGTATACTCCTTTTATCAGTGTAAGTGCTGACTTCTGTATACTCTTTTATCAGTGTATGTGCTGGTTACTGTATACTCCTTTCATCAGTGTATGTGATGACTTCTGTATACTCCATTTATTAGTATATGTGCTGATTACTGTATACTCCTTTTATCAGTGCATGTGCCGACTTCTATATACTTCTTTTATCAGTGTATGTGCTGATTACTGTATACTCCTTTTATCAGTGCATGTGCCGACTTCTATATACTCCTTTTATCAGTGTATGTGCTGATTTCTGTATACTCCATTTATCAGTGTATGTGCTGACTTCTGTATACTCCTTTTATCAGAGTATGTGCTGACTTCTATATACTCCTTTTATCAGCGTATGTGCTGACTTCTGTATACTCCTTTTATCACTGTATGTGCTGATTACTGTATACTCCATTTATCAGTGTATGTGCTGACTTCTATATACTCCTTTTATCAGTGTATGTGCTGACTTCTGTATACTCCTTTTATCAGTGTATGTGCTGACTTCTGTATACTCCATTTATCAGTGTAAGTGCTGACTTCTGTATACTCCTTTTATCAGTGTAAGTGCTGACTTCTGTATACTCCTTTTATCAGTGTATGTGCTGACTTCTGTATACTCCATTTATCAGTGTATGGGCTGACTTCTGTATACTCCATTTATCAGTGTAAGTGCTGACTTCTGTATACTCCTTTTATCAGTGTAAGTGCTGATTACTGTATACTCCTTTTATCAGTGTATGTGCTGACTTCTGTATACTCCATTTATCAGTGTATGTGCTGATTACTGTATACTCCTTTTATCAGTGTATGTGCTGACTTCTGTATACTCCATTTATCAGTGTAAGTGCTGACTTCTGTATACTCCTTTTATCAGTGTATGTACTGACTTCTGTATACTCCTTTTATCAGTGTATGTGCTGACTTCTGTATACTCCGTTTATCAGTGTATGTGCTGACTTCTGTATACTCCATTTATCAGTGTATGTGCTGATTACTGTATACTCCTTTTATCAGTGTATGTGCTGACTTCTGTATACTCCTTTTATCAGTGTAAGTGCTGACTTCTGTATACTCTTTTATCAGTGTATGTGCTGGTTACTGTATACTCCTTTCATCAGTGTATGTGATGACTTCTGTATACTCCATTTATTAGTGTATGTGCTGATTACTGTATACTCCTTTTATCAGTGCATGTGCCGACTTCTATATACTTCTTTTATCAGTGTATGTGCTGATTACTGTATACTCCTTTTATCAGTGCATGTGCCGACTTCTATATACTCCTTTTATCAGTGTATGTGCTGATTTCTGTATACTCCATTTATCAGTGTATGTGCTGACTTCTGTATACTCCTTTTATCAGTGTATGTGCTGACTTCTATATACTCCTTTTATCAGCGTATGTGCTGACTTCTGTATACTCCTTTTATCACTGTATGTGCTGATTACTGTATACTCCATTTATCAGTGTATGTGCTGACTTCTATATACTCCTTTTATCAGTGTATGTCCTGACCTCTGTATACTCCTTTTATCACTGTATGTGCTGACTTCTGTATACTCCTTTTATCAGTGTATGTGCTGACCGCTGTATACTCCTTTTATCAGTGTATGTGTTGACTTCTGTATACTCCATTTATCAGTGTATGTGCTGATTACTGTATACTCCTTTTATCAGTGTATGTGCTGACTTCTGTATACTCCATTTATCAGTGTATGTGCTGACTTCAGTATACTCTTTTATCAGTGTGTGTGCTGGTTACTGTATACTCCTTTTATCAGTGTATGTGCTGACTTCTGTATACTCCTTTTATCAGTGTATGTGCTGACTTCTGTATACTCCTTTTATCAGTGTATGTGCTGACTTCTGTATACTCCTTTTATCAGTGTATGTGCTGACTTCTGTATACTCCTTTTAGCAGTGTATGTGCTGATTTCTGTATACTCCATTTATCAGTGTATTTGCTGATTACTGTATACTCCTTTTATCACTGTATGTGCTGATTACTGTATACTCCATTTATCAGTGTATGTGCTGACTTCTATATACTCCTTTTATCAGTGTATGTTCTGACTTCTGTATACTCCTTTTATCAGTGTATGTGCTGACCTCTGTATACTCCTTTTATCAGTGTATGTGCTGACCTCTGTATACTCCTTTTATCAGTGTATGTGCTGATTACTGTATACTCCTTTTATCAGTGTATGTGCTGACTTCTATATACTCCTTTTATCAGTGTATGTGTTGACTTCTGTATACTCCTTTTATCAGTGTATGTGCTGACTTCTGTATACTCCTTTTATCAGTGTATGTACTGACTTCTGTATACTCCGTTTATTAGTGTAAGTGCTGACTTCTGTATACTCCTTTTATCAGTGTATGTGCTGACTTCTGTATACTCCATTTATCAGTGTATGTGCTGACTTCTGTATACTCCGTTTATCAGTGTAAGTGCTGACTTCTGTATACTCCTTTTATCAGTGTATGTGCTGACTTCTGTATACTCATTTTATCAGTGTATGTGCTGACTTCTGTATACTCCGTTTATCAGTGTAAGTGCTGACTTCTGTATACTCCTTTTATCAGTGTATGTGCTGACTTCTGTATACTCCTTTTATCAGTGTATGTGCTGACTTCTATATACTCCTTTTATCAGTGTATGTGCTGACTTCTGTATACTCCTTTTATCAGTGTAAGGGCTGACTTCTGTATACTCCTTTTATCAGTGTATGTGTTGATTACTGTATACTCCTTTTGTCAGTGTATGTGCTGACTTCTGTATACTCCTTTTATCAGTGTATGTGCTGACTTCTGTATACTCCTTTTATCAGTGTAAGTGCTGACTTCTGTATACTCCTTTTATCAGTGTATGTGCTGACTTCTGTATACTCCTTTTATCAGT
Source organism: Pteria penguin (assembly GCA_035048485.1). NCBI lineage: Eukaryota > Metazoa > Mollusca > Bivalvia > Pterioida > Pteriidae > Pteria > Pteria penguin. Next base: position 68,348,674 of record CM068584.1, read on the forward strand.
GTTTGTGCTGACTTCTGTATACTCCTTTTATCAGTGTTTGTGCTGACTTCTGTATACTCCTTTTATCAGTGTATGTGCTGACTTCTGTATACTCCGTTTATCAGTGTAAGTGCTGACTTCTGTATACTCCTTTTATCAGTGTATGTGCTGACTTCTGTATACTCCTTTTATCAGTGTATGTGCTGACTTCTGTATACTCCGTTTATCAGTGTAAGTGCTGACTTCTGTATACTCCTTTTATCAGTGTATGTGCTGAATTCTGTATACTCCTTTTATCAGTGTATGTGCTGACTTCTGTAAACTCCTTTTATCAGTGTATGTGCTGACTTCTGTATACTCCTTTTATCAGTGTATGTGCTGACTTCTGTATACTCCGTTTATCAGTGTAAGTGCTGATTCTGTATACTCCTTTTATCAGTGTATGTGTTGACTTCTGTATACTCCTTTTATCAGTGTATGTGCTGACTTCTCTATACTCCTTTTATCAGTGTAAGTGCTGACTTCTGTATACTCCTTTTATCAGTGTAAGTGCTGACTTCTGTATACTCCTTTTATCAGTGTATGTGCTGACTTCTGTATACTCCTTTTATCAGTGTATGTGCTGACTTCTGTATACTCCTTTTATCAGTGTAAGTGCTGACTTCTGTATACTCCTTTTATCAGTGTATGTGCTGACCTCTGTATACTCCTTTTTCAGTGTATGTGCTGACTTCATTACATATGATATAATCATTACCTATAGGTTACAAGGTTAACAATGTATGTACAATTTGTCTATTTGTATATCTACATGTAGATATATACATGTTTCAATTTATCCCACACAAATCTCATTAACTTGTATACCTCAACGTACGCAAGTAGCATTTGTCTATATCTAGATTTACATGCTCATTGTATATCATGTACGAATGTAAATGTATTAAAAAGAGTTGTGATTTCTGTTGCGTTTATTGAATTCGATCTTAACTATATTGAATTATATCCACGTTTTTATTTCAGGAAGATGAGGAACAAGATCGATCAGAAGAAATTCAGACGTGTCGTTTGCTGCGGGAAGGATTCCGAGGAGTGCTTGATATCAGAGGTAACTCGCTCTTTAGTTTAGAGCTGCATAATATTATTCAGTATCAGGGTCTTAACATCAGAACACTCTGCTCTACACAACACTCTGCTTTACACAACACTCTGCTCTACATAACACTCTGCTCTACATAACTTTCTGCTCTACACAACAATCTGATCTACACAACACTCTGCTCTACACAACGCTCTGCTCTACACAACACTGTGCTCTACACAACACTCTGCTCTACACAACGCTCTGCTCTACACAACACTCTGCTCTACATAACACTCTGCTCTACACAACACTCTGCTCTACACAACACTCTGCTCTACATAACACTCTGCTCTACATAACTTTCTGCTCTACACAACAATCTGATCTACACAACACTCTGCTGTACACAACACTCTGCTCTACACAACGCTCTGCTCTACACAACACTGTGCTCTACACAACACTCTGCTCTACATAACATTCTGCTCTACATAACACTCTGCTCTACACAACACTTCGCTCTACACAAAACTCAGCTCTACACACCACTCAGCTCTACTCTACACAACACTCTGCTCTACACAACACTCTGCTCTAAACAACACTCTGCTCTACATAACACTCTGCTCTACACAACACTCTGCTCCACACAACACTCTGCTCTACACAACAATCTGCTCTACACAACACTCTGCTCTACATAACACTCTGCTCTACACAACACTCTGCTCTACATAACATTCTGCTCTATATAACATTATGCTCTACAGATTACTGCCTCGCATGCTCAATTCCAATACACCAAACTTCTGAAAACTATGGTTTATACCAACGCCATATATGGCCGGGATCATATAGTATTACACCTCGTCGTTATGTCGTGTTATGCCAATCCGTTATACATGATGTCATATAATACTGCACCTCGTCGTTATGTCGTGCTATGCCATTCCGTTATACATGATGTCATATAGTATTACACCTCGTCGTTATGTCGTGCTATGCCAATCCGTTATACATGATGTCATATAATATTGCACCTCGTCGTTATGTCGTGCTATGCCATTCCGTTATACATGATGTCATATAATATTGCACCTCGTCGTTATGTCGTGCTATGCCATTCCGTTATACATGATGTCATATAGTATTACACCTCGTCGTTATGTCGTGTTATGCCATTCCGTTATACATGATGTCATATAGTATTACACCTCGTCGTTATCTCGTGCTATGCCATTCCGTTATACATGATGTCATATAGTATTACACCTCGTCGTTATCTCGTGCCATGCCATTCCGTTATACATGATGTCATATAGTATTACACCTCGTCGTTATCTCGTGCCATGCCATTCCGTTATACATGATGTCATTTAGTATTGCACCTCGTCGTTATGTCGTGCTATGCAATTCCGTTATACATGATATCATATAGTATTACACCTCGTCGTTATCTCGTGCCATGCCATTCCGTTATACATGATGTCATATAGTATTACACCTCCTCGTTATCTCGTGCCATGCCATTCCGTTATACATGATGTCATATAGTATTACACCTCGTCGTTATGTCGTGCTATGCCATTCCGTTATACATGATGTCATATAGTATTACACCTCGTCGTTATCTCGTGCCATGCCATTCCGTTATACATGATGTCATATAGTATTACACCTCCTCGTTATCTCGTGCCATGCCATTCCGTTATACATGATGTCATATAGTATTACACCTCGTTGTTATGTCGTGCCATGCCATTCCGTTATACATGATGTCATATAGTATTACAACTCGTCGTTATGTCGTGCTATGCCATTCCGTCATACATGTTGTCAACTCCTCTAAACCACTCGGGGGATTATACTGACACTTAGTACATTACGACAGGTAGATGTGTATGTTTTACAGGAGGTATGACCATTAGACATACTGTGTCACCAAATGTGGAATAACAACAGACATACTGTGTCACTAAGTGTGAAATTACAACAGCCATACTGTGTCACAATGTGTGGAATAACAACAGCCATACTGTGTCACTAAGTGTGGAATTACAACAGCCATACTGTGTCACTATGTGTGGAATAACAACAGTCACACTGTGTCACTATGTGTGGAATTACAACACACATACTGTGTTACTATGTGTGGAATAACAACAGCCATACTGTGTCACTAAGTGTGGAATTACAACAGCCATACTGTGTCACTATGTGTGGAATTACAACAGTCACACTGTGTCACTATGTGTGGAATTACAACAGCCATACTGTGTCACTATGTGTGGAATAACAACAGACATACTGTGTCACTAAGTGTGGAATTACAACAGCCATACTGTGTCACTATGTGTGGAATTACAACAGCCATACTGTGTCACTATGTGTGGAATTACAACAGCCATACTGTGTCACTATGTGTGGAATAACAACAGACATACTGTGTCACTATGTGTGGAATTACAACAGCCATACTGTGTCACTAAGTGTGGAATTACAACAGCCATACTCTGTCACTAAGTGTGGAATAACAAAAGACATACTGTGTCACTAAGTGTGGAATTACAACAGCCATACTCTGTCACTAAGCATGGAATTACAACAGCCATACTGTGTCACTATGTGTGGAATTACAACAGACATACTGTGTCACTGTGTGGAATTACAACAGACATACTGTGTCACTATGTGTAGAATTACAACAGACATACTGTGTCACTAAGTGTGGAACTACAACAGACATACTGTGTCACTATGCATGGAATTACAACAGCCATACTGTGTCACTATGTGTGGAATAACAACAGACATACTGTGTTACTATGTGTGGAATTACAAGAGCCATACGGAGTCGCTATGTGTGGAATTACAACAGACATACTGTGTCACTATGTGTGGAATTACAAGAGCCATACTGTGTCACTAAGCGTGGAATTACAACAGACATACTGTGTCACTACGTGTGGAATTACAACAGCCATACTGTGTCACTATCTGTGGAATTACAAAAGACATACTGTGTCACTAAGTGTGGAATTACAACAGACATACTGTGTCACTATGTGTGGAATTACAACAGACATATTGTGTCACTAAGTGTGGAATAACAACAGCCATACTGTGTCACTAAGTGTGGAATTACAACAGACATGCTGTGTCACTAAGTGTGGAATTACAACAGACATACTGTGTCACTATGTGTGGAATTACAACAGACATACTGTGTCACTAAGAGTGGAATTACAACACACATACTGTGTCACTATGTGTGGAATTACAACAGACATACTGTGTCACTAAGTGTGGAATAACAACAGACATACTGTGTCACTAAGTGTGGAATTACAACAGACATACTGTGGCATTAAGTGTGGAATAACAACGGTCATACTGTGTCACTATGTGTGGAATTACAACAGTCATACTGTGTCACTATGTGTGGAATTGCAACGGCCATACTGTGTCACTATGTGTGGAATTACAACAGCCATACTGTGTCACTATCTGTGGAATTACACCTAATTGTATATTTGTCTTGGTATATTTATGCTGGCAGAATAAATTGCATGCATTTATAAAATTGCAAAATGATGTTAAAGTGAAAATAGAATCACAGGTGAGTTGGTGAATTTACCCCTTTTCAATGCCTCGTAGGAAATTTCCAGGAAAATTTTCACATATACATCATTCTTAATCAGAAAGTACACAGCTTCCTTGAGATTCACATATGGTCACATATTTATAAGTAAAAATGCAGATTTTGCACAAAATATGGCTGAGAAATTTGGCTAATACCCATTTGGGCCCCCCTTTTCGAAAATCCTGGATCCGCTACTGCCCACTTACACATATAAAGCTACCTGAAAGTTTCCTACATACCCTCATTCTCAAACTTCCATATAGGGAAACAGAGGTCAAGTCACCAACAGCTTCAGCCAGCCATACACTCTGCAGACCTTCACCTTCAATATGCAAATTTTAACAGTAGTATTCTTTAACATAAAGATACATATATACTAAGACATGTATTGGAACTCAGGGTTCTCATTTCGAGCCGGCGACCGGCGATTTCCCACCTGCTACTTCGGGCAAAATCACCGCCTACTTTCTATAGCAAAGTAAAAAAAAGTTGTACTATATCATGGATTTACTTTAATGAAACCCAGATGCCACGGCCGGAGAAATATATTCAGCGAGTTTCAGCCGAAATCACAACACACGTCACTGGGCCCCCATGTCACGAACCTTATTTATGTTTAATCCCGATCCCGCACTGTAACACGTGCGTGTTTTAAAAACGAAAGTAGAAATAATAATAATGAAGAAAATAACAGATACTTTGCCAAGTAACCAAGGCTTGGTAGGTCAGATTACGTGTCTTATTTCTTGAAAGATGCATCTAGTTAGATTAATTACTGTTATACAACTAATACAGGTTAACTTTAATTTAAATCAATTACTGTTATAAAACTCCACTTACTGCATTTACTCAGCAAATATTCTATATATGTCTATTCTGCGAACTTGTTGTGCCAACTCAGAGATGAATCATCCAAGTGATTTGGTAAAATGGTTACCACCAAACTCTCATACCCAAGACAAAATTTATATATTATCACTTTAAACAGCACAATTTGCTGACATTTTACTGATCATTCTAATGTCATATTTTAGTTCCCAAAAGCCAGGAAATGCCTCTTAGTGCCTTCCAAATTTCAAAATTTCCCGTGGGGGGGGGGGGGGCGGGGCATGCCTCCGGACCCCCCCTAGCAGGGCTCGCGCCTTCAGCGCTTGCATATGTTGCCTCCTACTTTCTTTAAATTCACCTGCTACTTCTAAACCTATTGAGAACCCTGGGAAATCTGGCTATATCAATGTTCTCACCCTGTTCTCTGCCTATATCAATGTTCTCACCCTGTTCTCTGCCTATATCAATGTTCTCACCCTGTTCTCTGCCTATATCAATGTTCTCACCCTGGACACTGCCTATATCAATGTTCACACCCTGTTCTCTGCCTATATCAATGTTCTCACCCTGTTCTCTGCCTATATCAATGTTCTCACCCTGCACACTGCCTATATCAATGTTCTCACCCTGGACACTGCCTATATCAATGTTCTCACCCTGTTCTCTGCCTATATCAATGTTCTCACCCTGTTCTCTGCCTATATCAATGTTCTCACCTGGACACTGCCTATATCAATGTTCTCACCCTGTTCTCTGCCTATATCAATGTTCTCACCCTGTTCTCTGCCTATATCAATGTTCTCACCTGGACACTGCCTACATCAATGTTCTCACCCTGTTCTCTGCCTATATCAATGTTCTCACCTGGGCACTGCCTATATCAATGTTCTCACGTTGTTCTCTGCCTATATCAATGTTCTCACCCTGGACACTGCCTATATCAATGTCCTCACCCTGCTCTCTGCCTATATCAATGTCCTCACCCTGGACACTGCCTATATGAATGTTCTCACCCTGTTCTCTGCCTATATCAATGTTCTCACTCTGTTCTCTGCTTATATCAATGTTCTCACCCTGTTCTCTGCCTATATCAATGTTCTCACCCTGTTCTCTGCCTATATCAATGTTCTCACCTGGACACTGCCTGTATCAATGTTCTCACCCTATTCTCTGCCTATATTAATGTTCTCACCCTGTTCTCTGCCTATATCAATGTTCTCACCCTGGACACTGCCTATATCAATGTCCTCACCCTGCACACTGCCTATATCAATGTTCTCACCCTGGACACTGCCTATATCAATGTTCTCACCCTGTTCTCTACCTATATCAATGTTCTCACCCTGTTCTCTGCCTATATCAATGTTCTCACCCTGGACACTGCCTATATCAATGTCCTCACCCTGGACACTGCCTATATCAGTGTTCTCACCCTGGACACTGCCTATATCAATGTTCACACCCTGTTCTCTGCCTATATCAATGTTCTTTCCCTGGACACTGCCTATATCAATGTTCACACCCTGTTCTCTGCCTATATCAATGTTCTCACCCTGGACACTGCCTATATCAATGTTCTCACCCTGGACACTGCCTATATCAATGTTCTCACCCTGTTCTCTGCCTATATCAATGTTCTCACCCTGTTCTCTGCCTATATCAATGTTCACACCCTGTTCTCTGTCTGCATCAATGTTCTCACCCTGTTCTCTGCCTATATCAATGTTCCACCCTGGACACTGCCTGTATCAATGTTCTCACCCTGGACACTGCCTATATCAATGTCCTCTCCCTGGACACTGCCTATATCAATGTTCTCACCCTGTTCTCTGCCTATATCAATGTTCTCACCCTGGACACTGCCTATATCAATGTTCTCATCCTGTTCTCTGCCTATATCAATGTTCTCACCCTGTTCTCTGCTTATATCAATGTTCTCACCCTGTTCTCTGCCTATATCAATGTTCACACCCTGGACACTGCCTATGTCAATGTTCTCACACTGTTCTCTGCCTATATCAATGTTCTCACCCTGGACACTGCCTATATCAATGTCCTCACCCTGGACACTGCCTATATCAGTGTTCTCACCCTGGACACTGCCTATATCAATGTTCATACCCTGTTCTCTGCCTATATCAATGTTCTTTCCCTGGACACTGCCTATATCAATGTTCACACCCTGTTCTCTGCCTATATCAATGTTCTCACCCTGGACACTGCCTATATCAATGTTCTCACCCTGGACACTGCCTATATCAATGTTCTCACCCTGTTCTCTGCCTATATCAATGTTCTCACCCTGTTCTCTGCCTATATCAATGTTCACACCCGGTTCTCTGTCTGCATCAATGTTCTCACCCTGCTCTCTGCCTATATCAATGTTCCACCCTGGACACTGCCTGTATCAATGTTCTCACCCTGGACACTGCCTATATCAATGTCCTCTCCCTGGACACTGCCTATATCAATGTTCTCACCCTGTTCTCTGCCTATATCAATGTTCTCACCCTTTTCTCTGCCTATATCAATGTTCTCACCCTGGACACTGCCTATATCAATGTTCTCACCCTGTTCTCTGCCTATATCAATGTTCTCACCCTGTTCTCTGCCTATATCAATGTTCTCACCCTGTTCTCTGCCTATATCAATGTTCACACCCTGGACACTGCCTATGTCAATGTTCTCACCCTGTTCTCTGCCTATATCAATGTTCTCACCCTGGACACTGCCTATATCAATGTCCTCACCCTGGACACTGCCTATATCAATGTTCTCACCCTGGACACTGCCTATATCAATGTTCTCACCCTGTTCTCTGCCTATATCAATGTTCTCTGCCTATATCAATGTTCACACTCTGTTCTCTGTCTGTATCAATGTTCTCACCCTGGACACTGCCTTTATCAATGTTCTTACCCTGGACACTGCCTATATCAATGTTCACACCCCGTTCTCTGCCTATATCAATGTTCTCACCCTGGACACTGCCTATATCAATGTTCTCATCCTGTTCTCTGCCTATATCAATGTTCTCACCCTGTTCTCTGCCTATATCAATGTTCTCACCCTGGACACTGCCTATATCAATGTTCTCACCCTGTTCTCTGCCTATATCAATGTTCTCACCCTGGACACTGCCTATATCAATGTTCTCACCCTGTTCTCTGCCTATATCAATGTTCACATCCCGTTCTCTGTCTATATTAATGTCCACACCCTGTTCTCTGCCTATATCAATGTTCTCACCCTGGACACTGCCTATATCAATGTTCTCACCCTGGACACTGCCTATATCAATGTTCTCATCCTGTTCTCTGCCTATATCAATGTTCTCACCCTGTTCTCTGTCTGTATCAATGTTCTCACCCTGGCCACTGCCTTTATCAATGTTCTCACCCTGGACACTGCCTATATCAATGTTCTCACCCTGGACACTGCCTATATCAATGTTCTCATCCTGTTCTCTGCCTATATCAATGTTCTCACCCTGTTCTCTGCCTATATCAATGTTCTCACCCTGGACACTGCCTATATCAATGTTCTCACCCTGTTCTCTGCCTATATCAATGTTCTCACCCTGGACACTGCCTATATCAATGTTCTCACCCTGTTCTCTGCATATATCAATGTTCACACCCCATTCTCTGCCTATATCAATGTTCACACCCTGTTCTCTGCCTATATCAATGTTCTCACCCTGGACACTGCCTATATCAATGTTCTCACCCTGGACACTGCCTATATCAATGTTCTCATCCTGTTCTCTGCCTATATCAATGTTCTCACCCTGTTCTCTACCTATATCAATGTTCTCACCCTGGACACTGCCAATATCAATGTTCTCACCCTGTTCTCTGCCTATATCAATGTTCTCACCCTGTTCTCTGCCTATATCAATGTTCTCACCCTGGACACTGCCTATGTCAATGTTCTCACCCTGTTCTCTGCCTATGTCAATGTTCTCACCCTGGACACTGCCTATATCAATGTCCTCACCCTGGACACTGCCTATATCAATGTTCTCACCCTGGACACTGCCTATATCAATGTTCTCACCCTGTTCTCTGCCTATATCAATGTTCACACTCTGTTCTCTGTCGGTATCAATGTTCTCACCCTGGACACTGCCTATATCAATGTTCTTACCCTGGACACTGCCTATATCAATGTTCACACCCCGTTCTCTGCCTATATCAAAGTTCACACCCTGTTCTCTGCCTATATCAATTTTCTCACCCTTGACACTGCCTATATCAATATTCTCATCCTGTTTTCTGCCTATATCAATGTTCTCACCCTGTTCTCTGCCTACATCAATTTTCTCACCCTGGACACTGCCTATATCAATGTTCTCACCCTGTTCTCTGCCTATATCAATGTTCTCCCCCTGGACACTGCCTATATCAATGTTCTCACCCTGTTCTCTGCCTATATCAATGTTCACACCCCGTTCTCTGCCTATATCAATGTTCACACCCTGTTCTCTGCCTATATCAATGTTCTCACCCTGGACACTGCCTATATCAATGTTCTCACCCTGGACACTGCCTATATCAATGTTCTCATCCTGTTCTCTGCCTATATCAATGTTCTCACCCTGTTCTCTGTCTGTATCAATGTTCTCACCCTGGCCACTGCCTTTATCAATGTTCTCACCCTGGACACTGCCTATATCAATGTTCTCACCCTGTTCTCTGCCTATATCAATGTTTTCACCCTGGACACTGCCTATATCAATGTTCTCAGCCTGTTCTCTGCCTATATCAATGTTCTCATCCTGTTCTCTGCCTATATCAATGTTCTCACCCTGGACACTTCCGTATATCAGCCGTATATTATTTTGATATTCCCCCTCCGCCGCTACCCATCATTCCCCATCAGTCGTATATTATTTTGATATACCCCCTCAGCCGCTACCCATCATTCCTCATCAGCCGTATATTATTTCAATATACCCCCTCCGCCGCTATCCATCATTCCCCATCAGCCATCAGTCGTATATTATTTTGATATACCCCCTCAGCCGCTACCCATCATTCCTCATCAGCCGTATATTATTTCAATATACCCCCTCCGCTGCTACCCATCATTCCCCATCAGCCATCAGTCGTATATTATTTTGATATACCCCCTCAGCCGCTACCCATCATTCCTCATCAGTCGTATATTATTTCAATATACCCCCTCCGCCGCTACCCATCATTCCCCATCAGTCGTATATTAATTTGATATACCCCCTCCGCCGCTATCCATAGTTCCCCATCAGCCGTATATTATTTTGATATTCCCCCTCCGCCGCTACCCATCATTCCCCATCAGCCGTATATTATTTTGATATTCCCCCTCCGCCGCTACCCATCATTCCCCGTCAGCCGTATATTATTTCAATATACCCCCTCCACCGCTACTCATCATTCCCAATCAGCCGTATATTATTTTGATATACCCCCTCCGCCGCTACCCATCATTCCCCATCAGTCGTATATTATTTTAATATACCCCCTCCGCCGCTACCCATCATTCCCCATCAGTCGTATATTATTTCAATTTACCCCCTCCGACGCCACCCATTATTCCCCATCAGTCGTATATTATTTTGATATACCCCCTCCGCCGCTACCCATCGTTCGCCATCAGTCGTATGTTATTTTAATATACCCCCTCCGCCGCTACCCATCATTCCCCGTCAGCCGTATATTATTTTGATATACCCCCTCCGCCGCTACCCATCATTTCCCATCAGTCGTATATATTCTAAGATACCCCCTCCGCCGCTACCCATCATTCCCCATCAGACGTATATTATTTTAATATACCCCCTCCGCCGCTACCCATAGTTCCCCATCAGCCGTATATTATTTTGATATTCCCACTCCGCCGCTACCCATCATTCCCCATTAGCCGTATATTATTTCAATATACCCCTCCGCCGCTACCCATCATTCCCCATCAGTCGTATATTATCTTGATATTCCCCCTCCGCCGCTACCCATCATTCCCCATCAGTCGTATATCATTTTAATATACCACCTCCGCCGCTACCCATCATTCCCCATCAGCCGTATATTATTTTAATATACCTCCTCCGCCGCTACCCATCATTCCCTATCAGTCGTATATTATTTCAATATACCCCCTCCGCCGCTACACATCATTCCCCATCAGTCGTATATTATTTTAATATACCACCTCCGCCGCTACCCATCATTCCCCATCAGCCGTATATTATTTTGATATACCCCCTCCGCCGCTACCCATCATTCCCCATCAGTAGTATATTATTTTAGTATACCCCCTCCGCCGCTACCCATCATTCCCCATCAGCCATCAGTCGTATATTATTTTAATATACCCCCTCCGCCGCTACCCATCATTCCCCATCAGTCGTATATTATTTTGATATACCCCCTCCGCCGCTACCCATCATTCCCCATCAGTCGTATATTATTTTGATATACCCCCTCCGCCGCTACCCATCATTCCCCATCAGCCGTATATTATTTTGATATTCCCCCTCCGCCGCTACCCATCATTCCCCATCAGCTGTATATTATTCTAATATACACCATCTGTCGAATATGATATACCCCCGCCTCGATTGGGTGACGTCATTTGATCGCCAGACGAGGGGAAACACTATGGCAGAGGGACGGTTTGTATACAAAAGTGAGGATGAAATAAACAGAATTCGAACGCAACTCTACTCGAACACTATTAAGAGCAGCAAAAAGGCAGCGGGGATATTACGAAAACATTGATATAAGTTCAAAAAGACCTTAAATGAAATAAGTTATACAGTGTATGACAATGGAAGATACGAAAATACTGAGTGCATGAAAAAATGTTTTGGGTCAAAAAGGTCTTCAGTGGGATAAATTATTTATACAGTGTTTTATAGGGGGTATATGAAAATATAGTGGGTCCATGAAAAAAGTTGTATCAACATTTTTTCATGGACCCAATATATTTTCGTATATCCCCTGTAAAACACTGTGTAACTAAGAGTATCACGGCATATTATGCAAAACTAAGTATGTGTCAGCATGTATAACTAGCCTATGTGTCGGCATACCTAACTATGTGTCGGCATGTATAACTTACATGTACCTATGTGTCGGCATACATACGTAACTATATATGTATCGGCGTGTATAAATATAACTCTAAGTAAAGGAACACAAACACTCTGTTTGCAATACATGGTGTTTGTGTTCCTTTACTTTTTATGTACCGGACTTCCCTTTGGAGGACTACTTCTAATCTTTATAACTATAAGTATGTATATAACTAAGTATGTGTCGGCATGTATAACTATGTGTCGGCATGAATAACTAAGTATGTGTCGGCATGCATAACTATATGTCGGTATATATGACTTTTATGCGTCGACATTTATAACTCAGGTTGTGTCGGCATACATATCTAAGAATATGTTGGTATATATAAGTAGGTATATGTTGGCATATATACATGTATAACTATATGTCGTTATATATGATTAAGTATGTGTCGGCAAATGTAACTAAGTATATGGTCGTATATGTCGGTATATTTCTTTTAGGGCGGAAAGTGGAAATGAGTGACGTTGAGTACACAGCAAATGACAATTCAGAGTGGAAAGTCCGATACCCACGTAAGATAGGTAAATCTCCTGCATGTATCCATATGGCAAAATAACGCTCATTTTCCTAATTTGCATGGCGGCCATTTTGGAATCGATTTATGCACTATGTCTACAATAGGCTTGAACGGGGAACCAATAAAAAATCTATAATAATCACTGTTTTGTGTTGAAGATCACATTTGTCCGGCAAAAAATCAATACTTCTCATGACACTGAAAATAATATCAAATTTTGAGCGAAATTTGACAAATTTAAGTCCCGTCACTTTTAGGATGAAATTCTGAAGCGATACTGTCCATTCACTCTATGTTAAGAAACTGCATCGAAAAAAACGGCAACTTTGCACCTTAAATTCTTTAGGAAATACTACGAACCGTATATTTGTCCGGTCCGTTTCGGAGAGTTCGAGATAAAAAAAAATCGGATTGCATCAGTTTAAATGAAATATAATGAAATTATGTCCCGTCACTTTTGGGTCATAAATTGGACAGTTTTAGAAGCAAAGGCGCCATATTGTAATTCCCGCAGTACCAACTAGGGCATAATGTCAAGTCACGTGATTTGCATACATGAATAAATTGAGCATCATTCTGCCATATGCGTAGATATGACAACCTGATGAATCATGCAATATCTTCTTCAAATTTCTCACGAAATTTGATTTTCCATCCAGCATCAAAATTCGTAACATTGTTGATCACTTGAGAATTAATATTGCTTAGCTATTTATGTATATTGCTTACCTGTTTATAGAGACGCAATGAATTGGTATTGCTTACCTGTTTATAGTGATACAGTGAACTGATATTTCTTACCTCTTTATGGAGTCGCAGTAAACCCGGATGTAGACATGGTTACCGTGCTTCAACAAATAATAATTATGCTTCCTAGAAGCGCTATACATGGATTCCTTGATTTTCTTAGAGACCGATAGACGGGGTTAAGTAAAATTGTAGCCTAGTTAATTACCACCGAGAAAAAAATAATCGTTAGTCGAAGATTATTCTTTATTTTTCACGATACAAAATAAAATGTAGCCAAAACTGACAATACATAGGGATCTCTTGATCCCGTAACAAAATCTAAAACGCATTGATCATGCACTGATAGAGTCTCCTTACCTCAATATTCCACTTATTTTATTTTTCAAGAGCGCATGCGCAAGGTCATTCACCGCCAGAGTACAACCATTTCCATGCTGACTACCAAGGTCGCCACTCAGAGAGAGGTCATCGACGGCAAGGTGAAGGACATCCGAGGAATGAGAGACTGCCTTAATGTGAGTGTGCACAAGGAGACATGTATACAGCGGTCACGGAGACATATATATACCAGTATAACACCCTCGCTAGTGCGGTAGCTTTACCGGCAGTGTGACGGAGACATATATATACCGGTATAACACCCTCGCTAGTGAGCTAGCTTTACCGGCGATGTGACGGAGACATATATACCGGTATAACACCCTCGCTAGTGAGCTAGCTTTACCGGCGATGTGACGGAGACATATATACCGGTATAACACCCTCGCTAGTGAGCTAGCTTTACCGGCGATGTGACGGAGACATATATATACCGGTATAACACCCTCGCTAGTGAGCTAGCTTTACCGGCGATGTGACGGAGACATATATACCGGTATAACACCCTCGCTAGTGAGCTAGCTTTACCGGCGATGTGACGGAGACATATATATATACCGGTATAACACCCTCGCTAGTGAGCTAGCTTTACCGGCGATGTGACGGAGACATATATATACCGGTATAACACCCTCGCTAGTGAGCTAGCTTTACCGGCGATGTGACGGAGACATATATATACCGGTATAACACCCTCGCTAGTGAGCTAGCTTTACCGGCGATGTGGCGGAGACATATAAGCCAGTATAACACCCTCGCTAGTGAGCTAGCTTTACCGGCGATGTGGTGGAGACATATAAGCCAGTATAACACCCTCGCTAATAAGCTAGCTTTACCGGCGATGTGGCGGAGACATATAAGCCAGTATAACACCCTCGCTAATGAGCTAGCTTTACCGGCGATATGGTTATACTGGCCCAGCTTTGTTGCTAAGTTAAGCAACGTGGAGTGTGGGAAGTGAAGGGATGGGTGATTCACCGACACATTACACAGCGTACAAGATATTGCGGGGAGGGGGTGTTTTGTTCCGTAGACTGTATTGCGGCTCATTTCATCTCATGGTAAATGTTTAACTACGTAATATGGGTATACAGTACAAATGTGTATTACATCAAACAGTCAATTATTGCTTTATTAATGGTGTTATGGCAAAGAGAGTGATTCTGTAGCCGTGCTCTGTAGACGATATGAAAAAAGTAGTACTGCTCCGCACGGAAACCAAGGTTCGATTGTCTGGAAACTGATATAAAAGTGATACATTAATAATATTCTTGTCTTGTAATGAGATATGATGGTATGACAACTGACTCATCGCTTTCGCGGAATATTTCTTGAATTTTGATGACGTTATGTGAGTTAACAATTATTAAGCGTAAACGGAAGCGTCGATTCCTGACATACTAAGATACCAATGATTCTGGATAATGGTGGCAGTAATTATATTGATTTACCCTCTGAATGCTCTTATAATGATTGTAACAGGTCAAGGACGCCCAGAACAACAAACTGATGTCACGTGTCACCGAAATGGCCGATCGTATCAGAGCAATTCTGCGTGACCGAGCTAAAGATATGACCAATGAATGGCGATTGTTTGCCCGCCAAATTCAGGTGAGTAATAAGGAATATTATCCTCCAGGTATGATACAGACAAGGGATACATCTTATGTAATTCCGGTCCCTCTGGACTGGTGGCTATCGGTCCCTCTGATTGGTGGCATACCGGTCCCTCTGATTGGTGGCATTCCGGTCCCTCTGATTGGTGGCATACCGGTCCCGTGGCATACCGGTCCCTCTGATTGGTGGCATTCCGGTCCTTCTGATTGGTGGCATGCAGGCCCCTCTGATTTGTGGCATATCGGCTCCTCTGATTGGTGGCATACCGGTCCCTATGATTGGTGGCATTCTGGTCTCTCATTGGTGGAATACTGGTCCTTCTGATTGGTGGCATACCAATCCCTCTGATTGGTGGCATACCGGTCCCTCTGATTGGCGGCATACCGGTGCCTCTGATTGGTGGCATACCAATCCCTCTGATTTGTGGCATTCTGGTCCCTCTCATTGGTGGCATACCGGTCCCTCTGATTGGTGGCATACCGGTCCCTCTGATTGGTGGCATACCGGTCTCTATGATTGGTGGCATTCTAGTCCCTCTGATTGGTGGCATACCGGCCCCTCTGACTGGTGGCATACCGGTCCCTCTGATTGGTGACATACCGGTCCCTCTGATTGATGGCATTCCCCTCCCTCTGAATGGTGGCATTCCGGTCCCTCTGATTGGGGGCATACCTTTCCTTCTGATTTGTGGCATTCCGGTTGCTGTGATTGGTGGCATTCCGGTCCCTCTGATTGGTGACATTTCGGTCCCTTTCATTGGTGGCATACCGGTCTCTCTGATTGGTGGCATACCGGACTCTTTCATTGGTGGCATACCGGCCCCTCTGATTGGTGGCATCCTGGTCCCTCTCATTGGTGGCATACCAGTCCCTCTGATTGGTGGCATACCGGTCCCTATGATTGGTGGCATACCGGCCCCTTTGATTGGTGGCATACCAGCCCCTCTGATTGGTGGCATTCTGGTCCCTCTTATTGCTGGCATACCGGTCCTTCTGATTGTTGGCATACCGGTCCTTGTGATGGTGGCATTCTGGTCCTCCTGATTGGTGGCATACCGGTCCCTCTGATGGGTGGCACACTGGTCCCTCTGATTGGTGGCATACCAGTCCCTCTGATTGGTGGCATACCGGTCCCTCTGATTGGCGGCATACCGGTCCCTCTGATTGGTGGCATACCGATCCCTCTGATTTGTGGCATTCTGGCCCTCTCATTGGTGGCATACCGGTCCCCCTGATTGGTGGCATACCGGTCCTTCTGATTAGTGGCATACACATCTCTCTGATTGGTGGCATACCAGTCCTTCTGATTGGTGGCATACCGGTCTCTATGATTGGTGGCATTCTGGTCCCTCTGATTGGTGGCATACCGGCCCCTCTGACTGGTGGCATACCGGTCCCTCTGATTGGTGACATACCGGTCCCTCTGATTGATGGCATTCCCCTCCCTCTGAATGGTGGCATTCCGGTCCCTCTGATTGGGGGTATACCTTTCCTTCTGATTTGTGGCATTCCGGTTGCTGTGATTGGTGGCATTCCGGTCCCTCTGATTGGTGACATTTCGGTCCCTTTCATTGGTGGCATATCGGTCTCTCTGATTGGTGGCATTCTGGTCCCTCTCATTGGTGGCATACCGGTCCCTCTGATTGGTGGCATACCGGTCCCTATGATTGGTGGCATACCGGCCCCTTTGATTGGTGGCATACCAGCCCCTCTGATTGCTGGCATTCTGGTCCCTCTCATTGCTGGCATACCGGTCCCTCTGATTGTTGGTATACCGGTCCTTGTGATGGTGGCATTCTGGTCCTCCTGATTGGTGGCATACCGGTCCCTCTGATGGGTGGCACACTGGTCCCTCTGATTGGTGGCATACCGGTCGCTCTGATTGGTGACATACCGGTCCCCCTGATTGGTGGCATACCGGTCCCTCTGATTGGTGACATACCGGTCGCTCTGATTGGTGGCATACCGGTCCCTCTGATTGGTGGCATACCGGTCCCTCTGATTGGTGACATACCGGTCGCTCTGATTGGTGACATACCGGTCCCCCTGATTGGTGGCATACCGGTCCCTCTGACTGGTGATATACCGCGAGAAATCGCAGTCCTCTGATTGGACTGATGTAAATTCCCGGTTCTTATCCGATTGTTGGACACTATGTCAATTCCCATCTTTCTGATTGATTGAATACACTCCCCATGTTAATTATCAGCTTTCTTTATTGGTTGAAAACACTCGTCATGTTAATTATCAGCCTTCTGATTGGTTGTGCGTGATGTTTGATATGTGTTGGTAGATTGATAAATTGTACATTAGATTCTAGAAAACTGTCTAGAAAGGCAGACACGTTATCTGATGGCTAGATGGAGTACATGTCCTAACTCGTTTCCTCTCTGTTACCAGACTTTGTACATGTCCTAACTCGTTTCCTCTCTGTTACCAGACTTTGTACATTTGTATGTGACCGGATGTATTTATTTTCACAGTCTGACGACAAGGCGACACAAAGTTCTTTCCCCTTCAGCAAGAAATCATCCAAGAAATGCAAGGAACCCCGCACTTACGACATCCGATCGGAACCCACCTTATTCAACAGGAAAAAGAAGAGGACACTCGAAAGAGTATGCCCTATATGCGCACTGGAGTTTTCTCCGCACGTGGATCCACGCGTCATCGAGGAGCATATTGCTTTCCACAATCACTACAACAGCAAACAGGCACGAGAAAAGAACGAATAACAAACACGTGCTCCGAGCGGGAAATACAAACAAGTGCTCCGAGGGAGAATAAAAAGGGGTGCCAAATATTCATAATAAACAGTGGCGACAGAATCACAAATGCGCGGTTTAGGTTTAGTTGGACTTTTCCTTATTTCGTTTCAGATAACGTTAATTTCAGCTTCTAAAAGTCGCCCTTCTTTGTACAGTTTATTTTCAAATCAGTTGATTTTGTAATATTCATACGGAAAAATGCAGGGTGAGTGGGGCGGGGCGGGGGAGTTTGACGTCTATAAAAGGAGTTGTAGAATGGATAGTTTACTGGTATCTGGTCTTTGGGGTATGTGTGTCGTCAAGGGTATGTTTGTCGTCAGGGTATGTGTGTCGTCAGGGGGGTATCACGATTTTCATCATCTATTATATGTTGTCTGTTTTAATCGTAGTGTGTTATATTTCATTTCTATTTTCTTGAGATGGACCTTGTATTTATATTTCGTACACTTTATTTTTATATTTTATTTTTGATAATAAATATCCATGTTGAATATAGATACTGTTTATTCCCATTCAGTCTTGTTTTCCTCAAATTGGCTAGAGTTATCTCCCTCAATGGATTACAAATCTCGCACTTTTCCCATCTCTGCCTATACAAAACTGCTTGATTTAATTTAACAATTTTGTCATATCATAGCATCGTGTATCTAAATATTTTAATTAAAAATTTTAATTGATTGACTATATTTACTACGTAATTGAGACCGAATTTACGAAATCTGCTCTGATAATTTGTAAATTTCTCAAAAATTTAATTAAGTTTACGTGGTAGACATGGTCAAAGAATCGAAAGTTGTAACCCAACATGGTGACCAATGTTGCTAGCAATGTGGCATCACATGGGAAAACTCTATAGGTACGAATGTACTAATTGACCCTGACTGGAGTCATGTATGCGTTTGTCCACCCTGAATTCTGCTCGGCATGGAAAATTCCAGGCTTCTAAATGGTTATATAGCCAGTGACATCTTTTTAATTGAAATGCTATTCATGAACTATTTATTGACTAGTGATAATATTACAATGCATTTAATGGGTCAGTATGTTTTTATATCAAGGGTTTAAGTATTTCCAGCAAGCACATTTTCTGCAGACAGAGGGTAAGTTCAAACAAGGCAGATCATTTTAACATGAATCCCACGGGTAGGTATACTATAGTTTTGTGTGTTTTTACTTTAATGAAGGAGCTCTCATTTTGTTCAAATGTAAAGGAAACTTCAAATGAAACTATTTTTCTTGGAAACTGGTCAAAGCATAGTAATTCCATTTCCCATAGGGTCCCATGTTGTTAAATTACCGAACTACCAGCAAGATTTACACAACATCCTACATTTTAGCTATATATAATCCACATATCAAAATGTTTGTCAGACCCTCCTCTATCAGAATTTTAACAGTTTACCATAGGTTATCCACCTTAATTTCGAGAAAATCATGCTGGAAGGGGGATACCCCCCAAAATTGGCCAAAATTCAAATGTAAACAACCACCCCTTTTTAGGTCATTAAATTTTTACATTAGCGAAATGAGATAAAAATGCATGATTTTACAGCAGAATCAATCTTTATTTATACATAGATCAAATAATTTCATCCAATCACAGCTCCTGATACATTGAAATAGTAGTCCCTCTCTCCCTACACCACATCAGCCAATCACGGCTCTCGTTAATTACCTTTCTTTGACCAACTTCTCAATACACTCACATGTACCTATGGTAATCAATATCGAAGAAGTACCAAACCGTTAATCATTCTCAAAGTACAAGGACAGATACAAAATCGTGCAAGTTTCAAAAAGGAACTGTTGTGAACCCCGAAATACTGAAAAATTCCGAGGTGATACCAGGTACTAATTGCCATTTTGATATTTACATGTATATGCAGACCGGGATAACGGTACATATTACTATACCTGGGTTTAAGGGAACACAAACTCTGAAGTCTTATTTAAATATAAAATAGGAACGTAGCTGGTGATATGCCATAACGTCTCCGTTAGCCACACCCACAACGTCTCCGTTAACCACACCCACAACGAGTATCCCAGACATACAGACGTGTCACAACAATATCTCAACACTGCTCATGAGATAAGTGTGAAGTAACACCGTACATAAAATGGGGAGTTTTAACCAGGTTACAAGATGAGAGACGATAACGATCTCCAGTCAATCTGGTGTCTGGTTTCTGATGTCGGGTTCTTCACGCGAGATATTTTATATAGTTGTGACGTTTTCTCATTGTGTTTATCATCAATAACATCACGTGACTGCCATATTGATATGAGAATACGTGACCTTCAGATTGTAACACTACTCGCACTATAACACAACAAGCATGCTAAGTATCCGCCCAGATGAGGACCAGATGTATAACTGTAATAACATTCACAGGTCGTACACTCTACTGGCTCAAGTTAGATCTTGAAAACAACAAGAAATGAAGGGAAAAATAAGGGGGGGGGGGGGTGTTGTAAGCAAATCGATGAAGTGCACGAGAGTATAGTTGCGATAGTTCTATGATATACCAAGGTTACATTCATCACACATGGTAGTATATTTCTATCCCATACAATGGTGAGGTCATTGAATGTGACGGTATGTAAATTGAGTACGTTGATATATCATACGTCCCTGGTCTGACAGGACCGCCATACCGTGACATCATGCGTCCCTGGTCTGACAGGACCGCCATACCGTGACATCATACGTCCCTGGTCTGACAGGACCGCCATACCGTGACATCATGCGTCCCTGGTCTGACAGGACCGCCATACCGTGACATCATACGTCCTTGGTCTGACAGGACCGCCATACCGTGATATCATACGTCCCTGGTCTGACAGGACCGCCATACCGTGACATCATACGTCCCTGGTCTGACAGGACTGCCATACCGTGACATCATACGTCCCTGGTCTGACAGGACCGCCATACCGTGATATCATACGTCCTTGGTCTGACAGGACCGCCATACCGTGACATCATCGTCCCTGGTCTGACAAGACCGCCATACCGTGATATCATACGTCCTTGGTCTGACAGGACCGCCATACCGTGACATCATACGTCCCTGGTCTGACAGGACCGCCATACCGTGACATCATACGTCCTTGGTCTGACAGGACCGCCATACCGTGATATCATACGTCCTTGGTCTGACAGGACCGCCATACCGTGACATCATCGTCCCTGGTCTGACAGGACCGCCATACCGTGATATCATACGTCCTTGGTCTGACAGGACCGCCATACCGTGACATCATACGTCCCTGGTCTGACAGGACCGCCATACCGTGATATCATAAGTCCTTGGTCTGACAGGACAGCCATACCGTGATATCATACGTCCTTGGTCTGACAGGACCGCCATACCGTGACATCATACGTCCTTGGTCTGACAGGACCGCCATACCGTGATATCATACGTCTTTGGTCTGACAGGACCGCCATATCGTGACATCATACGTCCCTGGTCTGACAGGACTGCCATACCGTGACATCATACGTCCCTGGTCTGACAGGACCGCCATACCGTGACATCATACGTCCCTGGTCTGACAGCATCGCCATACCAAGGCATCATACGTCCCTGGTCTGACAGGACCACCATAACATGACATAATATGTCCATGGTCTGGAACAAGTGAGAGTTAGAACCGCCATACCGTGACATCATACGTCCTTGGTCTAACAGGACCACCATACCGTGACATCATACGTCCCACAGGGCCGTCGCTCGGGCTTATTTGTGGCCGATATTCGGCCCCATTCCCAACACCAAATAGTATCTTTTTTCCCACCCTGTTCCCTTAAAATTCCCAACTGTACATAGTCAAATTTATTGACCGAAAGTTGTTCAATCGCGTGATATTTTCAATTGTAACATCAGCGTGTCCGACACAAAATGTAAAAATTAATTTATATTATTGAATGCAGCATATTACAAAAAACGAGTAATGGTTTTACGTTTAATGAGAACGCTGTGTCTTATAAAATCGCATAAAGCAACACGAGAACACTGAAATCAACGCAGTGATATTGCACCGAAAGATTTTGACCGAATACGACCGGGGAGGCAAGGCCAACAATCAAAACCAGCTGTCTCAATGTCAACTGGATACAGCCATAAATAAATTCAAACAATTGAAGGACAGGTATATCAATTAATAAGACTAGATGTACTTGAAATTAACAAATGCCATTGATAATACTGCTTTTCTCATTTTATTGAATTTTTTCCCAATCTGATCCAAAAAGATGCTATTCTTCCCAACTGCAAAGGCCCTGGCCCCAGTCCCAAAATACACAGAGACGGCCTTGTCCCTGGTCTGACAGGACGGTCATACCGTGACATCATACGTCCCTGGTCTGACACAAGTGAGAGAAAGGACCGCCATACCGTGAAATCTTACTCCCTTGACACGTGTGAGTCAGGGCCACCATAAATTCATCATCGTCCGAGTCATCATCATCATCATCATCATCATCATCATTATTAGTATTCTTATTATTATTATTATTATTATTATTATTATTATTATTATTATAATTATTGTTGTTGTTGTTGTTGTTGTTGTTGTTATTTTATTTCTTGGTATTTCCGTAGGATCTTCATTCAATTATAGTTTAGTTTTCAGTCATCCAATTAAGTTAATCACTCTAAAACCAAGTAGAATCTCTCTCATACATAGCTCTGTCCTTAGATAGATTCTTTGGTTCACTTTTCGGTCATTTTGGTTTCGACATTGCTCTTCGGGTGTTTGTATATTATGAGAATTCCAATCGATCAGCCACGAGCATCGCTGGGGGACGTGAGTTGTCACGATGCGCATCTGGTGTAAACGATTGGAAGGTATATATGGTATGTGTTTATTTCATACTTATCTAATTTGGACATTGTATGCTAATTGTTTTCTTGATATGAGTAACTAAATTTTTCATAAAGATATACTGTACACGGTAGTGGTGGATCTAGTGTGACCGGTGTTATATAACGTTCGTTCTGTATCAGTCAGATAACATTTGAAATACAAATGTACTATAGTAATAGCCTGTGGATCAAACCGATGGTATTATGGTTAATGTGTTTTTATATACTGTTAAGTGGTTTTTTGGTTTGTGTCTCTCTCTCTCTCTCTCTCTCTCTCTCTCTCTCTCTGTATTTATTTATTGTTTTATGTATTTATTTACAAGTCTTTTTATATATTTACCATAGTATGCTATATTCCTCTATTATTTCATTGTAAAATTTGTCGTTTATTTGCATAGAGATGTCAATCATGACGTCAGGCTGTGACTCAAGATTCGATCCCAGGCAACTTTTCGTAATACATCATAAATAAAATAGGAATTTATTAATCAAAATGTTCCAATGATAAATATAAGAATTGAACGTGCAAGAATTCCTTGAATATTCAATTCCTAAATAAATTAAGACTGATGCATTATATGTATCACAATATCGCTCATCATGTACACAGTACAGAGTACATGGTGAACATGAAAACAACAGAAGGGAATTCCACCCCGGTGTCCACGATTTGCATTCTACGACAAGGCTTGTCTAGTAGCAGATGTGTAAATCATGAACACAAGAATGTGATTTCCTTGTCCCGTACACAGAGTATGAAAGGTTTCATTTTAAAATATCTATGTGCTAAGTTTCAAAGCTCTACACAAATTTGTGTAGAAGATATAGTCAAGGTAAAACAAAATTTAAAGTAGGTCACAGTATAAGGTCAAGGTCATTATGTCAAAAGTCGTTTTCCCAAATAAAAGATCTTATCATAAGTAATATATATATGAAGTTCAAAACCCATTCTCCTTTTGGTACAAAAGATACAGCCAATGCTTAACTTTTTGAAAACGTAGAGCACCAAGGCCATAGTCACTAGTTAAACAAGAACAACGCCTAGGTTGGCATAATTCGCCCGTCGCTTACTTTGGACGGGATCAATGTAAAGGTATGGTTATATTACTCCCAAACATGGGTCCCTTTGGTAATACTTTTATGAAATATTGAAATCCAAAAAAGATGGATCAAAGTCTCATAACTCTGTAACAACAAAATGAAATTTGCTCAAAACTGAGAAGTGGCTTCCCCTACACTATTTAAGCATTCTGTAGAAGTTTCATGAAAAGTAACTGAGGTTTACTTGAGTTATCACGTTACATAGCATCTTACAGTAACAAAGTTTTATTCACTTTGCATGATGTGACCTTCATTTTTGACCTTGGGTGAAGGTCAGTACACACTCTTGGGTCCTAAGTAACAATTCTGTGAAATATTATTGAAATCCATGAACAGGGCATGAAGTTATGGCCCGGACAAGGTTTTACTCACTTTGCATGTTGTGACCTTGACATTTGACCTATGACCTTGCGTGAAGGTCTTAAGACACGCTTGGGTCCTAAGTAACAATTCTGTGAAATATTATTGAAATCCATGCACAGGGGAAGAAGTTATGACCCGGACAAGCTTATCCCGGACGCCGGTCTTAAGACGGGAGTATAAAAATCATGGTCGCAAATAAAAGGTCTCAACACAAGAAAACTATATGTGGAGTTTCAAAGCCTTGTACCTCTTGGTAGAAAGGATATAGTCAAGGTTTTGCCGCAGGGTAAAAGTCACAGACAGGTCAAAAACTAGATGCCCCCGAATTTCATTCCCGGGACATAAAAACGAACTTGTTTTTCTTTTTTTCCATTTGTATATATAGAAATTTCTCGGATTAAATAAAGATATCTCGAATGAAATTCTAGTATATAAATCTCTGTTCTAAATATATGCATTTGTATTTGGAAAAGAGATTAAAATTGAAGACATTTGTACTTAAGAGAATGAGATATCTCTAAATTAATTGGATATATCTCCGTATAAAAAGTTGAGATATCTCTATTTTAGATAGAAATCTATTTATTGCTAACAAGGTAACAAGCTGGATTTACTTACATGTATGTGTGAAAGGAAAATCCGGAATTCCACATTGAGGTGAAAATCCACTATATAGTAATTTTTCCCCCGGGGTAAAAATGGCTATAAGAAGGGGGGGGGGGGGGGGTTGGCTATATAGCCAAATTTCCCCCGGGGGAAAAACTACTATATAGCCATTTTTCAGGGGGGGGGGGAACTACTATATAGCCATTTTTCCGGGGGAAAATGGCTTGGGGGAAAACTACTATATAACACCGGAACACCCCCCCACACACACACACTTCTGTCTTATCCTTCTTTCTTTCTTTCTTTTCAGATCTTTGTATATTTATTTTTTAAATTGATTCATATACCCCTTTTCAGAAATCTTCGATCCACTGCCTAGAGCAGGAAAGAGGGGTAAGAAAGGGGGATTGGGGAGTAAGACATGGGAGGAGGGGAAGAGAGGGTTGTATCTCCTGTCTGCTACTTTACTTATTACGGAATACTTTAATCTCATTTGAGATCTGCCGAGACGGTATCACGTGCTAGCATATCGATATGTAACCTGCCGCGAGCTAACGATTTCCTATCGCTTCTGTGATGGATAAGCACCTTATAGCTTTCATAAACTTCATTTATCGAGCAGTGCCAGGAGATGCGGACGCCATGTTGGCAACTGCGCAGCTGTGTATAGACATTAACAGCTGACCGATGACGCAGGAGATTACACTGACCAATGACGTCATAAACTGACCGAAGACGTCATGTGATGACGGACGGTTCCTTGTTACACCGGCCCACACTGACCAATGAGGAACGGTAACTGTATATGGAGTGTGGGATTCATCGTGTGGATGTGTTGTGTCGGTCAAGATAGAGGTAAGTACATAAGGGTCAAATTCACAAAGGAACAAATATTTGAATGAAGAAAACATAGGGCGGGAAGTACTGTGAGTGAGGCATTACATACGATTTACAAGTCAGATTATGACCACTCTTCATAGAAAACTGTACACCATTTTAGATATATAGATACAATGTTCCGCGACCATTGCGTAACGCTTGTTATGTCCACGACTTCTCCGTGTGACTATTGAATCGTTGACCTTCTCAAAATTCTTTGTGTGGCTGCATGCGCGGATACAGAGGGGGGGGGGGGGGGGTTAGGGGGGTCTGGACACCCCCCCCCCTTGGAATCCGAAAATTTTACCAAAAAAAAGTAATATTTGGGCATTTTGGGGTTGGACCCCCCTCGTCTAAGAGAAAAATTTACCTTTTTTGGTTGGACCCCCTCTGACAAAAATTTCTGGATCCGCGCATGGGCTGATCCTGTCTGATTGTTTCATGACTACCCAGTGTCATCGCTCCTGTCCGATTAATCCTGACCACCAGTGTCCTTACTCCTGTCAGATTAATTCTGACCACTCCGTGTCCTTACTCCTGTCAGATTAATTCTGACCACCCCGTGTCCTTGCTCCTGTCAGTTTAAATCTGACCACCCCGTATCCTTACTCCTGTCAGATTAATTCTAACTACCCCGTGTCTTAGCTCCTGTCCGATTAATTCTTACCACCCCGTGTCCTTGCTCCTGTCAAATTATTTCTGACCACCGCCGTGTCCTTCCTCCTGTCAGAATAAATCTGACCACCCCGTGTCCTTACTCCTGTCAGATTAATTCTGACTACCCCGTGCTCTGATTCGGTCAGAGTAATTCTGACCACTCCGTGTCCTTACTCCTGTCAGATTAATTCTGACCACCCCGTGTCCTTGCTCCTGTCAGATTAATTCTGACCACCCCGTGTCCTTGCTCCTGTCAGATTATTTCTGGCCATCCCGTGTCCTTCCTCCTGTCAGATTAAATTTGACTACCCCGTGTCCTTACTCCTGTCAGATTAATTCTGACTACCCCGTGCGCTGATCCTGTCAGATTAATTCTGACCACCCCGTGTCCTTGCTCCTGTCAGATTAATCCTGACTACCCCGTGTCCTTGCTCCTGTCAGATTAATTCTGACCACCCCGTGTCCTCACTCCTGTCAGATTTATCCTGACTTCCCCGTGTCCTTGCTCCTGTCAGATTGATTCTGACCACCCCGTGTCCTTGCTCCTGTCAGATTAATCCTACTTACTCCCTGTGGCGGATTCTGTCACAGAACTTACCCGATCTCATATATATATATATATATATATATATATATATATATATATATTATATATATATATATATATATATATATATATATATATATATATATATATATATATATACCACAGCCAAGGCCACCCAGATGCTATATATCTCTCCATAGAAATCTTAGATTTTTAGCAGTATACTAACTTTGTTTCGTACAAGGCTATAACTCTTCTTAGACGTAAACGTGAGGTAAAAAACGATTGATGTCGACATAGTTGCTGACAAGCTATGCTAAAACTTCACTTAGTACTCCCTGATGCGTACAGCAGTGAATGTAAATACAGATGGTGCTAGAGAATGAGCGAGAGCGCTGAGTGTAATACATGTTACATACGATACACTCAAGTATACACCTGTCAATGCTGGGAGAGGAAAGGGGGGTAAGACAGGGAAACACGTGACCCTCCTATTTAAAAACACAGAAGTGGAGGGGGTGTCATAAAGTTCTGCACCACTTGCTCACCGTAGTATTGTATGCAATAGACATTAAAGAATATATTTATTGGCACAAGCGCATAAATAAATAATACATGGTAATGGCCAATACAAAAACAAATATTATTTCAACACTCAGTGACGTGAGGATTTTTAAGTCAATGCAAGAGATATATAACAGTAACAGTTTGGTACAGTAAAGTACACAGAGAAAATAAGTGAATCACTGTACTGATTATACCGTTGTACTTCTTGTGCTTTTCATATAGAGGCGGAATACATCACGAAGTTACACTTTACAAGAATTGGAGATCAGCAATCAGAAATGAACAATTTGAGAAATAATTAAATAAAAGGAATCATTATACATGCCTTGACAAACTGTCTTTCAAACAATGACAGCATATTCATGGTTAAGCTCATGAAAGTTTGTTGGGGGGGGGGGGGGGGTATTGTTGTTTGCTTATTTTCAAATTCTACAAATTCTTAATTGAGGCCATGTGCTGACTTAAAAATTAGTAGAATTTGAAAGTTAGCAACCGACATTATTGAAATGATCGCATACTCTTTTTTCCCTGTGTATGTCCAGATTTCTACCCTCTACGGATTTTCATTGTATGGACTGTACAGACTTCTATAATTATAAAGTTATACGACGTTGTAATATACTCACAAAGGGGTCCGGGTAGCCTGTGTCTGCGGAAACACCCCCGGGCCCCCTGTCTACCGTCAGAAAATCGTGGATGTATATTTCATTACATGTAGAGGGGTCTGGGTAGCCTGTGTCTGCGGACCCCCCACCCCCACCCCGGCCCCCTGTCTACCGTCAGAAAATCGTGGATGTATATTTCATTACATGTAGAGGGGTCTGGGTAGCCTGTGTCTGCGGACCCCCATCCCCCCTGTCTACCATCAGACAATCGTGGATGTATATATCATTACATGTAGAGGGGTCTGGGTAGCCTGTGTCTGCGGACCCCCATCCCCCTGTCTACCATCAGAAAATCGTGGATGTATATTTCATTACATGTAGAGGGGTCTGGGTAGCCTGTGTCAGGGGAACCACCCTGTCTACCGTCAGACAATCGTGTATGTATATTTCACAAGAAACAATTCGGTGCAAACACCAAAGTGTGGGCCGGAATGGGATGTTTGATAAACCTGCAAAGAATTTAAAAAAAAAGAATAGCGTTTTAAAATGTGTATTGTACAGCCATGTGACTGTTAATTAGTAGACATATAAAGATCATGATGATCGACCACAGACATATAAATCTCCAGTATCATTTCGTTTTCAACTAATATTTCCTATTTGTGTTCATTTAGCCCACTTAGTACATAAGGCAATAGCGAGTTTGTACGGATTAGCCTGCATTTAGTATAGAAAACAACTTTTAAAATTATCTACTATTTGTTTTTAGTCAGTGGGCTCAGTAGATGAAGTGACCGAAAGGTCCCGGGTTCGACTCCCGCCGTGAACACATCGGTGAACTGTCTTTCAGATGGGACAGTAGAAACCGAGGTCCCGTGTCAAGGTAGGCTTGGCACGTACAAGATCCCCCACTTCTTCAGGAGGGTCCGTTGCAGAGGTATAAATTTCTATTCAATGCATCAGGCATATACCGTCACCATATACGTGAAATAATCGTGGTGTGACGTGAAACAATAATTAATCAATCCACTCTTTTAACAACAAAACATAACTAATCTATGAGTAACTCCTTGTTTGCTAGGGTAACTAACTGTCCTATGACATATTTGTAGAATATAATTGGTTATGTTGGTCCTTCTTAGCGTAGCATTCTGTATTCTGAAAGTTTAGTAGGACTTACATCACACTATCATTCAATCGTAACAAGTTGACCATTGCTGTAAGCAAATAAGGCACCGTCCTTTGATAATCAAGGGGGTGGGGGTAGGGGGCTGGGTTTTTCAACCCTGCCAGATTATACCTCAACCTTGGGGCAAGGGAATTTTTTTTCAGAAGAGCCAGGGCAATAAATATTTTGTATAATAATATAAATTTGATTATAAACACTATTATTTTTGACAGTAGTCAATCAATTGAAGTGGTTAACCGGTTTACTGGGCCCCCTCGTAACTTCACTTTCAACAAAAGCAGTAAAATCAAAGACCAACCACACTTTTAAAAATTTATAAATAATCCTCCATACAGAGAGCGAGGATAAACAACTTCTAAAGTTGAGAGGTCATAAAAATATAAACATGTATAGTAATGCTGAGTAAGACCAAGACATCAAAAATGTATAAACAGACATCAACATGAGTAAACTGTGATCTGTCGATCTGGAAGCGAGCTCAGTCCCCTGATCTGTAAGAGTCCCAAATAACAGTGAGAGGGGATGAGGTGCAGGACCATTTGTCCTCTGAAAAAGGTTCCAAAGAGTCACTTAGGCAACCGAATAATAATTTTGCTTATGAAGAAAGCGCGTCAAACATTCAAAACTTGTAAGGTAACACCCATCCCCAGTAAATATTCCAACAAATTTAATACTCCACTGCTATAACGTAAATCAGCGAAAGTCTCGAAGATACTACGCTTACACAAATTAGCATTCACAACTAAAAATTGAAACAGCAATTATTTTGCTGTAACCGTTTTTTTTTCTACTCCGAAGTGCACCCGAAACTCTTTTTCAAAGATAGCCTTCATTAGATTGCGATATCTTTTATAAAACAAGAGAATAAAAAACATGTATAATTTAGAAATTTGTCATATAAGGGGATTAACTCAATAATCAATTATGAGATGCATTTTGAAATCATCCTGATTCCCGCCAGTACAAAGAATATATAGTCTTTATTATAGTTATACTTATGGAATAATTACTCTGAATACTTCTTTAATGTATCGAAACATTATATTGTTGCACGAATATTAATTAATGGCTATATATAATGTATTTTACTGACATGAATTACCTGTTGTAAAAGTTGAAGCAACTAAAAACAATTATTTTTGAAACGAACTATATACAAGAACGATAATTTTGCACGCATTCTGATCGATTTTCTCGCTTCAGCTTTTTAATCGTCGTGTGCATTCCTGAGCATACTTCAAATTACCTAGATATAAGCTCTTCCACAAGCTATTGTAGTAGGTTACCATCAAAATCTCCGACAACTTCCAACACCTCTTCTTTTCCATAGAATTAGAAAATATATACTTTTTCGAGAACCATACCCAAACGTGCACGGCCGATTATTATATCTTTTTAACAGTTTTTAATCATTGTCATGTCAAATTGATATTCATACATACAGCTATCATCATCATTGATTCTTGCAGATGCCACCTTACATCCCAGTATTTTTATTTGAGCCGATATTCACACGTTAACATGATTGTGGTGTTATGTTCAAATGTGTCTTCTGTATGAATGAAATTATCGGTCTTTGATATTCCTTAGCGGCTTATTGGGAATGCTACATATATCTATCACACTAGGTCAGCAAGGTGACAGTGAATATAATCCTACATATATCTATCACACTGGGTCAGCAAGGTGACAGTGAATATAATGCTACATATATCTATCACACTGGGTCAGCAAGGTGACAGTGAATATAATGCTACATATATCTATCACACTGGGTCAGCAAGGTGACAGTGAGTATAATGCTACATATATCTATCACACTGGGTCAGCAAGGTGGCAGTGAATATAATGCTACATATATCTACATGTATCACACTGGGTCAGCACGGTGACAGTGAATATAATCCTACATATATCTATCACATTGGGTCAGCAAGGTGGCAGTGAGTATAATGCTACATATATCTATCACACTGGGTCAGCAAGGTGACAGTGAGTATAATCCTACATATATCTATCACACTGGGTCAGCAAGGTGACAGTGAGTATAATCCTACATATATCTATCACACTGGGTCAGCAAGGTGGCAGTGAGTATAATCCTACATATATCTATCACACTGGGTCAGCAAGGTGACAGTGAATATAATCCTACATATATCTATCACACTGGGTCAGCAAGGTGACAGTGAATATAATGCTACATATATCTACATGTATCACACTGGGTCAGCAAGGTGGCAGTGAATATAATCCTACATATATCTATCACACTGGGTCAGCAAGGTGGCAGTGAGTATAATCCTACATATATCTATCACATTGGGTCAGCAAGGTGACAGTGAGTATAATCCTACATATATCTATCACACTGGGTCAGCAAGGTGACAGTGAATATAGTCCTACATATATCTATCACACTGGGTCAGCAAGGTGACAGTGAGTATAATCCTACATATATCTATCACACTGGGTCAGCAAGGTGACAGTGAATATAATGCTACATATACCTTTCACACTGGGTCAGCAAGGTGGCAGTGAATATAATCCTACATATATCTATCACACTGGGTCAGCAAGGTGACAGTGAGTATAATCCTACATATATCTATCACACTGGGTCAGCAAGGTGACAGTGAGTATAATCCTACATATATCTATCACACTGGGTCAGCAAGGTGACAGTGAATATAATCCTACATATATCTATCACACTGGGTCAGCAAGGTGGCAGTGAGTATAATGCTACATATATCTATCACACTGGGTCAGCAAGGTGGCAGTGAGTATAATGCTACATATATCTATCACACTGGGTCAGCAAGGTGACAGTGAGTATAATCCTACATATATCTATCACACTGGGTCAGCAAGGTGACAGTGAGTATAATCCTACATATATCTATCACACTGGGTCAGCAAGGTGACAGTGAATATAATCCTACATATATCTATCACACTGGGTCAGCAAGGTGGCAGTGAGTATAATGCTACATATATCTATCACACTGGGTCAGCAAGGTGGCAGTGAGTATAATGCTACATATATCTATCACACTGGGTCAGCAAGGTGACAGTGAGTATAATCCTACATATATCTATCACACTGGGTCAGCAAGGTGGCAGTGAGTATAATGCTACATATATCTATCACACTGGGTCAGCAAGGTGACAGTGAATATAATGCTACATATATCTATCACACTGGGTCAGCAAGGTGACAGTGAATATAATGCTACATATATCTATCACACTGGGTCAGCAAGGTGACAGTGAGTATAATGCTACATATATCTATCACACTGGGTCAGCAAGGTGACAGTGAATATAATGCTACATATATCCATCACACTGGGTCAGCAAGGTGGCAGTGAGTATAATGCTACATATATCTATCACACTGGGTCAGCAAGGTGACAGTGAATATAATGCTACATATATCTACATGTATCACACTGGGTCAGCAAGGTGACAGTGAATATAATCATATAATGCTACATATATCTATCACACTGGGTCAGCAAGGTGGCAGTGAATATAATGCTACATATATCTATCACACTGGGTCAGCAAGGTGGCAGTGAATATAATGCTACATATATCTATCACACTGGGTCAGCAAGGTGACAGTGAATATAATCCTACATATATCTATCACACTGGGTCAGCAAGGTGACAGTGAATATAATGCTACATATATCAACATGTATCACACTGGGTCAGCAAGGTGACAGTGAATATAATCATATAATGCTACATATATCTATCACACTGGGTCAGCAAGGTGACAGTGAATATAATGCTACATATATCTATCACACTGGGTCAGCAAGGTGACAGTGAATAAAATCCTACATATCTCTATCACACTGGGTCAGCAAGGTGACAGTGAATATAATGCTACATATATCTACATGTATCACACTGGGTCAGCAAGGTGACAGTGAATATAATCATATAATGCTACATATATCTATCACACTGGGTCAGCAAGGTGACAGTGAATATAATGCTACATATATCTAGCACACTGGGTCAGCAAGGTGACAGTGAGTATAATGCTACATTTATCTATCGCACTGGGTCAGCAAGGTGACAGTGAGTATAATGCTACACATATCTATCACACTGGGTCAGCAACGTGACAGTGAATATAATGCTACATATATCTATCACACTGGGTCAGCAAGGTGACAGTGAATATAATGCTACATATATCTATCACACTGGGTCAGCAAGGTGGCAGTGAATATAATCCTACATTTATCTATCATACTGGGTCAGCAAGGTGACAGTGAGTATAATCCTACATTTATCTATCACACTGGGTCAGCAAGGTGACAGTGAATATAATCCTACATATATCTATCACACTGGGTCAGCAAGGTGACAGTGAATATAATGCTACATATATCTACATGTATCACACTGGGTCAGCAAGGTGACAGTGAGTATAATGCTACATATATCTATCACACTGGGTCAGCAAGGTGACAGTGAATATAATGCTACATATATCTATCACACTGGGTCAGCAAGGTGACAGTGAATATAATCATATAATGCTACATATATCTATCACACTGGGTCAGCAAGGTGACAGTGAGTATAATCCTACATATATCTTTCACACTGGGTCAGCAAGGTGACAGTGAATATAATGCTACATATATCTATCACACTGGGTCAGCAAGGTGACAGTGAGTAGAATGCTACATTTATCTATCACACTGGGTCAGCAAGGTGACAGTGAGTATAATCCTACATATATCTATCACACTGGGTCAGCAAGGTGGCAGTGAGTATAATGCTACATATATCTATCACCCTGGGTCAGCAAGGTGACAGGGTGTATAATGCTACACATATCTATGACACTGGGTCAGCAAGGTGACAGTGAATATAATGCTACATATATCTATCACACTGGGTCAGCAAGGTGACAGTGAGTATAATGCTACATATATCTATCACACTGGGTCAGCAAGGTGACAGTGAGTAGAATGCTACATTTATCTATCACACTGGGTCAGTGAGTATAATGCTACACATATCTATCACACTGGGTCAGCAACGTGACAGTGAATATAATCCTACATATATCTATCACACTGGGTCAGCAAGGTGACAGTGAATATAATGCTACATATATCTATCACACTGGGTCAGCAAGGTGACAGTGAATATAATGCTACATATATCTACATGTATCACACTGGGTCAGCAAGGTGACAGTGAATATAATGCTACATATATCTATCACACTGGGTCAGCAAGGTGACAGTGAGTATAATGCTACATATATCTATCACACTGGGTCAGCAAGGTGACAGTGAATATAATGCTACATATATCTATCACACTGGGTCAGCAAGGTGACAGTGAATATAATGCTACATATATCTACATGTATCACACTGGGTCAGCAAGGTGACAGTGAGTATAATCCTACATATATCTATCACACTGGGTCAGCAAGGTGACAGTGAATATAATCCTACATATATCTATCACACTGGGTCAGCAAGGTGACAGTGAATATAATGCTACATTTATCTATCACACTGGGTCAGCAAGGTGGCAGTGAGTATAATGCTACATATATCTATCACACTGGGTCAGCAAGGTGGCAGTGAGTATAATGCTACATATATCTATCACACTGGGTCAGCAAGGTGACAGTGAGTATAATCCTACATATATCTATCACACTGGGTCAGCAAGGTGACAGTGAGTATAATGCTACATATATCTATCACACTAGGTCAGCAAGGTGACAGTGAATATAATCCTACATATATCTATCACACTGCGTCAGCAAGGTGACAGTGAATATAATCCTACATATATGTATCACACTGGGTCAGCAAGGTGGCAGTGAGTATAATGCTACATATATGTATCACACTGGGTCAGCAAGGTGACAGTGAATATAATCCTACATATATCTATCACACTGGGTCAGCAAGGTGGCAGTGAGTATAATGCTACATATATCTATCACACTGGGTCAGCAAGGTGGCAGTGAGTATAATGCTACATATATCTATCACACTGGGTCAGCAAGGTGGCAGTGAGTATAATGCTACATATATCTATCACACTGGGTCAGCAAGGTGGCAGTGAGTATAATGCTACATATATCTATCACACTGGGTCAGCAAGGTGACAGTGAGTATAATCCTACATATATCTATCACACTGGGTCAGCAAGGTGACAGTGAGTATAATCCTACATATATCTATCACACTGGGTCAGCAAGGTGGCAGTGAGTATAATCCTACATATATCTATCACACTGGGTCAGCAAGGTGGCAGTGAGTATAATCCTACATATATGTATCACACTGGGTCAGCAAGGTGGCAGTGAGTATAATGCTACATATATCTATTACACTGGGTCAGCAAGGTGACAGTGAATATAATGCTACATATATCTATCACACTGGGTCAGCAAGGTGACAGTGAGTATAATGCTACATATATCTATCACACTGGGTCAGCAAGGTGACAGTGAGTATAATCCTACATATATCTATCACACTGGGTCAGCAAGGTGACAGTGAGTATAATCCTACATATATCTATCACTCTGGGTCAGCAAGGTGACAGTGAGTATAATCCTACATATATCTATCACACTGGGTCAGCAAGGTGGCAGTGAATATAATGCTACATATATCTATCACACTGGGTCAGCAAGGTGACAGTGAGTATAATGCTACATATATCTATCACACTGGGTCAGCAAGGTGACAGTGAATATAATCCTACATATATCTATCACACTGGGTCAGCAAGGTGGCAGTGAATATAATGCTACATATATCTATCACACTGGGTCAGCAAGGTGACAGTGAGTATAATGCTACATATATCTATCACACTGGGTCAGCAAGGTGACAGTGAGTATAATGCTACATATATCTATCACACTGGGTCAGCAAGGTGACAGTGAGTATAATCCTACATATATCTATCACACTGGGTCAGCAAGGTGACAGTGAGTATAATCCTACATATATCTATCACACTGGGTCAGCAAGGTGGCAGTGAGTATAATCCTACATATATCTATCACACTGGGTCAGCAAGGTGACAGTGAATATAATCCTACATATATCTATCACAATGCGTCAGCAAGGTGACAGTGAATATAATCCTACATATATGTATCACACTGGGTCAGCAAGGTGGCAGTGAGTATAATGCTACATATATCTATCACACTGGGTCAGCAAGGTGACAGTGAATATAATCCTACATATATCTATCACACTGGGTCAGCAAGGTGACAGTGAGTATAATGCTACATATATCTATCACACTGGGTCAGCAAGGTGGCAGTGAGTATAATGCTACATATATCTATCACACTGGGTCAGCAAGGTGGCAGTGAGTATAATGCTACATATATCTATCACACTGGGTCAGCAAGGTGACATTGAGTATAATGCTACATATATCTATCACACTGGGTCAGCAAGGTGGCAGTGAGTATAATCCTACATATATCTATCACACTGGGTCAGCAAGGTGGCAGTGAGTATAATCCTACATATATCTATCACACTGGGTCAGCAAGGTGACAGTGAGTATAATCCTACATATATCTATCAGACTGGGTCAGCAAGGTGACAGTGAATATAATCCTACATATATCTATCACACTGGGTCAGCAAGGTGACAGTGAGTATAATCCTACATATATCTATCACACTGGGTCAGCAAGGTGGCAGTGAGTATAATCCTACATATATCTATCACACTGGGTCAGCAAGGTGGCAGTGAGTATAATCCTACATATATGTATCACACTGGGTCAGCAAGGTGGCAGTGAGTATAATGCTACATATATCTATTACACTGGGTCAGCAAGGTGACAGTGAATATAATGCTACATATATCTATCACACTGGGTCAGCAAGGTGACAGTGAGTATAATCCTACATATATCTATCACACTGGGTCAGCAAGGTGGCAGTGAGTATAATCCTACATATATCTATCACACTGGGTCAGCAAGGTGACAGTGAGTATAATCCTACATATATCTATCACACTGGGTCAGCAAGGTGACAGTGAATATAATGCTACATATATCTATCACACTGGGTCAGCAAGGTGGCAGTGAATATAATGCTATATATATCTATCACACTGGGTCAGCAAGGTGGCAGTGAATATAATGCTACATATATCTATCACACTGGGTCAGCAAGGTGACAGTGAGTATAATGCTACATATATCTATCACACTGGGTCAGCAAGGTGGCAGTGAGTATAATCCTACATATATCTATCACACTGGGTCAGCAAGGTGGCAGTGAATATAATGCTACATATATCTATCACACTGGGTCAGCAAGGTGGCAGTGAATATAATGCTACATATATCTATCACACTGGGTCAGCAAGGTGGCAGTGAATATAATGCTACATATATCTATCACACTGGGTCAGCAAGGTGACAGTGAGTATAATGCTACATATATCTATCACACTGGGTCAGCAAGGTGGCAGTGAGTATAATGCTACATATATCTATCACACTGGGTCAGCAAGGTGGCAGTGAGTATAATGCTACATATATCTATGACACTGGGTCAGCAAGGTGTCAGTGAATATAATCCTACATATATCTATGACACTGGGTCAGCAAGGTGACAGTGAATATAATGCTACATATATCTATCACACTGGGTCAGCAAGGTGACAGTGAATATAATGCTACATATATCTATCACACTGGGTCAGCAAGGTGACAGTGAATATAATGCTACATATATCTATCACACTGGGTCAGCAAGGTGACAATGAATATAATGCTACATTTATCTATCACACTGGGTCAGCAAGGTGACAGTGAATATAATGCTACATATATCTATCACACTGGGTCAGCAAGGTGACAGTGAATATAATGCTACATATATCTATCACACTGGGTCAGCAAGGTGGCAGTGAATATAATGCTACATATATCTATCACATTGGGTCAGCAAGGTGACAGTGAGTATAATGCTACATATATCTATCACACTGGGTCAGCAAGGTGGCAGTGAGTATAATGCTACATTTATCTATCACACTGGGTCAGCAAGGTGGCAGTGAATATAATCCTACATATATCTATCACACTGGGTCAGCAAGGTGGCAGTGAGTATAATCCTACATATATCTATCACACTGGGTCAGCAAGGTGACAGTGAGTATAATGCTACATATATCTATCACACTGGGTCAGCAAGGTGGCAGTGAGTATAATCCTACATTTATCATTGGTGTAAGATCCTGGGGAGTGGCTCTACTCTACCGCAGAAACGCATGCAACATTCCCAAACTTTATACAGAGGATGGGCCGACACTTCGGCTTCGGCCCACAATGAAGTATTCCTTGTTTGTTTAGCTATTTGTTTTCTGTTGATATATTACTAGAACTATTGCATAAATAAACATAGGTGCGCTAGATTTAAATTAACGTTTGACAACGTTTTCAGTAAGAGAGACAACTTTTACAGTATCAAAAAAGTAGTATGACGTAATTCGAGTATGCGCACAAGAAAGAAAAATACAACGAGTCCATTCATCTAAAGGGGGTGTGAATTTTTCTTGAAAAACAACAAAAATTCTTTAAACATTTATAAGTTTTATCATTAAATCTTAAGACCAACTTCATCTTGGAAATCCTTGAAATAGAGGTTTCACAATCATTCCACTGAGCTTTTGAATCAAATATCGTTATATATTGGAGTTAGATGACCATACCTCTCAATACTTGAGCACTCATCACCCCTACAGTTATTAATGGGAGGTACTTAAACTCCAGTACTATTGTTTATTATGTACAGGGGATAAAAATAATTATCAGAAAAGTCCTGATTGATGGGCTATAGGAGAATTCATTAATACAGTAATGGATCTCGTTGATAAATAAAAGAACTAACATTTACTAATGCCGCAATATACTTATTCAACTCTCTCTCTCTCTCTCTCTCTCTCTCTCTACAAGAGGTAAAGATTATTGATAACAAAAGTCCTGATGAATGAGATTTGTGACACGTGGTCATAGAAAGTCATTGAAGGAGTGAGAGTGAGAACAAAAGATTATAATAATATAAACTGTTGTGTTATGTATGAATGAAACTTAAGTTTTAACACCTTATTCTTTCCAAAGTATGATTATAGATTACACTAGTCTATTGGGAGACAGATTATTTTTTTCACTGTGACTGAGCAAGATTATTTTTTGTCACAATCAGGGAAAGACATTTTCTTTTTTAAAAATCCCAGTCCCTCCCCCCCTCCCAGAATATAAAATGGACGGTGCCTAAGATCTATTTT
The DNA here is from genome assembly GCA_035048485.1 of Pteria penguin. Lineage (NCBI taxonomy): Eukaryota > Metazoa > Mollusca > Bivalvia > Pterioida > Pteriidae > Pteria > Pteria penguin. The sequence continues at coordinate 68,389,094 of CM068584.1, forward strand.
AGTAAAAAAAAAAAATGGCGATGATTTTCCGATTGGCTATGATTAACCAGAAGTCACTTAGGTATAACCAAATAATAACTTTGCTTATGAAGAAAGCGCGTCAAATATTCAACACATGTAAGGTAACACTCATCCCCAGAAAATATTCCAACGAATTTAATACCCCCGTGCTGTAACGTAAATCAACGAAAGTCTCAAAGATACTGCGTGTGTGTATGTGTGGGGGAGGGGTGCGTGCGCTTACATTTCACATGACTGAATGGTCAAGCCAATGGAGGTTGGTTGGGGGGGGGGGGGGCGTTTACACTCAGCGGTCAGTTACTTCGTTTTTCCTTTTTACTCAGAGGACAAAAGCTTTGACGTATTCAAACGCCGTCACGTAATCTTGTGTACTGTGGTGTTTTGTTTTGTATTGGGATAAAACTTTACATAATACATCTGAGTCGTATTTATTTTATATCTATTATCATTTTTAAACTTTATCTATTTATTTATCTGCTTATTTTATTTTTCATTTAATTGTTTCTCTCTCTCTCTCTCTCTCTCTCTCTCTTTAATTTTTATTTATTATTGGGGGGGGGGGGGGGGGGTGTTTTGTTTTCTTTGTGTGTGTTGGTTTTTCTGGTTTTTTGTTTGTTTGATTGTTTTGTTTTTGGGGGTTTTTTTTATCTTATTGTATTTTCATTTATATTTATATTCATTACGTTTATATATATAAACAATAATTTTTTGAAAAGAAAGGGGACGAGGTAGTGAAATAGTATATGTATGACAATTTAACCCTCATAACTTTTAAAATCAACTCGGGTACCATACGCCCAATGCGTCACTCCCTAACTGTTTACATCTGTTCCGGTTAGTAGACACATCTTCTTCTTCTTCTTCCAGTATGAGCGTTATACTTCATGGTTTCAGTGTCATAGTATATAATAATTGAGCTTTATAATGCCACGTGTTTAATCAAGGTTTTTCTTCTCTTGGTCTGCGAAGTCTATTGAAAAGGCTTTGAACTGATGTAACTCCGTTTCAGAAAACAACTACTGGAGCATCTTACGTTTTACAGAATTAATTTCCATACATTAATATAAGCAGGGCTATCAGAATCCACATCTGGAATCAGGTATAAACACGCTGTAATCTGCGTCAATCCTGCAAGTCGTAGAGTATTGATCCGGCTCTACATGCATCTCAAATAGAATGCATTAAATCACTACATCGCATTACAAGATCGACATCGTATCACTAGCTAACAACACTTCACATTTAAGTAACACAGACGAGCTTGTTACTTCTTCTTTTGTCTTCATCGCTCTCTGTATCTCTTTGTCTTTATCGCTATCTATTTCACTTTGTCTTTATCGCTGTCTATATCACTTTGTCTTTATCGCTCTCTATTTCACTTTGTCTTTATTGCTATCTATATCGCTTTGTCTTTATCGCTGTCTATTTCACTTTGTCTTTATCGCTCTCTATTTCACTTTGTCTTTATCGCCCTCTCTTTCACTTTGTCTTTATCGCTGTCTATTTCACTTTGTCTTTATCGCTGTCTATTTCACTTTGTCTTTATCGCCCTCTATTTCACTTTGTCTTTATGGTTATCTATTTCACTTTGTCTTCATCGCTCTCTGTATCTCTTTGTCTTTATCGCTGTCTATTTCACTTTGTCTTTATCGCTATCTATATCTCTTTGTCTTTATCGCTATCTATATCTCTTTGTCTTTATCGCTGTCTATTTCACTTTGTCTTTATCGCCCTCTATTTCACTTTGTCTTTATCGCTGTCTATATCACTTTGTATTTATCGCTCTCTATTTCACTTTGTCTTTATCGCTGTCTATTTCACTTTGTCTTTATCGCTCTCTATTTCACTTTGTCTTTATCGCTCTCTATATCTCTTTGTCTTTATCGCTATCTATATCTCCTTGTCTTTATCGCTGTCTATTTCACTTTGTCTTTATCGCTGTCTATTTCACTTTGTCTTTATCGCTCTCTATTTCACTTTGTCTTCATCGCTCTCTGTATCACTTTGTCTTTATCACCCTCTATTTCACTTTGTCTTTATTGCTCTCTATTTCACTTTGTCTTTATCGCTCTCTATTTCACTTTGTCTTTATCGCTGTCTATTTCACTTTGTCTTTATCGCCCTCTATTTCACTTTGTCTTTATCGCTATCTATTTCACTTTGTCTTTATCGCTATTTATTTCACTTTGTCTTTATCGCTCTCTGTATCACTTTGTCTTTATCGTTCTCTATTTCACTTTGTCTTTATCGCTATGTATTTCACTTTGTCTTCATCGCTCTCTGTATCACTTTGTCTTTATCGCCCTCTATTTCACTTTGTCTTTATCGCTCTCTATTTCACTTTGTCTTTATCGCTCTCTATTTCACTTTTTCTTTATCGTTGTCTATTTCACTTTGTCTTTATCGCACTCTATTTCACTTTGTCTTTATCGCTCTCTATATCTCTTTGTCTTTATAGCTATCTATTTCACTTTGTCTTTATCGCTCTCTATTTTACTTTGTCTTTATCGCTCTGTGTATCACTTTGTCTTTATCGCTCTGTGTATCACTTTGTCTTTATCGCTGTCTATTTCACTTTGTCTTTATCGCTATCTAATTCACTTTGTCTTTATCGCTCTCTATTTCACTTTGTCTTTATCGCTCTCTATATCTCTTTGTCTTTATCGCTATCTATTTCACTTTGTCTTTATCGCTATTTATTCCACTTTCTCTTTATCGCTCTCTATTTCACTTTGTCTTTATCGTTCTCTATTTCACTTTGTCTTTATCGCTCTCTATTTCACTTTGTCTTCATCGCTCTCTGTATCTCTTTGTCTTTATCGCTATCTATTTCACTTTGTCTTCATCGCCCTCTGTATCACTTTGTCTTTATCGCCCTCTATTTCACTTTGTCTTTATCGCTGTCTATTTCACTTTGTCTTTATTTCACTTTGTCTTTATCGCTCTCTATTTCACTTTGTCTTCATCGCTCTCTGTATCACTTTGTCTTTATCGCCCTCTATTTCACTTTGTCTTTATAGCTGTCTATTTCACTTTGTCTTTATCGCTATTTATTTCACTTTGTCTTTATCGCTCTCTATTTCACTTTGTCTTCATCGCTCTCTGTATCACTTTGTCTTTATCGCCCTCTATTTCACTTTGTCTTTATCGCTGTCTATTTCACTTTGTCTTTATCGCCCTCTATTTCACTTTGTCTTTATCGCTGTCTATTTCACTTTGTCTTTATCGTTCTATATTTTACTTTGTCTTTATCGCTATCTATTTAACTTTTTCTATAATGGCGGCACCAGTTTGGTGCAGCGCTTTTAGATGATTTTCAGTTTAGAGCAGTAAGTAGTCTTTGCACGCAAGCATGAACCAGAACTCGGGACTACGTCTCTACCATACAGAACACAGAAAGCACAGAACCAGGCCTCGGGATTACCGTGTCTACCATACACAACACAGAAAGCACAGAACCAGGCCTCGGGATTACCGTGTCTACCATACACAACACAGAAAGCACAGAACCAGGCCTCGGGATTACCATGTCTACCATACACAACACAGAAAGCACAGAACCAGGCCTCGGGATTACCGTGTCTACCATACAGAACACAGAAAGCACAGGACCAGGTCTCGGGATTACCGTGTCTACCATACACAACACAGAAAGCACAGAACCAGGCCTCGGGATTACCGTCTTTACCATATAAAACACAGAAAGCACAGAACCAGGCCTCGGGATTACCGTGTCTACCATACAGAACACAGAAAGCATAGAATCAGGCCTCGGGATTACCGTGTCTACCATACAGGACACTGAAAGCACAGTACCAGGCCTCGGGATTACCATCTCTACCATACAGGAAACAGAAAGCACAGAACCAGGCCTCGGGATTACCGTGTCTACCATACAGAACACAGAAAGCACAGAACCAGGCCTCGGGATTACCGTCTCTACCATACAGAACACCGAAAGCACAGAACCAGGCCTCAGGACTACCGTGTCAACCATACATAACACAGAAAGCACAGAACCAGGCCTCGGGATTACCGTGCCTACCATACAGGACACAGAAAGCACAGAACCAGGCCTCGGGATTACCGTCAACCATACAGAACACAGAAAGCACAGAATTAGGCCTGGGATTACCGTATCTACCATACAGGACACAGAAAGCACAGAACCAGGCCTCGGGACTACCGTGTCTACCATACAGAACACAGAAAGCACAGAACCAGGCCTCGGGACTACCGTCTCTACCATACAGAACACAGAAAGCACAGAACCAGGCCTCGGGACTACCGTGTCTACCATACAGAACACAGAAAGCACAGGACCAGACCTCGGGATTACCGTGTCTACCATACAGAACACAGAACGCACAGAACCAGGCCTCGGGATTACCGCGTCTACCATACAGAACACAGAAAGCACAGAACCAGGCCGCGGGATTACCGTCTCTTCCATACAGAACACAGAAAGCACAGAACCAGGCCTCGGGATTACTGTGTCTACCATACAGAACACAGAAAGCACTGAACCAGGCCTCCGGATTACCGCGTCTACCATACAAAACACAGAAAGCACAGAACCAGGCCTCGGGATTACTGTGTCTACCATACAGAACACACAAAGCACAGAACCAGGCCTCGGGATTACTGTATCTACCATACAGAACACAGAAAGCACAGAACCAGGCCTCGGAATTACCGTCTTTACCATACAAAACACAGAAAGCATAGAATCAGGCCTCTGGATTACCGTGTCTACCATACAGAACACAGAAAGCACAGAACCAGGCCTCGTGATTACCGTCTCTTCCATACAGAACACAGAAAGCACAGAACCAGGCCTCGGGACTACCGTCTCTACCATACAGAACACAGAAAGCACTGAACCAGGCCTCGGGATTACCGCGTCTACCATACAAAACACAGAAAGCACAGAACCAGGCCTCGGGATTACTGTGTCTACCACACAGAACACAGAAAGCACAGAACCAGGCCTCGTGATTACCGTGTCTACCATACAGAACACAGAAAGCACAGGACCAGGTCTCGGGATTACCGTGTCTACCATACAGAACACAGAAAGCACAGAACCAGGCCTCGAGATTTCCGTCTCAACCATACAGAACACAGAAAGCACAGAACCAGGCCTCGGGATTACCGTCTTTACCATACAGAACACAGAAAGCATAGAATCAGGCCTCGGGATTACCGTGTCTACCATACAGGACACTGAAAGCACAGTACCAGGCCTCGGGATTACCATCTCTACCATACAGGAAACAGAAAGCACAGAACCAGGCCTCGGGATTACCGTGTCTACCATACACAACACAGAAAGCACAGAACCAGGCCTCGGGATTACCATCTCTACCATACAGAACACAGAAAGCACAGAACCAGGCCTCAGGACTACCGCGTCAACCATACAGAACACAGAAAGCACAGAACCAGGCCTCGGGATTAACGTGTCTACCATACAGGACACAGAAAGCACAGAACCAGGCCTCGGGATTACCGTCTACCATACAGAACACAGAAAGCACAGAACCAGGCCTCGGGATTACCGTCTTTACCATACAGAACACAGAAAGCATAGAACCAGGCCTCGGGATTACCGTGTCAACCATACAGGACACTGAAAGCACAGTACCAGGCGTCGGGATTACCATCTCTACCATACAGAACACAGAAAGCACAGAACCAGGCCTCGGGATTACCGTATCTACCATACAGGACACAGAAAGCACAGAACCAGGCCTCGGGACTACCGTGTCTACCATACAGAACACAGAAAGCACAGAACCAGGCCTCGGGACTACCGTCTCTACCATACAGAACACAGAAAGCACAGAACCAGGCCTCGGGACTACCGTGTCTACCATACAGAACACAGAAAGCACAGGACCAGACCTCGGGATTACCGTGTCTACCATACACAACACAGAAAGCACAGAACCAGGCCTCGGGATTACCGTGTCTACCATACAAAACACAGAAAGCACAGAACCAGGCCTCGGGATTACCGCGTCTACCATACAAAACACAGAAAGCACAGAACCAGGCCGCGGGATTACCGTCTCTACCATACAGAACACAGAAAGCACAGAACCAGGCCTCGGGACTACCGTCTCTACCATACAGAACACAGAAAGCACTGAACCAGGCCTCGGGATTACCGCGTCTACCATACAAAACACAGAAAGCACAGAACCAGGCCTCGGGATTACTGTGTCTACCATACAGAACACAGAAAGCACAGAACCAGGCCTCGGAATTACCGTCTTTACCATACAAAACACAGAAAGCATAGAATCAGGCCTCGGGATTACCGTGTCTACCATACAGAACACAGAAAGCACAGAACCAGGCCTCGGGATTACCGTGTCTACCATACAGAACACAGAAAGCACAGGACCAGGTCTCGGGATTACCGTGTCTACCATACACAACACAGAAAGCACAGAACCAGTCCTCGGGATTACCGTCTTTACCATATAAAACACAGAAAGCACAGAACCAGGCTTCGGGATTACCGTGTCTACCATACAGAACACAGACAGCACAGAACCAGGCCTCGGGATTACCGTCTTTACCATACACAACACAGAAAGCATAGAATCAGGCCTCGGGATTACCGTGTCTACCATACAGAACACAGAAAGCACAGAACCAGGCCTCGGGATTACCGTCTTTACCATATAAAACATCACAGAACTATGAGGTAGAGCGGCAATGTTGGTAAGGATGTCGTCAGATGGCGCTGCCCTTTTCCTATCGGATGTTCGCGTATATGCGACGCCGAAGTAATTATTTAAAAAAAAAAGTTTACTCCGTAAACCGTCACCAGTCGGTTGTTATCAGGAGTGAGCCTGACGTCGGTACTCCTTAAAACGTCACCAGTCGGTTAATATCAGGAGCGAGTCTGACGTCGATATTCCGTAAACCGTCATCAGTCGGCTGTGGCCAGGAATGAGCCTGACGTCGGTACTACGAAAATCATCACTGACTTTTGAATCGTGGTACAAACTAGTATTCACATTAAGATATATGTCATGAATGAACAAAATTAGAGATAAACAAAGTGTCTTTAACCCTCAGGATGATAATTGATGTTCTATGTGACGAATGCTCCTACTGTTACTTCTAACTGTCACACTCAGCCATGTGTTGACTGAAAATGGAGTCAGCCAGGAATGGAACAGAATATTGAAATAATAAAATTAAAATCTGAATATTCGCAAATAAAGTTTTAACAAATGATAAGAGTAATATAAGATGAAAAATGCTCTCAAAATATCGTTGTCATTGTACCAAGATAGGGCAGAGGGAGCCCCGGACCTTCTGGTCTACAGTCCAGCTTGGACCTGATCTACAGCCAATTTAGATTATGACGTCATATGGCTAAGGTGTTTTTCCTTTGATCTATCTGTACGATCATTATTTTACAGAAGTTTATTATCACATCAGAGATAACCAACACTACTATCGTATTGATATTGCATTGCTTTCGACCTAGTGAAAAACGCTGATAGGGCCTGATTGCGAAATATGTGAGAAAATTCCCAACGATAATCTAGAAAAATGAATTTATTGTCAGGCCAAATAATTGGAAAATATTGACTCCATATCTTGATATATGAAAATTAATTCAATAATTAAACAATGGCAAAAATAACGATTCAATATATAACTACTTATAACAAACCTCTTATAATATCAGAGTTAAATCACTTAGGTTTATTTTTGCCAGATCCACCACACAATATCATAAATGAGCATAATATTATTTTTCATCAATTGTTATTGGAAAAAAAACATGATAAACTAATTGACAAAATAATAAAGATTTAGATTCAGAGAAACGTATTCAGTGTGAAATTTGGTTCAAAGAAAAAGAAAATACATAGATTAGGAAAACAACCGTTTGATATAACATAAGATACATATTTGCTGTGGTTTCAATTTAGAACTATTTAATTTCAATTGTATCGACGGCTTTGATTGGTCATAAAATTGATATAACTGAAATAATGAGCGTTCCAATTCGGAAGGGCCCACTATAACCGGAACTACTTAATATATATACCGTAATGAAGTGTTTGTGCGCAGCTAAAACTGCACTTGTTTCCAATCACAAAAAAAACCCCCAACTCAGTGAAACACAGGCCTCGTCAAGGCACATTCCGCGGTGTCTCTGGCTATGATGCCTCGCTTACCAGGACAGGGAAGAATTCTGTTGTGACTGCTTCAGTTTGACTAAACTCCATGTCTGCAGGATTTATGTCTAACACTTCCTTCACAATCTGCACATTTAACTTCTCTGCAAATCACTTAATACGCTTTGATGTCTGAAGTACTGCCAGACTGCTGACATATCTGTGAACATGCACATGTTGTTGACGTCGGCGGTTGTTGAGGTCGGCAGTTGATGACGTCGGCGGTTGTTGAGGTCAGCGGTTGATGACGTCGGCGGTTGTTGAGGTCGGCGGCTGCCATGAGCAATCAGCTGATACACATTAACATGCGCTAAATTTAAAATTATTCACTTATTTAAAACAAATCGGTCTCTCAAGAGTTTCGTATTTATACTTATCTTTAGATTTTATCATAAGGAATGATGCTATAATGTTATGTCGAAAATCGAGTGTTCGATGTCATTTGAGTGTTCGATATATTAAGTGGGTGTTCGATTGTGAGATAGGCGTAAATGTTTGCTCCAGTGAGTTTATGCATGGGCATTTATTGATTCGGTTATTGATCTTTTGTTATTCGAAGGCTCAACTCCGGACATTGCAGTTATACTCCCCCCCATTCTCACTCACTCTCTCTCTGTTATTGTTTTATATAAATATATTGTACATTGTATGTGATTAACCTTGAGTTAGAAACACTCGTTTTTGTTTTGTTTTGCAATTGAAAACAGATGTTGTTCTGATCTGAATGATAATGACTATGAGTTTATTGTGCTGCTGTGGAGTTTATTTAAAGCAATAATTACCCTATACTGTGGGCCTCAAAATTACCCTGTACTGAGGACCTCATAATTGCCCTGTACTGAGGACCTCATAATTACCCTGTACTGAGGACTTTATAATTACCCTGTACGGAGGACTTCATAAATACCCTATAATGAGGACCTCATATTTACCCTATACTGAGGACCTCATATTAACCCTATCCTGAGGACCCCATATTTACCCTATACTGAGGACTTCATAATTACCCTATACTGAGGACCTCATATTTAAACTATACTGAGGACTTCATATTTACCCTATACTGAGGACCTCATATTTACCCTATACTGAGGACCTCATATTTACCCTATACTGAGGACCTCATATTTACCCTATACTGAGGACCTCATATTTACCCTATACTGAGGACCTCATATTTACCCTATACTGAGGACCTCATATTTACACTATACTGAGGACCTCATATTTACCCTATACTGAGGTTGGTTGGTTGGTTGATTGGTGTTTTACGTCGCTTTCAACAATATTTCAGTTATATCGCGACATGGAAGCAGGAGGTTACCAACCTCTTAAACATAGTGGCGCAACCCAGGAATCGAACCCGGATCGTCGGCGCCGCAAGCCAAGCGCTTAACCACTACACCACGCCTGCCCCTCCCTATACTGAGGACTTCATATTTACCCTATACGGAGGACCTCATAATTACCCTATACTGAGGACCTCATATTTACACAATACTGAGGACCTCATAATTACCCTATTCTGAGAACCTCATATTTACCCTATACTGAGGACCTTATATTTACCCTATACTGAGGACCTCATATTTACCCTATAATGAGGACCTCATAATTGTGTTATCTATATTATAAATGATTTATATTCCTTTAATGCAGGCGGATCCGTATATTAGATCTTGATGGTTATGATATCAATGGAAGTTAGCATTAGAAATATAAAAGTATATAATATCCATATTACATGAATCATAATTATGCATGTAAAACACACATGTATAAAACACACGAGTTTCATAAATAGCGCATGAAATGAAAATTAACTTCAGATTCTTTATATCACATTTTTACACTTACTTGAAAGGTGTTTATTTCATCAAACACCGGCTTGACACAATTCTTTTCTACGCCATGACGTCACCTATGTCATAAATTAATTTAAGCATTAACAGCAAATATAGAAATATAGAAGATATACATTTACAATAAGAATAAGATTATGGAATTTTGCATCTCTTCCCCCCCTCACTCTCTCTCTCTCTCTCTCTCTCTCTCTCTCTCTCTCTCTCTATATATATATACATATTTACTTTCCTATCATTTCATAAATAAATAAGTAAATAAATAAAGTAAGAAAGAAACAAACAAACAAACAAACAAAAAGAGATAAGAAAGAATGAATGAATGAATGAATGAATGAATGAATGAATGACTGAATGAATGAATAAATGAATGAATGAATGAAAAGAAAGAAAGAAAACAAAACGAAACAAACCACCATCCACTGTCAAACTGTGCTAGAGTAGTCATTGCATAATAGTCAACTAATCGACATCTGCAGCCATTTTTTTTTATTGTAAGGAAAGTTATTAACTACAGTAAACTCTGTCATCTCATAGTCTCTTTATACTGCACAGAGTCAATGACATATCCCCAATGATTTACGTCCTCTTATTACATAGTCATTGGCCTATCCCTAATGATTTATATCTTCTTATTACACAGTCATGACCTATCCCTAATGATTTATATCTTCTTATTACACAGTCATGACCTATCCCTAATGATTTACGTCCTCTTATTACATAGTCATTGACCTATCCCTAATGATTTACGTCCTTTTATTACATAGTCATTGACCTATCCCTAATGATTTACGTCCTCTTATTACATAGTCATTGACCTATCCCTAATGATTTACGTCCTCTTATTACATAGTCATTGACCTATCCCTAATGATTTACGTCCTCTTATTACACAGTCAATGACCTATCCCTAATGATTTACGTCCTCTTATTACACAGTCAATGACCTATCCCTAATGATTTACGTCCTCTTATTACACAGTCAATGACCTATCCCTAATGATTTACGCCCTCTTATTACATAGTCAATGACCTATCCCTAATGATTTCGTCTTCTTATTACACAGTCATTGACCTATCCCAAATGATTTACGTCCTTTTATTACATAGTCATTGACCTATCCCTAATGATTTACGTCCTCTTATTATATAGTCATTGACCTATCCCTAATGATTTTACGTCTTCCATTCTCAGGTTCAGTTGCGTCACTAGCTATACTAGGAGAGCGATGTGGTGATGAAGTCAGATGTGGACACACTGGTTCTGTGTGCCTGAACGAAGTCTGTGTTTGTGATGAGGGATATGTCGCCGAAGGGACATCGTGTGTAGGCAGCACTGAGTCGCCCTGTCTGACACCTAATATGTGTAACGCAGAGACGACTGAAAATAAACCGACACTAGAAACCACACACGATATACAGATATCCGGGAATATTACCATTGATTCCACAGGCACTGATACAATAAACAGCACGGAAAAAGCTAATGACTACACCGCAGAAAGACAAACAGCGACATCCGGTGATTCCCCGAGTAAAGATACATACGACCCCAGTGCCACGCTGAGCGATACCTCGGGTACAGAATTCACCGACAACACAGCGATTTTGTACAATTCCACAGTTAAAAACATAACACATAATACCTCTACGGTCGGTGATTCCATCCGTAAAAACGTCACGAGCAAACCTGCGACACTGGGCGATCCCACGAATATAAGATTTACGATAAACACTACGACATCGAACGATTCTATGGGAAAAAATGTCACGGACAATATAACGACATCGCACGATTCTATGGGAAAAAATGTCAAAGACAATATAAGAACACTGAGTGACTCGATGGGTAAAAATGTCACGGAAAATATTACGATACTAAGTGACTCCATGGGTAAAAATGTCACGGACAATACGACACTGAGTGACTCCATGGGTAAAAATGTCACGGACAATATAACGACACTGAGTGACTCCATGGGTAAAAATGTCACGGACAATATTACGACACTGAGTGACTCCATGGGTAAAAATGTCACGGACAATATTACGACACTGAGTGACTCCATGGGTAAAAATATCACGAACAATATTACGACACTGAGTGACTCCATGGGTAAAAATGTCACGGACAATATTACGACACTGAGTGTCTCCATGGCTAAAAATGTCACGGACAATATTACGACTCTGAGTGACTCCATGGGTAAAAATGTCAAGGACAATACTACGACACTGAATTACTTCATTGCTAAAAATATCACGGACAATATTACCATATTGGCCGATTCAAGGGGAAGAAATACCACGAACAATACTGCGATATTTGTCGATTCCATCAGTAACAGCGTCACAGACAGAACTGCGACATTCGATGATTTCATTACTGAAAATTTCACTTCGAGACTGGACGATTTCACGACTGAAAATATCAATTTGGGCGACTTCAAAGGAAAAAATTCCACGGACAATCCTGTAATAATCGGGGATTCCACGGACAATCCTGTAATAATCGGGGATTCCATGGGTAAAAAACCCACAAAGACAACTGTGTTACTGGCCAATTCAACTGGAATTAACGACGCCGTCACACAAAGTGTTCTTTCTTTTTCATATCAAACAGATAGTCGGGCTATATCGGACTACAACTCGGACATCAACGCGACAGAAAGTGCGACATTGAATTATTCCACCACGTTATACCAGCTATGTACAGAGTCTGCGCATTGCGCTGACACGGGAAGTGTCTGTCAGGGAAACACGTGCGTTTGCAGACATGGAGAAATTCAAACTCAAGATAATAAAACGATATGTGCACGTGCACAACTAGGCGACACGTGCACGCGGGACATAGACTGTATAACCGGAAGTGACTGCAAGCTTGGAGTATGTCGCTGTATCTCAAGCTACCGATTGACTGAGGATGGTAACAGGTGCAAGCCGAGTGTATTAGGTAATCCCTGCAGTGGAGAACGCACATGCGCTGTACAGAACAGTGAGTGTTCCCCTAGTCAAACATGCACGTGTCGACCTGGTTACAAAGCTAACGTCACTCACTGCACGAGCATCGTAGTGGGCGATCAATGCCACTCAGATCAGCAATGCCTATACAGCATTTCAAACTCTCTGTGTAGAAACAAAATGTGCATCTGTGACACCGGTTATGTCACCGATGACGTCACAATGAAATGTCGTCCAATAATTATCGGTGATAAATGCGTTTCCGGTGTACAGTGTAGCTTCTCCATAGCTATGAGCACGTGTGATGACCAAAAATGTATCTGTATAAACGGTCACCTGCCAAGACAAGGAGGAACCACGTGTTCTCCGCGCACGCGCGATGACCCTTGTGACTCTGACGATGAGTGTGCAATTTATACTGCGCATTCCCGTTGTGTGAACTCTACGTGTGTATGTGAATTAGGTCGGTTTTACGATCCATCTACGAGTCAGTGTGAGCACCACGTGTTACTGTCAACCCCATGTGACTCACACCCCGACTGCAGCAATGCCGTGAACCATTCTATGTGCAACTTAAACAGATGTGAATGCAAGCCTGGCTATAGACCGGAACACAATGCTACGACCTGCGCAGTGAGACTGCTATCAGATCACTGTGATAGTGACCCGGATTGCTACTATGCTGTCGAGAATAGTCAGTGTCGCAACAACTCTTGTGTCTGCTCTCCAGGGCATTACCAGGTTCAAAATACCTGCATAAGACGTGTCCTTGGAGACTATTGTGACGTAAATACCGATTGTAGTGAAGTCATTGATGACGCAGAATGTTATAACAGCACGTGTAGATGTCCGCTTGGGTACCTTTCACTCAACGAAACTCGCTGTACTCAAAGTAAGAAGTCCTCCTTACAGTACATTCCGGATGTTCATATACAGTATACCATATAAGTAAAATAACATGTGATCAAAATACTCCTCTAAGTTAAATGTTTATTATATTACATGGAATTCGAACCCTGGACAATTATTGAGTTTGAAGTGATTTTTGTTCATCAGTTAGAGTGTATTGTCCATGATATGAATCAGAAATTTAGAGTGCACTATAGTCAAATACAGTGCGCTATAGTCAAGTAAACTGCGCTATAGTCAAACACAGTGCGCTACATGTATAGTCAAACACTGCGCTATAATCCAACACAGTGCGCTATAGTCAAACACAGTGCG